>OX384037.1:16185818-16548318 GCA_947534325.1 Agonum fuliginosum | reverse complement strand
TTTGAACGGACGCTTCAATGATTATGAATTGAGAATATACACCAACCGGACGCTCTAATCAGGTTTTTTGAACGGACGCTCTGTTGATAGTGAGATGTATATATATATATATATATATATATATATATATATATATATATATATATATATATATATATATATATATATATATATATATATATATATATATATATATATACAACTTACTATCATTGAAGCGTCCTTATATTGACAATTTTCCATCAACCGAGCGTCCGGCTCCAATGAAGCGTCCATATATGGACGCTCGATTGGTCACCATGTTAAATTGGCTCCTAATACCATCTAGTAGTCATATCTAAAAATTTTGGTGGACGCCGAATTGATAGTGAATTATCATTTGCCGTATACATGCCGTATACTTTTAGTTCAGCCGAACGCTCACTCGTGGCGTTGCTGCGCTAGGCGTATAAGTATACTTTCATCCAATCTATCGCCTACCGAGCGTCCTCAAACTGGCAACACCGAAACGTATGTTTTCAAATGTTATGTTCGAAGTGTTCGTGTTCTCTTGATATTGGAGGATGAAGCAAAATATCAAAGTACGTTTTTTTTTGTTTCGACTACGTGGTTCTGGTTATCAAGAACATATACTTATAACAAACTTTTTTCATCACACTTGAACGCAAAGCACGATGTTATACCCTGTTTAAACTAAAGGGAGCAAACCACGCTTTTGCTCCCTAGGAGGCAAAAACGTGTTTTTCTTCTTCTAAACTGGAAGTGTTGGCGTGCTTTGCGTGCATTAAATAAAAAAAGATTTTTTTAATCGGGTCATAAATTATATTCAAATTAGGGGAGAGAGATAAACATCAAGATCTACACCGTTTGCCCGATCCTCATGAAATTTTGCATGCAGATTTTTTTTTACCAGACTTAGATTTTAAGTTATGTATTAATTTGATTGGACCATTAGGGGGTGGGGGTTAATAATATAGGATCTCGACCATTTGTCCGATTCTCATGAAATTTTGCACGCAAGTCTCTTTTGACTGGAGTCAGATTTTAAAGTATGTTTAAATTCGATCATAACATCATAAGGGGTGCGGATTATAAATCTATAGAATCTAGACCATTTGTCCGAATCTCTAGAAATTTTGCAGGCTGGACTCTTTTTTTACTATAGTCACATTTTTAGGTATATTTGAAATTTATTGGGCTATTAGAGGTGGGGTAATCTCTATAGATCTAGACTGTTTGTCCGATTCTCATGAAATTTTGCATGCGCGTCTTTTTTGACTAGAGTCAGATTTCAAAGTATGCTCAAAATTCGATCGAATCATGATGGAAAGGGGAGGGATTAAACTAAAACAATCGCTTTAACAGTCGTAATTTTTTTTTCAACGGAACTCGGTAATATGTAGCAATCAACTAAAGTAAGATAGTTTTTATTTATCGGGTTATAAATTATATTTAAATTGAGGTATGAGGGTTAACATCTAGACCTAGACCGTTCGTCCGTTCGTCCGAACATATTTTTACAAGCAGATCTCTTTTCACAAGAGCCTGATTTTAAGGTATGTGTGGTGTGAATTTGTTCGGGTCCAAAGAGTTGGGGGTTAAATTCAACAATCACTCAAATGACCGTAATTGTTTTTTTGCAACAATACTTGGTATATACCATTGAAATAAAATAAGAAATATTATTTTTCTGGTATTTTTATGCGCATTCGTAATATTCATATCCAAGCACAAGGAACATTCGAAATACTACCAGAAAAATTACCGACATAACTACGAGACTACTACTACTTATGGTATTATAAGTGAGAGTCTTTTTTTAAATTGGGTCATACATATAATTTTTTATTCGATCGGACTATCATGAGGGTAGGGGTTAAATATCTAAATCTAGAAGGTTTGTCCGATCTTTATGAAATTGAAATAAAATTTTATTTCTTTGACAGCAAATAAAGAAGTAGTTAATTAATAAAACCTTATTTAGTAAATAGATAATAGATATTTATGTAACAAGTAAGGAAACGAAACTTGTTACCTTACGTATGTGAAATTTGTACCACGAGGCGTGGCCGAGTTCTGTAAATACATAAGTAAGGTAACTACCGAGATTCCTTACTGTTGCATACAATATTTTTTTACTTTCATTTAGAATAAATAGAAATTTTTGTTTGAAATTATGAAATTTTGTCATTTAATGTCTTACAAATTATGACATAAAACAAAAACACCCTAATTAGGTTATCTCCAAACCACATTTTTTTTCGAATTTTTTTTAAATTTAAAAAATAAAATATGCGATTGCAAGTTAAAAACATTTTATATTGAAGTTTCTTTACAATGTAGTCTATAATTTTTTAAATAAATGTAGTTTTATATGTGTACATTTTATTTTTTTTAAAAGAGTAAAATAAAAAAAACCATTGCATGAAGTAATTAAATTCATTTCCTAGCGCAAATTTGAGAAATAAATTGTCTATAAACCAAACTAAAGTAAGAAAATAATATTTACCTATTTTTAAAAACCCAATAAACACTGCTTGATATAGGTACTGTAATGTCCTAATGTCATTTGATTAATTTTCTACTATTTTTCTGTATAATGAGTAGTAGATTTTAAATAGGTAAATTACAGTCGTGTCAAGCATTATTTTTCTTCCAAATAAAATTTCTGTTTCACATTTTTACCTATAAAGCTTACAGCAATTTTTACCTTCCGCTTACCTGTAAAGGAAGGTATTGGAATCATGCAAAAAATCGGGTAGTGAGTTTTTAGTGGATGAGCACGAATTAGGGTCCTTACAACTCATTTTTGATAGTTTCACGATGATGTCTGTGTGTATGTGTGTGTGGTCAAGGCCGGTTGTTAGTCGCATAACTCAAATACGAATTACCCGAAAATTTTGATATTTGGTATTTAACATTTGTATATAAATTGGAAGAGCTCCTTAGATTTTGGTACAAATATCTTCATCGGAAGTGATATTTTTTGAAGATTGAAATGGTTAATTGTTAAAATTCTATATAAATTTGGAAAAATATAGTATTTATTTGTAATAAGAATAAGAGGAAAAGTTATTTGCAACTTACGTTATAAAAAAATTGTCTTTATCTGGTAGCATTAAAGAACTGCAGTAAAATTTAAAAAATAAATTTATCAAATAAAACGTTGATATCTTGTAATCCATGATCGGTTGATTTTTGTTTCTGCGTAAAAAATATTGATAGGTGAAACGGGTGACAAGTTGACATACTAGCGCTATATAAGTCGTAAGTAAGATAATAAATGTAGTAATTGAACGGAGGATGGCTTCAGCACAGCAGAGTTTTCCTGTGAAAGAATCTTTTTATTCAGGTGATGCAAATTTCTGTGTTTGAATATTTTAGATTTTTATTTGTATATTTTAAATGGGCACCGGATTGTACGTATACATTTGTGTTTATAAGTCTAGATATGGCGGAAGGTTGTTTGATGGCCACGTCAGATTTGTTATTATTATTAAACATTTATTTTTTCCAAATTGCTACTTAACAAGATTTCGATAAGTAGCAAACAAATTTATTCGGAAAAATAAATAGCTCTTATGTAGTTAACGTTACAAACATTGACATAAAAATATTTACTACTTTCGGTTTGAGCTTTCCATACCAAAATAACTGGGTAAATCACTATTTCCTAACCAGACCAGAAGTAATAAATTTTGAACAAAAATTATTTATAAAATGCATTAAGTAGTATTATATTCTAATTTTAAACCTAATCAATAGTGATAAATTTATTAACGGATTAATCGGCAAGAAAGGGCATGAGATATTAAAAAATACTCATATGTAGTTGTTAATTGTATTTTATTCCAATATTTCGCTACCAATTTTGGTGCTTCATCAGGGAACTAAAACGGTTACAAATGTAAATTTTGTAAGGATAACAATATTAATTTGATACTTACAATAATTATAACATATAAACAATTTACAAAGTTTCTGTAGTTTTCAATTTTTCAAAAATACAAGGTTAAAATAGATTAATTACATTTAATACAAACACCATGCTGTTGCACGAGGTTGCACTAATCAATAGTGTTGTCAACAAATTTGTGAATTTAGTAATTATTGACATATAATGCATTTGTTGCTAATTTTCATTTAAATAATTAACTATCAGATCACAGACAATTTGACCTATTTTCACTATATTTTTGTTATACTTAGTTATAAGCATAGAAATCCAACATGAAATATAGGCTAAATAATCAATCAATGTACCATCTTAAAACAAAATCTAAACGATGTATCCCACATATAACTTTGTCATATTTATTCAACTTGCCGATAATAATTCCGTCTTTTCATTTCAAATCCCCAATATAACGCGCGAAGTAACATGGTTCAGTCGCGGCAACACTGTCGGACGCTTGATAATCGATGAATTGTAATAATCCGTATATTTCGGACGCTTCAAAGATGATAGTTTGTACGGACGCTTCAATGATTATGAATTGGGAATATACACCAACCGGACGCTCTATTCAGGTTTTTTGAACGGACGCTCTGTTGATAGTGAGATGTATATATATATATATATATATATATATACGTTTTGTTACTTGAGAAAGTTTATACATTAAAAGGACCAATTTTTTATATCTTAGCAAACCGCGTGTCTAAATAATACAAGTAAAAGCTGGTGGTGTAACCATTGGTTATTTTTTAATTTCCCGCTCAAATTGTTGTTGTGTGGTTGGTAGTTTCCCACCTGTTGAGTTTGGCCAACTTCATGATGAAAAGTGACGTTTTGGATAGTATTTTGCACGTGACAGAAGAGGTTATTTATGTTTGATTCCAATGTTTATTTAAAAGGAGATTGTAATTAGTGTTGATGTTGTTAATGTCCTTTTTACTGTTGATTGTGTTCTTGTTGACAGCTATGTGGAACATCTCTAGTAGTTTCCTTTTGCTTGTGTTGTTTTCAGTGGATAAAATCTTAACGTCTTCTTTTTTAAAGCCATGTTTTAGGTTTCTGCAGTGAACAGCCATAGTGCATGTTTTCGTTGGGATTTTAATATCACTTATGTGCTGGGTTAGTCTGGATTTGAGTGCTTGACTTGTCTCCCCAATATAACATTTGTCGCAGTCTGCGCATTCGATTTTATATACTACATTGCTTCTTTCAGGTGTTTTGATTTTTTCTTTAGTTTTCGTAAAATATGTGTTTAGTTGATCTCGGTTCTTGCAAGCTATTTTGATGTTTTCATTTTTGAAAACCTTCATTAATTTGTACGATAGATCTTCAATGAAGAGTATAGAACTATATTTTGTTTCGTTTTCATCATCATTAGCTTCTTGTACCAAACCGTGTATTGTTGTTTCAGTGTTACTTGTGTAGATCAGTTTCTTGAGAACTGCTGGTGGATATGAGTTCTTTCGCAGTGTAGTATATAATTCTTCCATGTTTTTCTTGTGGTATATTGGGTGTGACAGTTTAAGAATTCGTTGTTTTAATCCTTGTACAAAGTTTATTTTTGTTTTTAATGGTTGTTCACTTCTGTAGTTTAAATATCTACCTGTGTGTGTTGGCTTTTTATAATAGTCCAGCGTTATTATATTATCCTCCGATCTAATCAGCAGCGTGTCTAAGAAAGGAACGCTATTGTTTGTTTCTTTCTCGCATGTGAATTGTAAATGTGTGTTATAATTGTTGAACAAATCTAATGTGTATTCAATTTTATTGTTAGGTACTGCCAATATTACGTCGTCCACAAATCGCTTGAGAAATGGCAACTCAAAATCCAGTTTTTTAACACACGTATCTATAAGGATGTCCATCACTCTGTTCGCCAGGACCGGACTGATTGAGCTTCCCATACTTAGTCCAAAATTTTGACTGTAAAATGTTCCGTTAAATACACAATAGTTGCATTCCATTACGAGATTTATGCATTCCAGAAAATACCGTTTGTCCAGTGTACAGAAATCTTTTATGGTTTCCCAGTTTTGTTCAATGTCTTGTAGAACTAGTTCTTTTGGGACATTGCTATATAATGAGACGACATCCAGACTAATAAGTACATATCCTGGTGGTAAGTTGTAGTTATTCATTGTGTTTGCGAAACACGCGGTTTGCTAAGATATAAAAAATTGGTCCTTTTAATGTATAAACTTTCTCAAGTAACAAAACGTATATATTTAAATGTTGACAAGAAGAAAACCGTTATTGCAGACAGCGTTTTTGTTCAGAAATTTAATACTTAATACTTTTCGTAAGTATTTTTAAAAAATGTTTCCATGTATTTTATTTGTGTAATTTTTATGTTAGATATTTATTTATTTGTGTATCTTTTTTGACAGTATCCCTGATGAAGGACACAACTAATGTCCGAAATATTGGAATTTTTGAAATAAATTTAAGTACGTAAACAACTTGTATTTGAGCCTTGACCGATTCCCAAGATTTTTACCTCTACCTATACTACAAACGGTCGATAACTTTTTTCCTCTATATATATATATATATATATATATATATATATATATATATATATATATATATATATATATATATATATATATATACAACTTACTATCATTGAAGCGTCCTTATATTTACAATTTTCCATCAACCGAGCGTCCGGCTCCAATGAAGCGTCCATATATGGACGCTCGATTGGTCACCATGTTAAATTGGCTCCTAATACCATCTAGTAGTCATATTTAAAAATTTTGGTGGACGCCGAATTGATAGTGAATTATCATTTGCCGTATACATGCCGTATACTTTTAGTTCAGCCGAACGCTCACTCGTGGCGTTGCTGCGCTAGGCGATAAGTATACTTTCATCCAATCTATCGCCTACCGAGCGTCCTCAAACTGGCAACACCGAAACGTATGCTTTCAAATGTTATGTTCGAAGTGTTCGTGTTCTCTTGATATTGGAGGATGAAGCAAAATATCAAAGTACGTAGTTTTCATTTCGACTACGTGGTTCTGCTTATCAAGAACTTATATACTTATAACAAACTTTTTTTTTCGTCGCACGTGAACGCAAAGCACGCCGTTACTCCCTGTTTAAACTAAAGGGAGCAAACCAAGCTTTTGCTCCCTAGGAGGCAAAAACGTGTCTTTCTTCTTCTAAACTGGAAGTGTCGGCGTGCTTCGCATGCATTAAATAAAAAAAGATTTTTTTAATCGGGTCATAAATTATATTCAAATTAGGGGAGAGAGATAAACATCAAGATCTACACCGTTTGCCCGATCCTCATGAAATTTTGCATGCAGATTTTTTTTTACCAGACTTAGATTTTAAGTTATGTATTAATTTGATTGGACCATTAGGGGGTGGGGGTTAATAATATAGAATCTCGACCATTTGTCCGATTCTCATGAAATTTTGCACGCAAGTCTCTTTTGACTGGAGTCAGATTTTAAAGTATGTTTAAATTCGATCATAACATCATAAGGGGTGCGGATTATAAATCTATAGAATCTAGACCATTTGTCCGAATCTCTAGAAATTTTGCAGGCTGGACTCTTTTTTTACTATAGTCACATTTTTAGGTATATTTGAAATTTATTGGGCTATTAGAGGTGGGGTAATCTCTATAGATCTAGACTGTTTGTCCGATTCTCATGAAATTTTGCATGCGCGTCTTTTTTGACTAGAGTCAGATTTCAAAGTATGCTCAAATTCGATCGAATCATGATGGAAAGGGGAGGGATTAAACTAAAACAATCGCTTTAACAGTCGTAATTTTTTTTTCAACGGAACTCGGTAATATGTAGCAATCAACTAAAGTAAGATTTTTTTTATTTATCGGGTTATAAATTATATTTAAATTGAGGTATGAGGGTTAACATCTAGACCTATACCGTTCGTCCGAACTTCACATATTTTTACAAGCAGATCTCTTTTCACAAGAGCCTGATTTTAAGGTATGTGTGGTGTGAATTTGTTCGGGTCCAAAGAGTTGGGGTTAAATTCAACAATCACTCAAATGACCGTAATTGTTTTTTTGCAACAATACTTGGTATATACCATTGAAATAAAATAAGAAATATTATTCTTCTGGTAGTTATATTATACATTCATGTACCTTATGCGCATTCGTAATATTCATATCCAAGCACAAGGAACATTAGAAATACTACCAGAAAAATTACCGACATAACTACGACTACTACTATGGTTATATAAGTGAGAGTCTTTTTTTAAATTGGGTCATACATATAATTTTTTATTCGATCGGACTATCATGAGGGTAGGGGTTAAATATCTAAATCTAGAAGGTTTGTCCGATCTTTATGAAATTGAAATAAAATTTTATTGCTTTGACAGCAAATAAAAAGTAGTTAATTAATAAAACCTTATTTAGTAAATAGATAATAGATATTTATGTAACAAGTAAGGAAACGAAACTTGTTACCTTACGTATGTGAAATTTGTACCACGAGGCGTGGCCGAGTTCTGTAAATACATAAGTAAGGTAACTACCGAGATTCCTTACTGTTGCATACAATATTTTTGTACTTTCATTTAGAATAAATAGAAATTTTTGTTTGAAATTATGAAATTTTGTCATTTAATGTCTTACAAATTATGACATAAAACAAAAACACCCAAATTAGGTTATCTACAAACCACATTTTTATTTGAATTTTTTAAAAATTAAAACCATAAAATATGCGATTGCAAGTTAAAAACATTTTATATTGAAGTTTCTTTACACAATGTAGTCTATAATTTTTTAAATAAATGTAGTTTTATATGTGTACATTTTATTTTTTTTAAAAGAATAAAATAAAAAAATCTGACGTGGACACCACATGACTTCCTTGTACGCCTTGTGTGTTCATACTTTTCTTAATAACTAAAATGTAAAATAATATTAAAATTCTTTTAACTTATTATACTAGTATACTCACAAATATATTTTAGTCATTTTATTTAAACTGCAGAAGAAGATATAAAGCATATTTTACTATTGTCACTGTCATGTCATAATCATTTAAATTTTACGTAGTAACAAATGTTAATCGATCATGGACTACAAGATACCGAAATACTATAAATTATAAATATATACTTTAATTATTTTTAAATGATAGCAGATACAAAAATATTTATAAAATACCGATTGTAGGTAATAATCACATAATCTTTCATTTAAAATAAAAAAAATTGTCTAAAATTAAATATTTATCGAAATATTTTTTAAAAGTACTACTTCCGGTTTGTAGACTGAAACCAAAAATAGGAGGTGCACAACTAGATGCTATAACAGTCCTAAATACAAAATTTCAACTTTCTACGTCTAACCGTATTTGAGTTATGCGACACACATACGTCCGTCCGTACGTACGTACATACGTACGTACGTACGTACAGACGTCACGTCGAAACTAGTCATAATGGATTCAGAAAAGGTCAAAACGGATATTTCCGTCAAAATCTGAGAATCGAAATTTTTCGCGATTACAATACTTCCTTACTTCGTACAAGGAAGTAAAAAACATTGCATGAAGTAATTAAATTCATTTCCTAGCGCAAATTTGAGAAATAAATTGTCTATAAACCAAACGAAAGTAAAAAATAATATTTACCTATTTTTAAAAACCCAATAAACACTGCTTGATATAGGTACTGTAATGTCCTAATGTCATTTGATTAATTTTCTACTATTTTTCTGTATAATGAGTAGTAGATTTTAAATAGGTAAATTCGGGTAAATTAAAGTCGTGTCGAGCATTATTTTTCTTCCAAATAAAATTTCTGTTTCACATTTTTACCTATAAAGCTTACAGCAATTTTTTATTATTATTAAACATTTATTTTTTCCAAATTGCTACTTAACAAGATTTCGATAAGTAGCAAACAAATTTATTCGGAACAATAAATAGCTCTTATGTAGTTAACGTTACAAACATTGACATAAAAATATTTACTACTTTCGGTTTGAGCTTTCCATACCAAAATAACTGGGTAAATCACTATTTCCTAACCAGAAGTAATAAATTTTGAACAAAAATTATTTATAAAATGCATTAAGTGGTATTATATTTTAATTTTAAACCTAATCAATAGTGTTGTCAACAAATTTGTGAATTTAGTAATTATTGACATATAATGCATTTGTTGCTAATTTTCATTTAAATAATTAACTATCAGATCACAGACAATTTGACCGATTTTCACTATATTTTTGTTATACTTAGTTATAAGTAGTGCTGTTGATAAAATTCGAATTTTCGAATTTCGAATTTTGAAAAATTTGAAATTCGAAAAATATGCTTTTCAAATTTTCGAATTTCGAATTCCGAATTTCAAAATTTCTAATTTAAAATTCGAATTTAAATTCGAATTTTCGAATTTCAAATTTCAAAATTCGAATTTAAAATTCGAATTTCAAAATTCGAAATTTGTAATTCGACATTCGAGTGTATTGTAAAAGGTGTTTTTTAACATTAGTTATTAACTTATTAATTCGATTATCGTCATGTTCTCATCAATACAGTGGCATGTTTTGGAGAAAGGGCGAAAACAGGTTAATTAGAACAAGAATGCACACTACACGCTTATGCCTGTAGTGCAGATTGTAGACATGTTTTTGTTTGCCCTTGCCGCAGTATAGTGTAGTGGTATCTCTATACAATACAATATAGGAAAATAAAATATACCCATCTGTTAATTGGTTTATTCGTTTATTGCTCTGCAGCTTGTTATGAGACTTGTTCTTAATATTTCAATACTTGCGCCTCACAAAGCCCAGGCCCACCCAAAATTCGAAATTCGAACTTCGAATTTTCATTAAAATTCGAAATTTCATTAAAATTCGAATTTCGAATTTTTTTTCGAATGAATTTTCGAATTAAATTTTTTTGAAAATCAACAGCACTAGTTATAAGCATAGAAATCCAACATAAAATATAGGCTAAATAATCAATCAATGTACCATCTTAAAACAAAATCTAAACGATGTATCCCACATATAACTTTGTCATATTTATTCAACTTGCCGATAATAATTCCGTCTTTTCATTTCAAATCCCCAATATAACGCGCGAAGTAACATGGTTCAGTCGCGGCAACACTGTCGGACGCTTGATAATCGATGAATTGTAATAATCCGTATATTTTGGACGCTTCAAAGATGATAGTTTGAACGGACGCTTCAATGATTATGAATTGGGAATATACACCAACCGGATGCTCTATTCAGGTTTTTTGAACGGACGCTCTGTTGATAGCGAGATGTATATACAGGGTGTTCATTTTAAGTGGCGCACCATTGCTATCTCGAGAAGTACAAGAGGTACGAAGTTGGTTAAATTAGCAAACAATTTCTATTTTATATGACTACTTTAATGAACGAAAGAAAATTTTTTTTAGACCAGTGGACCTATTTTTTTTATTTGCCTATTCGATTCAGTATTTTTTTCTGATTTCAAAGTTTTATACCCTTGCATAACAAAAACATATGAAAAACGCTATTGAAAATTATGATAATTTAATTAAAATCTGAGTGTTACAAGAGTGCTATGGAAGAAAACAATTGAATATTTGTTTCATATTAATTGTTATTTGATAATGAAAAAGATTCTTTGGTTTTAATTAAGAGATCAGGACCGCTACTGAGTGTATGAGTTCAAGGTACTAAGTACTCAGTAGGGTACAAGGTGGAGGTAACTACGGACACGTGTTTCGACCTTATTTGGTCTGATCAATGTAGTATACTATAATCTTTTTCACTAACAATTAATATGAAACAAAATATTCAATTGTTTTCTTCCATAACATTAACTAACAATCAGATTTTAATTAAATTATCATAATTTTCAATAGCGTTTTTCATATGTTTTTGTTATGCAAGGGTGTAAAACTAATATCTCGTTGAAATCAGAAAAAAATACTGAATCGAATAGGCAAATAAAAAAAATAGGTCCCCATTTGAAATAAGAAAGTTGCACCCCGTAGTTTGAGAACCACTGGTCTAAAAAAAATTTTCTTTCGTTCATTAAAGTAGTCATATAAAATAGAAATTGTTTGCTAATTTAACCAACTTCGTAGCTCTTATAGTTCTTGAGTTAGCAATGGTGCGCCACTTAAAATGAACACCCTGTATATATATATATATATATATATATATATATATATATATATATATATATATATATATAAGGAAGCAAGAGTAGTGGGTGTGACAGTCAAAAGTTGGCCAAAAATTTAAAGTAGACTCTTTAGAATTTGTCAAGCTTTCGATTTATTTTAAATCTTCATCAGGACACTGTAACAATGTTGATATTATAATAAAAAAAATTTATACAAAATTTATAGTGTAATCTCAGACTTACATAGTGTTGAGGTTAGTTTAAGAAACTATTACATAAAAGATTCGTTTGATTTTGCAGATTTTATTAATGAATTCAAAATTCCAGAAAATTATATCCTGATAAGTTTGGACGTTGTCTCGTTGTTCAGCAACATTTCGGTTCAGTTGGCGATTGAGAGTATTACTACCAAATGGGAAGACATTCACAGTTACACACCTCTCAATAAAAATGATTTTATTGATCTAATTAAATTTGTGTTCGACACTAGTTACTGTACATATGATGGTATGTTCTATAAACAACTTCTTGGAAGTCCGATGGGTGCAATTATAAGCCCCATAATTGCTCAATACGTGATGGATGCACTCCTTGATGAGTGTATTCCTAAACTGGATTATGAGCTACCTTTTTTAAAGAAGTTTGTAGACGACATTGTTTGTGCAGTGCCCGTTGGTGAAACACAAAATATACTGCAAATATTTAATTCGTTTAGAACATTATTACAATTCACCATTGAATTTGAACAAAATATGTGCCTACCTTTCCTAGATACAATAATTAGTAGAGATCAAAGTGGTTTACTTATACTAGACTGGTATGTCAAACCAGCTGCATCTAGGAGGTACATACATTACAAATCCCAACAACCAAAACAAATGAAAATAAATGTAATACTAGGGCTAAAAATAGAATTCTACGTATGTCACACCACCAACATCATCATAAAAATCTAATTAGGTTGAGAGATGTCCCTGGTTAAAATGCCAGATAAAATGGTAGTTAATACAGATAAAGTTTTAATGAGAATTTATCGTAACTTATGTGCACACGCCGAATTTTATCCGCCATGCACAAAGTTGTAATAAAAACTTTATGAGAATTTATGGGATTCTATGAGCCGTAATATTTCTATTGTCATTTTATACGCAATATGGTAATATATTCTATTGGGTTTTAATCTGGATCAATTCGGAATATATTTTATCTGCAATAATTGTAAATTTACGATAAAATTCTTAACGGATTTTATATGCTTCTATGAGAAATGTAATCTAATCGGTTCTATACGCAGAATGGCAATTAATTTTCTATAAGAATTAATACGCAAATACACAATTCGTTATTTTTATACGGTTTTATAGTAATTTCGCTATTAACTTTTAATTGGATTTTATCCGTTTCTATGTGACACACATTCTATTTGATTCTATGAGCAAAGTGGCATACTATTTTCTATGAGAATTTATACGCATTACACACTTTGTGATTTCTATACGGTTTTATAGTAATTTCGCTATTAACTTTTAATTGGATTTTATCCGTTTCTATGTGACACACATTCTATATGATCCTATGAGCAAAGTGGCATGCTATTTTCTATGAGAATTTATACGCATTACACACTTTGTGATTTCTATACGGTTTTATAGTAATTTCGCTATTAACTTTTAATTGGATTTTATCCGTTTCTATGTGACACATTCTATTTGATTCTATGAGCAAAGTGGCATGCTATTTTCTATGAGAATTTATACGCATTACACACTTTGTGATTTCTATACGGTTTTATAGTAATTTCGCTATTAACTTTTAATTGGATTTTATCCATTTCTATGTGACACACATTCTATTTGA
Source organism: Agonum fuliginosum (assembly GCA_947534325.1). Classification (NCBI taxonomy): domain Eukaryota; kingdom Metazoa; phylum Arthropoda; class Insecta; order Coleoptera; family Carabidae; genus Agonum; species Agonum fuliginosum. The sequence goes on along the minus strand of OX384037.1, from coordinate 16,534,362 downwards.
TCCTATGAGCAAAGTGGGATACTAATTTTTATGAGAATTTATACGCATTACACACATTGTGATTTCTATACGGTTTTATAGTAATTTCGCTATTAACTTTTAATTGGATTTTATCCGTTTCTATGTGACACACATTCTATTTGATTCTATGAGCAAAGTGGCATACTATTTTCTATGAGAATTTATACGCATTACACACTTTGTGATTTCTATACGGTTTTATAGTAATTTCTCTATTAACTTTTAATTGGATTTTATCCGTTTCTATGTGACACACATTCTATATGATCCTATGAGCAAAGTGGCATGCTATTTTCTATGAGAATTTATACGCATTACACACTTTGTGATTTCTATACGGTTTTATAGTAATTTCGTTATTAACTTTTAATTGGATTTTATCCGTTTCTATGTGACACACATTCTATTTGATTCTATGAGCAAAGTGGCACACTATTTTCTATGAGAATTTATACGCATTACACACTTTGTGATTTCTATACGGTTTTATAGTAATTTCGCTATTAACTTTTAATTGGATTTTATCCGTTTCTATGTGACACACATTCTATTTGGTCCTATGAGCAAAGTGGCATGCTATTTTCTATGAGAATTTATACGCATTACACACTTTGTGATTTCTATACGGTTTTATAGTAATTTCGCTATTAACTTTTAATTGGATTTTATCCGTTTCTATGTGACACATTCTATTTGATTCTATGAGCAAAGTGGCATACTATTTTCTATGTGAATTTATACGCATTACACACTTTGTGATTTCTATACGGTTTTATAGTAATTTAGCTATTAACATTTAATTGGATTTTATCCGTTTCTATGTAACACACATTCTATATGATCCTATGAGCAAAGTGGCATGCTATTTTCTATGAGAATTTATACGCATTACACACTTTGTGATTTCTATACGGTTTTATAGTAATTTCGCTATTAACTTTTAATTGGATTTTATCCGTTTCTATGTGACACACATTCTATTTGATCCTATGAGCAAAGTGGCATGCAATTTAGTAAATTAGTATCCCACTTTGCTCATAGGATCAAATAGAATGTGTATCACAAAGAAACGAATAAAATCCAATTAAAAGTTAATAGCGAAATTACTATAAAGCCGTATAGGAATCACTAAATGTGTAATGCGTATAAATTATCATAAAAATTAGTATCCCACTTTGCTCATAAGACCAAATAGAATGTGTGTCACATAGAAACGGATAAAATCCAATTAAAAGTTAATAGCGAAATTAGTATAAAACCGTATAGAAATCACAAAGTGTGTAATGCGTATAAATTCTCATAGAAAATAGTATGCCACTTTGCTCATAGAATCAAATAGGATGTGTGTCACATAGAAACGGGTAAAATCCAATTAAAAGTTAATAGCGAAATTACTTTAAAACCGTATAGAAATCACAAAGTGTGTAATGCGTATAAATTCACATACAAAATAGTATCACACTTTGCTCATAGGATCAAATAGAATGTGTATCACATAGAAACGGATAAAATCCAATTAAAAGTTAATAGCGAAATTACTATAAAACCGTATAGAAATCACAAAGTGTGTAATGCGTATAAATTCTCATAGTAAATAGTATTCCATTTTGCGCATAGGATCAAATAGAATGTGTGTCACATAGAAACATATAAAATCCAATTAAAAGTTAATAGCGAAAATACTATAAAACCGTATAGGAAGCACAAAGTGTGTAATGCGTATAAATTCTCATAGAAAATAGTATGCCACTTTGCTCATAGAATCAAATAGAATGTGTGTCACATAGAAACGGGTAAAATCCAATTAATAGTTAATAGCGAAATTACTTTAAAACCGTATAGAAATCACAAAGTGTGTAATTCGTATAAATTCACATAGAAAATAGTATCCCACTTTGCTCATAGGATCAAATAGAATGTGTATCACATAGAAACGGATAAAATCTAATTAAAAGTTAATAGCGAAATTACTATAAAACCGTATAGAAATCACAAAGTGTGTAATGCGTATAAATTCTCATAGAAAATAGTACGCCACTTTGCTCATAGAATCAAATAGAATGTTTGTCACATAGAAACGGATAAAATCCAATTAAAAGTTAATAGCGAAATTATTATAAAACCGTATAGAAATAACAAAGTGTGTAATGAGTAGAAATTCTCATAGAAAATTGCATGCCACTTTGCTCATAGGATCAAATAGAATGTGTGTCACATAGAAACAGATAAAATCCAATTAAAAGTTAATAGCGAAATTACTATAAAATCGTATAGAAATCACAAGGTGTGTAATGCGTATAAATTATCATAGAAAATAGTATCACACTTTGCTCATAGGATCAAATAGAATGTGAATCACATAGAAACGGATAAAATCCAATTAAAAGTTAATAGCAAAGTTACTATAAAACCGTATAGGAATCACTAAGTGTCTAATTTTCGAAGTGCTTACTTCTCCGCTATTTTTACCTGTGGCTTCTAACTTATACCTTCTACCGATATTCGTATAGAAACAGATAGACTGTAACCAGCAATGAATGGTAAAATACATATTAAGTACCATAGATTCCAATAAAATCCGTTATACTTGTGTACCATTATATCCTATACAAACGGATAGACTTTTATTCTTATATGCGGATAAAAACCAATAAAATAAATTACTGGATTTCCAGCAGTTTATGGTAAAATGCGCGTTCCAATACACATATTAAATACCATAGATTCCTATAAAATCCGTTCTACCTGTGTACCATTATATCTCATACGAACGGATAGACTAACATTCGTAAATGCGGATAAAAACCAATAAAATATATATCTGGATTTCCAGCAGTTTATGGTAAAAGAGGTGTTTCAATACACATATTGATTACCATAGAATCGTATAAAATCCGTTCGACTTGTGTACCATTATATCTCATACGAACGGATAGACTTACATTCGTAAATGCGGACAAAAACCAATAAAATATATATCTGGATTTCCAGCAGTTTATGGTAAAAGAGGTGTTTCAATACACATATTGATTACCATAGAATCGTATAAAATCCGTTCTACCTGTGTACCATTAAAACTCATAAGATCGAATAGACTTACATTCGTATATGCGGATAAAAACCAATAAAATATATATCTGGATTTCCAGCAGTTTATGGTAAAAGAGGTGTTTCAATACACATATTGACTACCATAGAATCGTATAAAATTTTTTTATGTGTTTCTATGTGGCATTCTAACCAGGGGTGTTACTGCAAAATGCTTACCCAAAAAATTTGATTAACAATTTACTTTTCAACGTCACTCAAAATAATCAACCAACAACCCAGGTTGTTGCTGAACAAGAGACAAACCAGCATATAAAGTATGCATCCTTACCTTATATCGAAGAGTTAACACCAAAAATTCAAAAAATATTACATGACGATTCAGTAAAAATTGCCAATAGAAGTTGTACGACTGTCAAATCGGTCTAAAACCATCTAAAAAGTAGAATTATTTCACATAAAAGTGATTGCTGCTTAAAACCACATAGCAGTGCTTTAGCGGAACATCACCACAACACCAAACATAATATTGCATATGAACAAGCCAGTATTTTAGATGTAGAAAAAAATTTCCTAGAGATGTATCACATAAATAATAAAACTAACACTATGAATAAAAGAACAGACGTTGATGGTTTGAAACAGATATACATTTATTTATTAAAATTAGCCGAAACAAAAAACATTCATAATACATCAATTCAAAATGTACGAAATGATGGAGTTGGTTAAAGTTGCTTCTTGGCGGTTTTAATTTCAAAATTTTATTCTAAACGGTTCCTTTTCAACCTAGTGACAGTTCCTGTAACTACGTATTCTTTGTTGTCTAAATATGAAGAAGAAGTTTTCTTCCAGCTAAAAACGCGGCAAAAACTGGTAGCCATTACTTGACATACATTTTTCAGTGATCGAACACCTGATCACGCAGTTACCGTCCTACCATTTTTTTGTGGCAAATATTCTCAAAATTATTTTATTTGATCTTAACTAGTACAAAATTTGTTCTATTTTTAATATAATGTGTTTTTTTACCAATGTTGACGACATTTGTCAAAATTCTAATATACATCAGATGCTTTTCTTAAACTAACCTCAACACTATGTAAGTCTGAGATTACACTATAAATTTTGTATAAATTTTTTTTATTATAATATCAACATTGTTACAGTGTCCTGATGAAGATTTAAAATAAATCGAAAGCTTGACAAATTCTAAAGAGTCTACTTTAAAATATTTGGCCAACTTTTGACTGTCACACCCACTACTCTTGCTTCCTTAACTAATTGCAGTCGCGATTACCGTAAAATAAAAAAAAATAAAATAAAAAAAATAATATATATATATATATATATATATATATATATATATATATATATATATATATATATATATGTTAATTACCCCTATGTATACTGATAAAGAAAACGCTCTAATAAATTCGCTGTCATGCTGTAACACTGTAACTATGGTAAAGAAACTACTTTATGTTATAAAAAAAAACTAGAGTTTAACGATATGACAAACGCGCTTAATTCATTGATAGGTATTATAGACTCATGTACCTAGTTTGCTTTATATACCGTGAGTTTTATTTAACGTGAAACACGGGATCTTTCATATCCATGGTTACGAATTTGACAGCAATGTATTAGAGCGACTCATTTAAAATAGATTTTTTAATTGTTCAATATTCATTCTGTCACCATTGTACACATTATTTTTTAAGTATCTACCTAGTTCTTAAGTGTAGAAAACATAAACAAATAATTTATCATTTCTTTAATTAATATTTCATATTTATTTTAGTATGATAATTACCCCTATGTATACTGATAAAGAAAACGCTCTAATAAATTCGCTGTCATGCTGTAACACTGTAACTATGGTAAAGAAACTACTTTATGTTATAAAAAAAAACTAGAGTTTAACGATATGACAAACGCGCTTAATTCATTGATAGGTATTATAGACTCATGTACCTAGTTTGCTTTATATACCGTGAGTTTTATTTAACGTGAAACATGGGATCTTTCATATCCATGGTTACGAATTTGACAGCAATGTATTAGAGCGATTCATTTAAAATAGAACATAGGCTGTCATTATCAAGTAAATATTACCTCTCAATTAGAGTTGTGTTGTTAAAAATAAGGTATACAATTGAAGAAATGGTGCAAATGATACGTTGGTATAATTCAGATGTTAGCCTCAGACAAGTCTGATTTATTTCGCGTATTTGAGAATTTGTTATAAATTGTATTCTGAAAAAATATCTATTAAATGTTTATATTTCTTGCAACTTTTTTCATATCTAAAATGATTTGAAATACATTCTTATTTCATTTGCTATGTTCTATTTTAAATAAAACGCTCTAATACATTGCTGTCAAATTCGTAACCATGGATATGAAAGATCCCATGTTTCACGTTAAATAAATCTCACGGTAAATTTCCCTCCAATTATTGTATATACAAGTGTATCCTAACTTCAGGTACATACGTTACTGGCATAATTGTATTATTTAAACGCTGAATACGGATCAGAAATAATGGAAAAATACATTTAGTAATAGTTACCTATTTGAAATTATATTTGTTGACTCTATGAATATTATGTAATTTAAAATGATAATTACTTGTATTATTGTTCGATTTTTATAGACAACTAAGTAAATCTCGTGATAATGAAATTAACACTAAGTAAACTGCCTTTAGTGTTTCGATTTTGTGAAAAATTCCTTTTGATCTATACTGATAGTTATGAAACAGCCTGTATATGCACTGTTTAACATTATACTATTAGTTACAGTTTGATATAATTATATTGTTTTACAGATACTGGATACGAACGGTTCGACCCGAACACATAAGTGTGTTTGAGCTTCCAAGAAGAACGAATAATCATTCGGAGGCTTTCAATAAAATTTTATTAAATAAAATGAAAGTTCACCCGAATGTTTTCGTCTTTCTAGGTCAGTAGTTTATTTCAAATATATAATAGGCATGTTACTTTAGTTTTATGTACCTATAGCATTATACTACGCGTGAGATATTTTTGAGATACACAATGATAATAATTTAATCATTTGTGTAGGTACCTATGTAATATTACCGAATTTGATTGGCCAGAGCAAAAAGTCAACGCACAACTCTTCTTTTATAAACATGTTACTTTGAATGACATATTGTTTTAATTTATTTACAGATAAATTGCAAAACCTACTTGTGCGGGCGTATTTAGAATACCAGCAATTAATGCAAGGATTGAGAATAGCTAGACCAATGGGCAACAGATACATGGCAAATGATGCTCGCATTCGAAATGCACAGGCTGATCTTATGGATGGAAGGCATACACTTTTCCATTTTTTGGAAATTGTTGGGCACAGTGTCGATAATTTAGCTAACGACTTGCATCAAATATGAAGTTTCCTATTAAATTACCTTATGTACCTAAATTAATTATGTATTTCTTTAATTTTAGGCAAACAATCACGGATTAATAGATAATGTAAGTATACCGGCAGTTCCATATTAATAAAAATACAAATTATTTTCTTTTTTGTACTTATTTAACTTTATAGATCATCGATGACGTGCCCGTAGACGTCGTAGTACCACCACCAGTGCCATTGGTTGCCCTAGTACGAATGGTGGAGCCAGAGGTAGGGCTGGCTCCAGTGCCAGCGGTGGTCCCAGAGCCAGAAGTGGTCTTAGAGCCAGAGGTGGCCCCAGAGCCAGAGATGGCCCCAGAGGTAGCAGTAGCTCCAGAGCCAGAGGTAGCAGTAGCCCCAGAGCCAGAGGTGGCTCCAATTCAACCACCAATACTGGATGCTGATGAAGTAGAAACGCATGATGTACTTAGTTTTTAAACAATAATGTAAATTATGTTTTAATTTACAGGCGTTATGCATTGTTTGTTTAATCGAACAAAAAACGCATGCATTTGTGCCATGTGGCCATCTTTGCACATGTCAGGTGTGTATTGTAACAATTCACCTCCTTCATAAACGTCGCTGTCCTGTATGTCGGGAAGAAGATTTTGACATTTTAAGAATTTTCATTTCATTTAGTTTAGTTTAGAAATAGTTTCGTTTTTATTTTTAAGACAAGATTTATATTTTGTATATTTTTAAAAAGTACGCCACCGCGTACCATTAACAATTAGTGTATTAATACAGAAGTTCTGCTTAAGATATTATTAAAAAAATTATTTTCCAACGTAACTTCAAGTGAACCTAAAGATGGCTGTGATCACAGCCGAAACGTCGCAATTTTATATTGACAAAAAATATACCATAATTTAAGCTAAGTAATACAAAAACTTAAAATTAATTTTCCACCTTCAATATCTCCACGGCTTAAGCAACTAAAATTGTTAGTTTGTAAATATGTCGATTATAATTTTTAAGACAAGATTTATATTTTGTCTATTTTTAAAAAGCACGCCACCGAGTACCACTAACAATTTGACAGTTCAGAAAAGTCAGATTGACAGTAAGTTGTTGTAACAGACTTCTTGTGACGACAATTTGATTCGCGATATGGATTACTTATTTTTGTTAAACAATTCCCAGAATTTATTTCAAATGCACATTTTTAATATATCTAGAATGAGCTACATATTTTTAATATGACTAAGACTACAACGAAGCTGAATTATATAATTTGAAACCTGAAATGAATATAATATGTCTTAAGTTAGATAGGTACATTTTAAGATAGCTAGCCGCCATTTTGTTTCAAGATGGCGGACTGTGTAATATGCATTTGTCTTAAGTTAGATCCTTAGCTATTACTGTACCAAATTTGAACGTAATCGGTGCAGTTTATTTTGAGATAGCTAGCCACCATTTTGTTTCAAGATGGCGGACTGATATTGTAATATACCAATGTCTTAAGTTAAATCCTAAGCTATTACTGTACCAAATTTGAATGCAATCGGTGCAGTGCATATTGTGATAGCTAGCCGCCATTGTGTTTCAACATGGCGGACTAATATTGTAATATGCACTTATCTTAAGTTAGATCCTTAGCTATTACTGTATCAAATTTGAATACAATTGGTGCAGTGCATTTTGAGATAGCTAGCCGCCATTTTGTTGTCCGACTGTCATCGCGATCCCCCTATATTTTTTCTCGGGTGCTCAAAAATAATTATAAACATATAAAATGTATTTTACTAACGTCTGTTGCTAAATAACTGAAATACCATAGTAGGCTTGTATCCATCTTCACTTTTCTGTTGCTTGACAATTCTGTGATCTGACCATTCTGTCGCTTGCGCGTTCTGCTGCTGCGATTTCAGTGGTTTGACCATTCTGTGTTTGAACGTTCTGTTGTTTGCGCATTCTGGTGCTGCGCTTTCTGTGTCTTGACTATTCTGTGATTTGAACGTTCTGTTGTGTGCACATTCTGCTGCTGCGCTTTCTGTGATTTGAACATTCTGTGTTTGAATATTTTGCTGCTGCATTTTACTATTCTGTGATTTGACCATTCTGTGACTTGACTAAAACAGTGTTTGAACGTTCTGCTGCTGTATTGTTTTCTTTGTAGATTTGACCATTCTGTGCTAAATAACTGAAATACCATAGTGACTAAAGCAATGTTTGAATATTCTGTTGTTTGAATTTTCTGCTGATGCATATTCACCCCAACAGTACAACGTGGTGCAACCCAGAATAAAATCGATTTAAACCGAAAACATCCGATATTGAACAAAATATTTTGATTATCTAACAAAATAATTTTGTTAGTACAACTGTAACGGCTATTTTTCATATTCGGGCGTCTTCCAGAGTTTTCTTTGCGCATGCCTAGTCGACGTAGAAGATCTACGCGGTGTTGACAGCAGCATTGTTATACATTGTGAGTTTTTCTTTGCGGACCTTATTTCTCTCCTTCCTTCCTCGTTCAAATTGTGCGAGATTTTTTTCTTTTCAGTCTAACGGTTTTGGCGCCCATATTTTTTTGTTTTTGCGAACCACGCCCAGCCGCCGATCTAACCCTGAGAAGCCGGTAAGTGCGACCTGAATCACAGGACTGTGGTAAAGGTCACACAACAAAATAATATGATTCCCGATACAAAATTATCTAATTAAATCAACATAATAATGTTCTTGTTTTAAAATAGATGTATGTCTAACTAATAATTTAATTTTGTTGCGTTAATTTGTATCTACAACAAAGTTATTTTTGTTATTTTCAATAAATATTTGCTAAATGAACAATATTATATAGTTCATTAGCTTTTGTACTTGATAGAAACAAATATATTTTGTTATTCTAGCTAAATTATTCAGAATTTGTCTAAATTATTGTTAAAAGAACAAATTATTCTTCGACAAAATATATTTTGTCCATAATACAAAATTATTCTCTCAGTGCACGAAACTTTAATAGGTTATATATTTTGATATATTGATCACAGAAAAAAAGGATGTTTTTCAAAAATCTCAAAAATCAGAATAGTGAAAATATTGGTGCCGCTAGTTTGAACGTCTATTTAACTGTTTATTTGTTATTTATAAAATTAAATTATAATTATAAATAATACTATTTACAAATACTTACGTATTAATTACTTAATAAATAACAGTTAAAGGAACTTTCAAATCAGTAGCACTAAAATTTTCACTGCCCTTTATATTTTCTGTCTATAGGTACTCAGTATATCAAATTATATAACCTATTAAAGTTCCGTGCAGAAGTATAAAAACACCCTGTATAATGCGAATTTATGGAGAAATGTTCGTAGAATGTAATGAGAGATACCGAAAGTCGAAATATTTATTCGTTCAGAAGTTAAAACTCAATACACAATAAATTTGCAAAATTTCTCTTGGAAATAAATTTGATATTTTGGCTTAATGAAAATCCTAACAAGTTTTTGAGATAATGTATCTTATAGAGAAATGTTCGTAGAATTTAATGAAAGAAATCGGAAGTCGATATGTTAATTCATTCAGAAGTTACTGCTCATTATACACAATAAATACGAAAAATTTCACTATTTTTGAAATTAAAGGCGTCTTAAAAGCCTGAAATCCCTGATTTTTTCTTATTACGTTAAAAAAAAGATTTGTATCCTGTTCTGCATCAAATAGTGTTAAAGTCGTTTAAGTACCGTAATACGAAAAATGTAGACTTTATTTTTCAAAATTTCAATTGCGTCTTACGTGTAGAAATTCCTCGAAATTTTAGTCTAACGATGTACTTTTATTTTCTGTGCATCAACTTACATCATAATATGTCAATTTTGGGCATGTACGAGTACATACCTTATCGCGTTAAATTTAGTCCTTTTTTAAAATATATAGTGATTCCCACGGCCAAACGCCCCCGGTGCGTCCCGTAAGACTATGACTTTCATTCAAGGTACGTTAATCCGTATTATATAGCATGGTTAAACCTTTTGTACCTTATTATTGTAACACCCTAATTGGGCTGACAACAGCTTCCACTGTTGCCACCAATTATGTACCTCTCAAATTGGGTGTACAAATAATAAGTTGTTGGGTCCTTGTCGAGACTGGGAAACTAGTATCAATTAATACTCAAAGGTTACAAAAGTATAAAAGTATATTTAATGAATAATAATAATAATATAATAACAATAATAATAACATCTTATGTTAACCACTTATCTCTATGCTGTCACATACTGGAATCGGAACGCAACTGAATTGGAACTCTCTAATACCCTATCTGTATCTTATTTATACTCATGTACAAGTCCTTAGTCAGCAAAACTAGTATTAGCAATACAAACATATTTATTTATATTTATTTGGTAACTCTGACCTATTAAACTAATGACTGACGTCGCACCTACTTAATTGTGATGACTAGGACTTGCTACATTATATACGCAAATGTTTGCTGGATCCATATATTTATGAAGTTCGGCGACGCTGCGTGGAAATCAACCCGTAGCATAGAACGAAAATGTTGCGTAATAGTAAGCATGTAATTCTAATTTTTTAATATGTTGTTAGGACCCATGTTAACAGTAAGAAACCAAATTTGCAGCTTCGAAAGACCTGTGCGACCTGCGTTAAAAACCTGCAAAATTTTCGGAATTTTTTCAGTTGTTGGCCTAATAACTCATAAACTATGCGTTTTCGATATATAGTCGATCTTATCATTAAAGTCCATTAAATTTGCAACAATTTAACCGCAGCTCTATACCTCTAATAGTTTCCGAGATATGGCACTTTTAAAATTAGCAATTTTTTGAAACAAATGAAAATTGAGAAATTTTAACTTTTTTCGTTATTTTTGTGTTTAATTAACTATAACTTCTGAATGAATAGAAATATTGTCTTCCGGTTTCTTTCATTTAATTTTACGAACATTTCTCTATAAAATACGTTATTTTAAAAACTTTTTAGGACGTTCATTAAGCCAAAATATCAATTTTTTTTTCGAGGAAAGTATTCAAATATTTTGTATTTATAAATTATATTGTGTTTAATGAGCTGTAACTTCTGAACGGATAAAAATATTGACTTCCGGTTGTTTTTATTAAATTCTACGACCATTTCTCCATAAGATATATTATTCTAAAACGATTTTAGGGTGTTCATTATGCCAAAATATCAAATGTTGTTCCGAGAGAAAGTAAAGAGATTTCTAATTTTTTTAATATATATTGTGTTCAATGAGCTATAACTTCTGAACGGATAAAGTTATCGACTTCCGGTTTCTTTTATTAAATTCTACGATCATTTCTCTATAAAATACATTACTGTAAAATGTTTTTAGGGTGTTCATTGCGCCAAAATATCAAATGTTTTTATAATAAATATGAAAAATTTGAATAATTCTCTCGAAATAAAATTGATATTTTGGTTTAATGAACGCCCTAAAAAGTTTTTAAAATAATGTATTTTATAGAGAAATGTTCGTAAAATTTAATGAAAGAAACCGCAAAACAATATTTTTATTCGTTCAGAAATTACAGTTAATTAAGCACAAAAATTACGAAAAAAGCAAAAAAAATTCAACTTAAATTTTTTGGAAAAAATTGCTAATTTTAAAAGTGTTATATCTCGGAAACTATTAGAGGTATAGAGCTGCGATTGGGCTTAAATTGTTGCAAATTTAATGTACTTTAAAAATGATAGGATCGACTATATATCGAAAACGCATAGTTTATGAGTTATTAGGCAACAACTGAAAAATTTCCGAAAATTTTGCAGGTTTTTACGTGTTACGCAGGTCGCACAGGTCTTTCGAAGCTGCAAATTTGGTTTCTTACTGTTAACATGGGTCCTAACAACATATTAAAAAATTAGAATTACATGACCTTTTGCAAGGTCGAATGTATAAATTGACTGGGCTAGTTGTTTATTGATATTATGTAAATAATGTATAAGTACAGTTTCATTTTCTACTAAGGGCTAGCCCGCAATCCGTACCCAGGAGCCAATACTGCCCTGGCGTAAAGGGTTGAGACTACTACTTATATATAATGCTAAATTAAATTTACAACTTTAATATATGAATTTGTTTTCAGACACGTTATACATTAGATTTGATAGTTGAATGGAATGCCTGTTATTTTGATCCTGAATCAATGCATGTAGTAAGACGTAACCAGTTTGTTACAATGTATACAAAATTCTAAAAATTGCCAATTTACAGCGAAATTCAATATTACTTCAAGCCACGCAGGGATGCGTGAAGTAGGCAGGCCAACATTAAGCAGAAATGTAAATAATTATATATACGTCAGTGCTTCGTTAGTGCACTTTACTGCCTTCAAATTTTTTTAAAAAAAGTTTTGAGAAAATTCTCGAAATTTTTTTACCTGCCTACTTCACGCTAGCAGGCCATATATAGATTTTTAACAAAAATAGAAATATAATTTGTTAGTGCTTCGTTAGTGCCCTTTCCTGCTTTTTGTAGTTTTTGAATTCGTTTACTCTAATTGGCAATAAAAAAATGTTTTGACCCGGCCTGCTAACTTCACGCCAGCAGGCCACAAACGCGCTTTTAAAAAAAATCTATTATGGTTCGTTAGTGCTCTTTACTGCTGTTAATATTTTTTAAATTCAGTTATGCAAATTAGCAATAAAAAAATATTTTACTTGGCCTGCCAACTTCATGCTACCTGACCAAGAAAATATTGAAGTTTTAAAAATATAAATCATATAGTTCGTTAGAACTTCGTTAGTGCCGTTTACTGCCGTATAAAACTTTCTAATTCGATTACGCATTTTGCAGAAAAAAATTACATTGCATAAGTACTGACCAACATTTATGACTTAATACGGATAGGAACAAGATTAGTTGCTTGACTTAAATAAACAATATGATTTTTAAACGTTGTTAATAAAAATTTAATTAAAAATTTTATATTCAAGTGTAATTTATAATTCGAGGGATATCGATATTCAACACGTTGTTTCTATCGGCTAAGTCAAGTTGGCCCTCCAACTTAAATATTTCTATAAAAAAATATTAGTCTAGTTTGCGCTCGTATTCCGCTTTATTGCTCCACCAATAATTTTTTTTGCGCTGCTATAATTTTGCCATAATTTAGAGAATAAGTTGGGCAGGGCTATGTTGACACTAGCCCTACCTTATTGTAAATTTTAAAATTTTCATAATTATTTTGATAGTCGTTCGTTTGCGCTCTATTGCGACATTAATAAAAACATTTGCGCTTGCATATTTTTTTATTTTATTAATAATTAAAGTAGGAAAGGCCAACTTGACAGCGAAAAAAAAGTAAGATTGTGTCATATTTTTTCATTACAATTCATTCTATGTACATTGTGCTCTTTTGCTCCGAAAATATATTTTTTGCGCTGCTATAATTCAGCAGTAATCAAAGTAATTAGTTAGGGAGGGCCAAATTGACATAGCCCTCCCTTTGAGCTATTTTAAAGTTTTTATTATTGAATAGATAGCGCTATTTTGCTCTATTTTTTTGCGCTTGCCTCAAATTTATTTTAATTATATCTTAATGAAGAGCTGATTAGATTTTGGTAAAAATCTGTCAACCGGAAATGGTACTTTTCTTGAAGCACTATAACATTTTTGAAAAATCGTATAAAATAATTCGATTGTTACCATTTGGCATACGACACATGAAAGATGAAATTACATTGTACAGTATTTAACTTTACTCTGAGGTGTATATTTTACCAATAAAGAAATATGAATTTTTTAAATATATAATTTTACCTACCACGATTTGTGAATCACAAAATAGAAAAAAAATGAAAACAAAAATAAAATTGTCAATGTGACAGATAAACAGATGTAGCAAGGAGGTTTCTCTGTGGTGTAGGGCATGTGTGGAATGTGGTGTATAGTTTTTGAAATGTTAGTATATAGTATAGGTAATATTAATTGGACATAGTATTATGTAAATATGGTATTTATAAAATAAAATAATATATTAAACAAAGAACTGATTAGATTTGTGAAATATATAATTTATTACCTTTATAATTCCATTAGGAAGTTCAAATATTATGCCACGTGTCCACTTGAGAGTAATTCTCCAGAGTTACTATCGATAGTTACTCTCAGTTGCGAGATTTTGCTCTCCGAGAGCTACAATTGTAGCAATTTTTTTGCTACCACTCGGTAAATTATTCTCACCGCCGCACGGCTGTTCCTATGCAGGGCCGGGCTCAAGTTTTTTTTGTACGTATAACGTTTTTTTATTGATCCCGTTTCATTGTAATTTTCATTATTAGAGTAAATTAATTAAATTTAAACTTAGTTCCATGTAATTTTTTTTAAGTACTAGTAAGTCTGCTTATTTCTTTCCGAAAACATTACCAACGTTTTCCAGTCCCTCGCGAGACCACCGTGTGGCTCGCTTCAAATTTGTAAGTAATCCTGTATTAGTAATTCTGTTTAAATTTGAGAATTTTACAACAAGTCATTCTCTCGGTCTTCAACAAGGATGCAAAGACACCTTGTATCATTTTATTAGAAACCATTAATATAGTAGTGCAGTGTAATTTATTATTGTATTTTTTTAAAGAATTTCTATTAGCATTTTTATTCATATTTAGTAATATATTTTCATATTCGTTATTTTTAGAGTTAATTTAAAATTGTTCTTTGCGTCACTCATTAAATCATTGGATGAATGTCTGAGAGTATGCCGCTGCAGTTGTGATTTATAGGGTGATTTTTGTATATTGGCGGATTGCGTAAGCCCTCAGGGCTTCTTGTTAAATCAAAGCCGTGCGATTGTTGTTACCAAATTGTCTTTTACAATTTTTGGTTTGTGATTTAGTAAACTACTGTTTTTTTTTTTGGGTATTGTTAGTAGTTACTAAATTAATATCGTACGTATTTGATTTGCAATTTTACGTCGACATTTTTTTATTATACTTGAGTAACCGTTAACTTTCTCAGCTGCCATTCATCTACTTTTCTATTTTTTCTATTTCTTCCTTCCTGCTTGCGTAAAGTCATTTGTATAATTACTTTTTTGATTGATTTAATCTCCGTTTAAAATAATTTTTGGCGCTTTACTTTAACGACTTTTTTTTTTACAGCTGTTGTACTTACATTGATCTGTTGGAATTTAGCTTCACATTTTTGTATTTTTTTATTGCCGCTTACTTCTTTCAGTGTGATACCCGCTACTAGGGAACTATAGTTCAACTAATGTGGACAATTGTTAGAGTGAACCACCACACCGTCTGGAGGGCCTTGGCGTCATCTATCTACCACGTTACCTCTGCATCCATCTACGCCGGACCAAGCTACGCGAGCCGTATTGTTTCTGCAATCTTCACGACTTCCGCTTTCCCATCCGTAGGACTGGTTTACAATTCAAAAAGCTGTCGTGCCGTATTGTCTGAGCCTCTGCTAGCGAAAGTGGTCAACCAGAGTAGACACTACTACTGCTCCACCGGGATCCTCGACGTGTTCTAGCGTCCTCGGTTCACTCAACAAGCGTCCTCCTAGTTGATAGAAGATCTTAGCTAATCAAGGTAGCGCTGGGCCTGAAGAAGTAGCCACTTTACATTTAACTTGTTTATGCAATCCAGCGGATTTAATGTAAGTATATTTTTTTCTAGTATAAGTCGTTTCTGTCAAAACTGTATTTTTTTTGTAAAGCTCATATCTACATTATTTTATATTTATATTCCAAATTCAGATTGTTTTTGATCATCGATTTTTTTTTATTTCAATAAACCTGAGTATTGCTGTTTCAATCTTTACGTTGTTTTCTCACATGCTTATTGGTTGCATGCCTTATTTTATTTTAAACCAATTGGCGCCCATTTCTTCCTCAAATCCCAATTTAGGAATCAACCCGAACCCGATACACTTTCCACAAGTGTATTTTAGTTTTTCAATTCCAGGGCCTGAGCTAGGTAAGGACTTGAATGAAATAAAATATTTAAACACTGTCACCCAACGTGTGGGGCCTGATTCCTAAATTGGATTTGATACTCTACTTTCTCTTTTCTTTTACTATTCATTATCATTCATATATTATATTACTTGTTATTAATATTTTTTTGTATTTTGAGGAAACATGAAACCGGAAATTGTCGACCACTTGTACCCGGACGAAGTTCAGTATGAATTACAAGTTAGAGGTGTGAATGAGGAAAATACCATTGGCGATATGATGAGGACGTTAAGAGGAATATGGATGTTGGAAAATGAAGGAAGTCCGCTTCAATTTGTCTTAAATTCACCAGCTTTGGATTCTCACGAATGCTATCAGAAAGTAAAGGAGTTGCAAGGTAAATTAACTGCACCAGATTTAAACCAATTAATGATTTCTAATATTCATAACCGAATTGAGTACCTTTATAATAGAATAAATAGATTACAGTCAGTTTACTCTACACCCCAGCTTTTAGTTGAAATATCAAAATTAAAATTACAATTAGAATCACATAAACAATCTCACCAGGATCCAAATTTAATATCCTTTTGTGAAAATTTACCTGCCACCAATCCTTTTCGCTCGTTTACTACTTTGCCATCTTATCGTTCTTCTGATAGCAGTGCATCATCAGTATCTTTTAATTTTGAATTAAACGACAAGAGTCATGAACAATCATTGTTCGCTCCTCCACCTGAAAAACCAGTTTTGTCATTTCAATCATCTACTGCACATACTCCTATCTCTGTACGAAAATGGAATATACTTTTTGATGGTTCTGGTAGTGTTAATGCGTTCTTAGAAAGGTTACATGAAATTGCTTTTTCTAATGGCGTCCTTAAGTCTCAATTGTTACAACATGCTAGTGAATTCTTTACTGGACCTGCCTTAATTTGGTTCCGTTCTATCCGTACTAATCTTACTACTTGGGAAGACTTAATTGTTCAGCTTAAAAATGCATTTTTACCTTCGGATTACGAATATGAACTGTGGGAGGAAATTAAGAACCGTACTCAAGGAACTGATGAGAAAGTTGAGATGTATGTGGCCGTTATGCGAAACCTTGTCTCGCGATTAGATCAACCACCAGACGCAAATGTCTTTCTTAATCTAGTACTGCGTAACTTACAACCGCGTTTTCAATCAGAATTATCAGTTTTACAATCCCCAAGTATTGAACAACTAATCGCTATTTGCAAAATGATAGAAACTACTGAATATAGATTGCGTAAATTTAAAAACCCGCCTAGCAAATCGGTTGGAATGATTGAACCTGAGTTGTCCACTTATCCTCTACGCTCTAGCACTTCCGCTCAACTAAGAGTCAATGAGTTGCGTCAGCCTTCAGCGTCAAATAAAACTTGTTACAATTGTGGTGCTTCTGATCACTTGGCTCCGGGTTGTAATAAACCTTTCAAACAACATTGTTTTTCATGTGGCTACAAAAATGTCACTCGTAACACCTGTCCTAAATGTCGGCCGTCAAAAAACGAGTAAAACCGTGTGTTTTCAGTCGACGCCACGGTTGGTCTTTTAACAAGGCTGAATCTTCTGAGTGGATGCAATGGATCAATAAAATTGCTATCTTTTGTAAATCACCTGAAATTGCTCCGGTCATTCAACATCCTGCATCTGACACTCGACCCTTCGTTAACATAAAATTCGGTAATATTCCTACCATAGCACTTTTGGACTCTGGTGCTAATGTTTCGGTTATTGGTCGTGCTGGTTTACATTTGTTATCAGCATATAAACTTAAAATTCTTCCAGTTTCTAACACCGACATTATAACTGCTGATGGAGCTTTCCAAAATATTGCCGGCAGTGTATCGGTCTCTATCACCGCTTCTTCTTGCACTCGTACTTTAAAATTTTTAATTGTGCCATCTCTTCGTCATTCCATTATTCTCGGCATTGATTTTTGTACTAATTTTGGTATTAAACTAAATTTTGCGACGAATTCTTGGTCTACCACCGTACATGACGTGTCCTCTATCCACTGTCTACATAGTGCTAAAGATTTATCCGATAGTCAAAGTAGTACTTTAACTCAGGTAGTTAATTTATACTCTGAATTAAATTCAAAAACCCTAGGCTGTACACCCTTGTTGACTTACTCTATAGACACTGGTAATGCGTTGCCCATAAAACAAAGGTATCATTCTATGTCTCCAGCTATGTTAGAGATCCTCCACCAAGAACTGGATAAAATGCTGGATTTAGGTGTAGTGCGACCTTCTAAAAGTGCTTGGTCTTCTCCTGTACTTTTGGTGAAGAAGAAATCTGGCGAACCCCGTTTATGTTTCGATGGACGCAAATTAAATGCTGTCACCAAGAAAGACGCCTATCCTCTCCCGCTAGTGAATGACATTCTTGATCGGTTGCGAGATTCTAATTATTTGACGTCGATTGATCTTAAGAGCGCGTTTTGGCAAATTCCATTAGACGAACCCTCTTGTGAAAAAACGGCCTTTACTGTCCCTAAACGCGGGTTATTTGAATTCACTCGAACCGCGTTTGGTTTAACCAATGCTCCACAAGCTCTACAACGCTTGATGGATTCTGTTCTCGGATCCTTATTGCATGACTCCGTCTTCGTATACCTGGACGACATCATTATCAGTACCAAAACCTTTGAGGAACACATTTCAGTACTCCAGGAAGTATTCAACTGCTTAAAATCCGCAAACCTCACTATTAATTTAGACAAGTGCGAATTTTGCAAACCTAGCCTGAACTATCTTGGTTTTGTAGTCGATCAACAGGGCCTTCGCACCGATCCTACTAAAGTTTCGGCTATTGCCAATTATCCTTTACCTCAGACTGTGACTGAAGTAAAACGTTTTATGGGACTTGCTTCTTGGTACCGTCGTTTTGTACCACAATTTTCTTCCATAGCAGCCCCTGTTAATGCTCTTACCAAGGGCAAACGTAAGAAAAATGCGCTAACTTGGACTCCCGAGGCTTTAGATTCGTTCAATCAATTAAAAAATTCACTTGTCTCTGCTCCGGTTTTAGCTAGTCCGGATTTTTCCAAACCCTTTTTTATTCAAACCGATGCTTCTAATTACGGCATTGCTGCAGTCCTCACGCAAGGTACTGGTGATGATGAACATGCCATCTCGTATATGAGCCGTACACTTAACAAAGCCGAACGCAACTATTCAGTTACAGAAAAGGAATGTCTTGCCGTATTGTTTGGTATTGAAAAATTTCGACCTTATGTCGAAGGTACTTCCTTTTCTGTGATTACTGATCATCACTCTTTATTGTGGCTAATGCGAATGCAAGACCCTACTGGTAAGCTAGCTCGTTGGGCTGTTAAGTTACAGCAGTTCAATTTTCAATTAATTCATCGTCCTGGGAAGCAAAACGTCGTTCCTGACGCCCTTTCTCGTGCTCCTCTAGAAGTTTCTGCTTTAGAATCATATCCTAATACTACGGACAAATGGTATGTGAAACTTAAACAATCTATAATTCAATCTCCCTCTGATTATCCTGGATGGCGAGTAGACAACGATGTCATTTACAAATTATTACCTCAAGCTGATTCTCCTAGTAATCTTTCTGCATGGAAAACCGTTGTACCTCGAGATCATCGCCTACCACTCTTACATGAGTATCATGACGTTCCTACTTCGGCTCATTTTGGTATTTTTAAAACCTATAAAAAATTATCAGAACTTTATTATTGGCCACATATGAAATCGTCAGTTAGACGATATGTTTTAAAGTGTAAAGTTTGTCTAGCACAAAAATCTTCCAATTTACAACCTCCAGGACATATGGGTGCTAGTAAAAACATCCAATATCCGTGGCAAGCCATCTCGATCGATTTTATGGGTCCATTACCTCGTTCTTCATCTGGTCATCAATACATCTTAATTATCTCGGATTGGTTTACCAAATTTCCGCTTATATTTCCATTGAGACAAGCCACCTCCAAGTCGTTATGCACTATATTAGAGCGAGATGTTTTCATGCTGTTTGGCATTCCTCAAATTGTTATGTGTGATAATGGTTCTCAATTTATTAGTGCCGAATTTAAAAACCTTATTGATAAATATAAGATTCCAAAATTATGGTATAACGCTAAATACCACCCTCAAGTTAATTTTGTTGAACGCACTAACCGCATCGTAAAAACCGCCATTCGATCCTATCTACAGAACAATAATCATCGTACTTGGGATCAACACCTTTCTTCTATTGCCCAAGCCATTCGAACGTCTGTGCACGAAATCACTGGTTACACTCCGGCTTTTCTTAATTTCGGCCGTCATGTACCTCTTTCTGGCGCATTCTACGGCATACCTCCTGCTGAGATAAAATCCGACCATATTGCTGAATACGCCCATTCTTTAGATAAACTGCAAGATGTTTTCAAAACCGTAGAAGCTAAACTTAATAAATCACATCTACGTTCGGCTCAGCAATATAATCTTCGTCGCCGCCAGTTAGAATTCTTTGAAGGTGATCTCGTCTGGAAGAAGAACTATGTATTATCTAACGCTGCTCAACATTTTTCTGCTGCTTTAGCACCCAAGTACATTCCCTGTACTGTGCATAGAAAAATCTCCAAGTTAGTTTACCATCTCCATGACTCAAATGGTCAAGACGTTGGACGTTGGCACATTAAAGACCTTAAAGCTTCTCCTCCAGATCAAATCTCTGAAGATGATGCCCAGGAACCATAAAAATTTTGTTGTACAAAATTTTCTTTTCGTGGGGAGGCAGTGTAGCAATTTTTTTGCTACCACTCGGTATATTCCTTACCGCTTCCTCAATTGTCCACCAGAGTACCAACGAGATTACGCTGCAACGAATTTGCGAGATTTCTGTCTCTTGCCTAGGGACAGTGGACACGGACGGTTGTGTGAAAAGATTTGCCTAAAGAAGCCATTTTGAGCACATGTTAACGTACATTTTCTTTAAGTAGTTTTCTTGCAATAGTTTTTTTTTTAGTACTAGTAAGTCTGCTTATTTCTTTCCGAAAACATTACCAACGTTTTCCAGTCCCTCGCGAGACCACCGTGTGGCTCGCTTCAAATTTGTAAGTAATCCTGTATTAGTAATTCTGTTTAAATTTGAGAATTTTACAACAAGTCATTCTCTCGGTCTTCAACAAGGATGCAAAGACACCTTGTATCATTTTATTAGAAACCATTAATATAGTAGTGCAGTGTAATTTATTATTGTATTTTTTTAAAGAATTTCTATTAGCATTTTTATTCATATTTAGTAATATATTTTCATATTCGTTATTTTTAGAGTTAATTTAAAATTGTTCTTTGCGTCACTCATTAAATCATTGGATGAATGTCTGAGAGTATGCCGCTGCAGTTGTGATTTATAGGGTGATTTTTGTATATTGGCGGATTGCGTAAGCCCTCAGGGCTTCTTGTTAAATCAAAGCCGTGCGATTGTTGTTACCAAATTGTCTTTTACAATTTTTGGTTTGTGATTTAGTAAACTACTGTTTTTTTTTTTGGGTATTGTTAGTAGTTACTAAATTAATATCGTACGTATTTGATTTGCAATTTTACGTCGACATTTTTTTATTATACTTGAGTAACCGTTAACTTTCTCAGCTGCCATTCATCTACTTTTCTATTTTTTCTATTTCTTCCTTCCTGCTTGCGTAAAGTCATTTGTATAATTACTTTTTTGATTGATTTAATCTCCGTTTAAAATAATTTTTGGCGCTTTACTTTAACGACTTTTTTTTTTACAGCTGTTGTACTTACATTGATCTGTTGGAATTTAGCTTCACATTTTTGTATTTTTTTATTGCCGCTTACTTCTTTCAGTGTGATACCCGCTACTAGGGAACTATAGTTCAACTAGTGTGGACAATTGTTAGAGTGAACCACCACACCGTCTGGAGGGCCTTGGCGTCATCTATCTACCACGTTACCTCTGCATCCATCTACGCCGGACCAAGCTACGCGAGCCGTATTGTTTCTGCAATCTTCACGACTTCCGCTTTCCCATCCGTAGGACTGGTTTACAATTCAAAAAGCTGTAGTGCCGTATTGTCTG
Source organism: Agonum fuliginosum (assembly GCA_947534325.1). Classification (NCBI taxonomy): domain Eukaryota; kingdom Metazoa; phylum Arthropoda; class Insecta; order Coleoptera; family Carabidae; genus Agonum; species Agonum fuliginosum. Next base: position 16,511,866 of record OX384037.1, on the reverse strand, counting down.
AGCCTCTGCTAGCGAAAGTGGTCAACCAGAGTAGACACTACTACTGCTCCACCGGGATCCTCGACGTGTTCTAGCGTCCTCGGTTCACTCAACAAGCGTCCTCCTAGTTGATAGAAGATCTTAGCTAATCAAGGTAGCGCTGGGCCTGAAGAAGTAGCCACTTTACATTTAACTTGTTTATGCAATCCAGCGGATTTAATGTAAGTATATTTTTTTCTAGTATAAGTCGTTTCTGTCAAAACTGTATTTTTTTTGTAAAGCTCATATCTACATTATTTTATATTTATATTCCAAATTCAGATTGTTTTTGATCATCGATTTTTTTTTATTTCAATAAACCTGAGTATTGCTGTTTCAATCTTTACGTTGTTTTCTCACATGCTTATTGGTTGCATGCCTTATTTTATTTTAAACCAATTGGCGCCCATTTCTTCCTCAAATCCCAATTTAGGAATCAACCCGAACCCGATACACTTTCCACAAGTGTATTTTAGTTTTTCAATTCCAGGGCCTGAGCTAGGTAAGGACTTGAATGAAATAAAATATTTAAACACAATATAGATCTGAGAACTTACTCTTAGATGGTAATGTCAACTCTCAAGAGCCGTATCCAATGTTGAATTGTATCTGTGCTCTCGAGAGTGAGTTTAAAAACCTTAACAGCAAACAACTAACAAATATAGGCTGTCCCAATAAGAATGCACAATTTAAATTGCGCGCCATTTTCGTACCCTTCGGTTGGTGACGCCTGCAATTGCTCAGTTGTCATCTAAAGACATTGCGGTTAGTGAAAATGAATAGCTTTTTTTTCTTTCTTCGAGAATGTTATACGGTGTTGTTGTATTTTATTTAAATTAAAGCTTAAAATTTGGTTAAATACGAGGTGAAATAATAATACTTCAATGTCAAGGCGAGAGGTATTGTAACGGCCACGTCAGATATTTTTCTTTGTCAAGTCGGCCTTTCCTACTTTGATTATTAATAGAATATAAAATAAGCAAGCGCAATTTATTTTATTAATGGCGCAATAGAGCGCAAACAAACGACTAATGAAATAATTATGAAAATTTTAAAATTTACAAAAAGGTTGGACTAGTGTCAACATAGCCCTACCTAACTTATTCTCTAAATTATGGCAAAATTAGAGCAGCGCAAAAAAATTATTGGTGGAGCAATAAAGCGCAATACGAGCGCAAATTAGACTAACATTTTTTTTTATAGAAATATTTAAGTGGGAGGGCAGACTTGACTTAGCCGTTTCTATCTTCATTTTCCAATTACAAGAAGTTAAAATTCTACAAATTTGTTACAATTTTGATTTATCTGTCAAATAAATTTTTGACATTTTGACAAATTGAAAATATGAAATGTCATTTATTATTTACCTTATGGTTATGATCTTATGATAAACATTAATAATATTATAACTACAATTCCCGAATTCTCTTCTACAATGGTATATTTGGGAGTAAGTACTACATAACTTAGGTACCTATATTAGATAATGTTACTAGACTATAGACGATTAAAATTTAACGGAATATTTAAAAATATGGCGTATATCATGAAGATATAAATAATGAGGTAGGTTATGTAGGTACTTGCTGGCTAATTAAACCACACCTTCCCCCTCCCCCTAACACCAGCAATTTTTTCTCAGTAGGTGGATTTATCATAAAAGAAACCACAAAAAATTGAAGTTTTTAAAATCTTAGTCGCTAAATTAAATTCACAATCACAGCTCATTTAATTTTGAATAAAAATAAGGATATCGCTATCCCTCGAATTATAAATTGCACTTGAATATAAAATTTTTAATTAAATTTTTATTAACAACGTTTAAGAATCATTTTGTTTATAGTCAAGCAACTAATCTTGTTCCTATCCGTATCAAGTCATAAATGTTGGTCAGTTCTTATGCAAGGTAATTTTTTTCTGCAAAATGCGTATTCGAATTATAAAGCTTTATACGGCAGTAAACGGCACTAACGAAGTTCTAACGAACTATATGATTTATATTTTTAAAATTTCAATATTTTCTTGGTCGGGTAGCGTGAAGTTGGCAGGCCAAGTAAAATATTTTTTATTGCTGATTTGCATAACTGAATTTGAAAATTATTAACAGCAGTAAAGTGCACGAACGAACCATAATAGATTTTTTTTAAAGCGCGTTTGTTGCCTGCTGGCGTGAAGTTAGCAGGCCGGGTCAAAACATTTTTTATTGTCAATTAGAGTAAACGAATTAAAAAACTACAAAAAGCAGGAAAGGGCACTAACGAAGCACTAACAAATTATGTTTCTATTTTTGTTAAAAATCTATATATGGCCTGCTAGCGTGAAGTAGGCAGGTAAAAAAGTTTTGAGAATTTTCTCAAAAACTTTTACGGTAAGGCAGTAAAGTGCACTAACGTATGTAAAATTATTTACATTTCTGCTCAATGTTGGCCTGCCTACTTCACGCAGCCGCCACGCAGGAAGTTTATCCCCAAGTCCTCGTGGGTCAGTTTCCTTTAAACACAAACCTTATTATAGTGGTAAATATTTAAGCCACATAAAAGGGAAAATTGCGTATTTTTAATACCATTAATTTTTCAATTTTTAGATGATTGAGATGATAATCTCCATTGTTGTTTTTCGGATACAAAATACCACTAAACAAAACGAATTCGTGTGTATAATCACAAGAGAGTAATATTATTCCCAATAATAATTATTTACCTAACATTTCCGAATGTACCAACTTATTGATTAAGTCACTTCAGTTCGAGGGATTTAATTTGAACAGCTTCAATCGAAGGATTTTGTCTGCACGGAGAGAAATGAATTGTTAGAATTGCATTGCTAATTATTTTATACTTATGGTAGCAATATTTTAATTACTATTAATACATATATTGTTGTGTAGTACAAACTTGAATTTTAACTGTTATTACACATAGATTGCTAAATTTACATATTAGACACAGCACTTCAGAGACTTAAGAGCGCACTTCTGTATATTAAAATACAACTGCGTAACATTAAGATTTTCTTTACATCACTGCGTTTTGTTCTTGTTATTGTAAAATATATATCTAATATATTTATATTGTAACCTCAAATATACGTATAATACTGACGAATATTGTATTGCTAGGTTTATTATTTGTTTATTTAGTTATTTAGGTCATGTCAGACTCGTTTTTTTGTGTTGTTTAGTTATTTAATGTAGGTACTTGTGTGCCTTGTAATTTGTTGAATATCTAATAGTGTATTTTCTTTTATTTGTTATTTAATGTAGGTACTTGTGTGCCTTGTAATTTGTTGAATATCTAATAGTGTATTTTCTTTTATTTGAACACCAAAAATCAAAATCATGTGAGACAAACAAGTAAAATCAATTTTATAAGATGAAACTAAGAAAATCATCAACAGATAACAAGGCAACGAAACATAACCATAAATAGGGTGCATTAAGTTAGCACCACCAAGTCATCAATTCATATTTATTAATTTTTTATTTAAATGTGCTCATTTTGTGCTGTTTTGTGCCGTTAATTAAAAATTTTGTGCTTGCTCCAAATTAAAGATACAGAGGTTTCATTATGGTCGGGCTAAGTTAATGCCTGGCACCACCATTTTGCATTTTCAAGAAATTTATTAATTGATTGTTTTGTGCTAGTTTTGTGCTGTTAAGCAAAAATTTTGTGCTTGCTTCATTCACGAGATATAGAGCTATTAATTTGGCGGGGCTAAGTTAATGCTAGCACCACCACTTGATAATTTCGATTATATTAACATCAGATTGTTCTGTGCTGTTTTGTGCTGTCAAGTAATATTTTTGTGCTCGCTTCATTCACGAGATATAGAGCTATTAATTTGGTGGGGCTAAGTTAATGCTAACCCCACCACTTGATAATTTCGATTATATTAACAGCAGATTGTTTTGTGCTAATTTTGTACTGTCAAGCAAAAATGTTGTGCTTGCTTCATTCACGAGATATAGATGAGCTATTATTTTGCGGGGTAAGTTAATGCTAGCCCCACCACTTGATAGTTTCGATTATATTAATGACATGACAATCACAGATGTGTATAAATATTATTTGTGAAATATAAATGTTAAATGTATTTTCGCCATTCGTGCGCATTTGACGCTATTATTTTATTATTTTTTGTAAAAAATAACATATAATACCTACGTGACGTATTATACCTGTCCATCCCTGATTTTGTGCGTTAAAAACATGACTACTATCGGAGTAATAAGTATAGTCACTCGAATGTAAAGTTGAATAACTTGTTTAAAAATAATCAAAAAATTTAAATAAAACTTTATACTAAAGTATGCACATTTCTACGTTATTGTATAGAATTTGAAATTTTTAAATGTATATGTGTAGAAATAACAATAATTTATAGCAATTATGAGCTATGATTTGACACATTTTTAGAAACTGTTAACTTTAATGACGTCTACTGTCAATATACATCATGCAAAAAAAAATCAAATTTTGGTATAGTATAGTTATAAGCTTAGTAAAGTTATTTGCTACTGTAAATTATTTAAAATTTTTATATTTTGTTTATAATAATAAAATAAGTGAATATGTAATATCTTATAAGATTCAAATTCAGGTTAGCGATGCCTTATATAATTATAAAAAAAAATTGTTTATAATTTTTATCTAAAAATTATTACTTTAATTTTAATAATTTTTTTTCTGAAATTTATGAATCCTGAAGTATCACTTTTTCAGAAAACAATTATAATTCATATAATAAGTTTAAAATAAAAATGTTTAACAATTCTTTTTTATAATTATATAAGGCATCGGTAACCTGAATTTGAATCTTATAAGATTACCAGTAACAAAGATATTACTTATTTTATTATTATAAAGAAAAAATAAATATTAAAAAAAAATTACAGTAGCAAATAACTTAACTAAGCTTATAACTATACTATACCAAAATTTGAATTTTTTTGCATGATGTATATTGACAGTAGACGTCATTAAAGTTAACAGTTTCTAAAAATGTGTTAAAATCATAGCTCATTTTTGCTATAAATTTTTGTTATTTCTACACATATACATTTAAAAATTTGAAATTCTATACAATAACGTAGAAATGTGCATGCTTTAGTATAAAGTTTTATTTAAATTTTTTTGATTATTTTTAAACAAGTTATTCAACTTTACATCCGAGTGACTATACTTATTACTCCGATAGTAAGATCGATTAATCTATTATAGGTACCCATAAAGTAATAGTTATTTTATGTACTGAGGGTTGTAAGTGTCAGGTACGGGTACTTATGTATAAATATATAATACAACTTTATACTACGATTTAAAAAATTCAAAAATTCCAAAAATAATTTTCACTGTTTTTTAAGAAAACATTTCTCGTGCCACTGGATTCATTATAGTCCAGTAACTTTGTCGCCTATGAAAGTATGGGGTAGTATGCGTCAAATCCGGTAGTTCTGATTGTTTGCAGATTTGTTTATGATGTTGGCCTAATGAATAATCCAAGTTTGTGACCTCGAGAGCCGAAGACAACTTTGTCAAAAATCGAAAAAACCGCGAAAAAAATCGTTTTTACTTCCTTGTACGGAGTAATAAGGAAGTATTGTAATCGCGAAAAATTTCGGTTTTCAGATTTTGATGGAAATATCCGTTTTGACCTTTTCTGAATCCATTATGACTAGTTTCGTCGTGACGTCTGTACGTACGTGCGTACGTACGGACGTATGTGTGTCGCATAACTCAAATACGGTTAGACGTAGAAAGTTGAAATTTTGTATTTAGGACTGTTATAGCATCTAGTTGTGCACCTCCTATTTTTGGTTTCAATCTACAAACCGGAAGTAGTAAATTTAAAAAAAAAATTGATAAATAATTAATTTTAGGCAATTTTTTTAATTTTAAACGAAAGATTATGTGATTATTATCTACAATCGGTATTTTATAAATTTTTCTGTATCTTCTATCATTTAAGAATAATTAAATTATATACTTATAATTTAGTATTTATGTATCTTGTAGTCCATGATCGATTAACATTTGTTACTACGTAAAATTTAAATGATTATGACATGACAGTGACAGTAGCAGTGATAATAGTAAAATATCGTTTATATCTTCTTCTGCAGTTTAAATAAAATGACTAAAATATATTTGTGAGTATACTAGTATAATAAGTTAAAAGAATTTTTATATTATTCTACATTTTAGTTATTAAGAAAAGTATGAACAAACAAGGCGTACAAGGAAGTCATGTGGTGTCCACGTCAGATTTTTGTTTCAAATTTTGGCGATTATAACCCTAAAGGACTAGTTTTTGAGAAAACTTTCTTAGGACGTTTTATTATAAAACTTCTGATAAATTTAATTTAAGTTGTCCATAATTAATGAATAAATGGATCTCCATTTTCCCACTCTCACTCGATGGGAAAAGTATCGAGTTCTACTCGTTTTAAATAAGTTAAGACAAATTCTTCAACCCAAGAATCAATTTTTTGAATAAGTACAGCTATTGTTTCGGTTACATTATACAAAATACACAGAATCTATCTGCTGTTTTTTCTATGACTTTGCCAATAAATAGTAAATAAATAGTACAGTGGTTCAGTCTTGGTCTTGAATCAAGAGTCTTGATAAAAAAAACTGTTTATTAGTATCAAAATCTACTAAATTTTGAATAAATTTATAATTACATCAATATTCATTTTTTAATAATTTAGGGCATGTCACCAGTAACAGTTAACTAAATTGCGAACAATTTATAGTTTTGTAAAATTTATAATAGTTATTTATAAGGATCGTAACGTCGGTGATTATGGTCCAAGTCGCGAAGATTATCAGACGAAGCGAAGCCAAGTTTGATTACATGACGTGTACCATAATAATTGGATACGATCCGTATTGCATACACAATTTTATCTGCTAGTAAAATACATTATTTGGTATTAAACAAAAAATTTGAATCTATAAAGTCAAGTTATGCTTTTTTTGAAACTTCGTAAGTAACGAGTTGTTTAATATTTTATTATGGTACTGAGCTACTGAGTACCGTACTGGATTCATTATAGTCCTTGGTCATTATGACACGGCCGGCATCAGATAAAAGCTATTTAAAAAAATGTAAATATCAAAATTGTTTTTTATATATTTTATTTTATTTTTAAAATGAATATACTCGTATTATTGTTTTTAAGAAAAAAAATCTGCTGTGGCCAGCACACGACCTCTCGCCTAACTCTGCTTATTCAACTAATCTAATAAATAGTTTTACTTACATTTTAATAGTTTCATGTTTATGTAATATGTAAACGATAATGTAAACCAAGATCCAAGCAAAAGATGTCTACTGTACTGTCACTGTCATAATCATTCAAATTTTATGTAGAAACAAATTTCATATCATGGACAACAAGATACTGGAATTTCAAAAAAATAGAATATTAATTGTACTTTATTTTATTGTTAAATACTACCAGATTCAGCAAATTATATTTATAGTTGTACCCATAGATAATTTTCTTTTATTTTTAATTGCAAAAATTGTCATAAATAAATAATGTACCAATATATTTAAGGAAAACTTTATCAAGTTTCAAAAAGTACTACTTCCGGTTTGCGGATTTCTACCAAAATGTTATCCGTTGTTAAGATACTTATTAAAACCTTAAATATGTAGTATTTTACACAATATATTTAAATAAGAAACAGAGATGAAAAATTAATGTTTATTTCTTTGAAAAACAGAACAACAACTAAAATCAATATCAATATCTATCGCCTATAACAATTGCTATATAAAAATAATCGCAATACCACACTACTCCCCCCAAAAAAGGTATATAAAATAATGAACATAAATATAGGAGAAGTAATCGGGTTGTGTTATCAAAGAAAAGAAATTCCAATTATGATTTAAATTGGTTATTATTGTCACAAATATAAGCAGATTTTAATCTATCGATGCTGATAGTCTCTATTTTATTGTTAATTAATAATTTGAAAAATTTTGGGTACCGTTCGATAACTTTGAAGGGGCCATCAAAAGCTTGCTTAAGTATAGGGCCAATTGAATCATTTCGAACGAAAACATAGGAGGTTCGGAATAAATTTTTAGGTATATAAGAGTGTAATGAAGAAGAGTTACGTGTAGTTATAGGTTTAAGTTTATCAATTGCTGTTTTAAGTGTTGTGTAATATTGTTTAGTATCGAAATTGCAAGTAGAGCTTGTAGATTGCATAGTTACGAACTCGCCCGGCCACTTAATGTTGGTACCATAAACCAATTCAGCAGGACTGTATGAACTGTCACTTTTGATTGAAGATCTCAGTGCAAGTAATACGAATGGAAGAAAATCCATCCATTGAGAAGGATTTTGGAAAGTTTTTAGGGAGTCTTTTAGATGTCGATGAAATCTTTCAACAATGTCGTTCGATTGTGGATGATAGGCTGTGGTATATCTGGTGTTGTCGCACTAGTCGGTAATAAAGCATAATCGTATTAAGGTGGCTGCCGGTGAACAAGTTGTTAAACAACAGAGTGCTTTAAATCCAAAAAAAGTATGTAATATATGTAAAAAAATGCTGTGAATAATATCATCAACTGTGAGCTGTGTGATAATATATTTCATCAAAGTTGTTTAACAAAAAAAAACCTAACTATTAGTAATAATACCACAAAGTGCTGCAATGACGACAATGCATTATTTGCTGACGCTAGTGACTTCTCTGACCTAGTCCACTCTGAAGGTGAATTAAAAACCCATATAATTTACTTAAAAAAACTGATAGAACAAAAAAATATAATAATAAAAGATAAAGAAAAAATGATCAGTGATAAAGAATTAATAATATCTTTACTAAACAAAAATGTGGCCAAGATGTCTACGCAATCAAACATTGCTACAGAACATACACCGACATCTAGTACATCTAAAATAAATTACAACACTAAACCAAACGAAACAGTAAACAACATAATAATTGAAACTAAACAAAAATTCCTGACAAACAAAAGTCCGCGCGCTAACTCAATGTCAAGTAATAACAAACTAATTGGGAATATTAACCCTAAAAATAAAAAAACCAAAACAACAGAAACCAATAAAAATCATACAGTAGGAAACGAAACCATGATTTTAAAAGAAGTTAATGTGATGAATAGTGATACTGATACTACTACTATCACCAATAACTGGTCTGAAGTGGTAAAAAAACCGAAAAGGAAAGCACACACTTCAGCCCGTGTTTCAGTAATTATTGGTAAATCAAACTGTTCTACACTAGAAGTGGCACCGAAGAAATCATTTCTTTATGTCTCTCGGCTCATGCCAAGTACAAGCTCAGGAGATCTTATTAAATTTCTCAAACCAAAATTTCCGGAAGTAGAATGCGAGAGTATACCTTCCAAACATCCACAACATTACTCATCGTTTAAGGTGATTCTCAATTTGCACAACTTTCAAAGTGCAATGAACGAGGATGTCTGGCCAGAAGGAACATATGTCTCAAGGTTTTTTCAAAGGACCCAAACTCATCCACCGACAAAATGATACCGTCACCGAAGGCAAACTGTAACTTTGACCTAATTTTATTAAATTGTCAATCACTAACGACTTTTAAGGTAGATGTAATTGTTTCTGAATACTTATCACACAAATCTAATGTTAAATTCATTTGTTTAAATGAGACATGGTGTAATGATATGTCTATAGAAAACTTTTGCTTTCCTAATTTCAGTCTGCGAGCATATCGCAACAGAACCAGGGGTAAAGGCGGTGGAGTCGGCATTTGGTGTCATAAAAATATCCAAGCTGAGACTATAGACCTAAATGAATTTTGTGTTGACAAAGATATTGAAATTTGTGGTATTTTGTGTCCTCCTGATGCCCGCTCCACTGATAATACAATTATCCTAACATGTTATAGATCACCAGATGGTAATTTTTACAAATTTTATAGTACAATAATTTCTGTTTTAGATTACTTATATAAACCAAAAACACTTTGTTTTGAATGGCGATTTTAATTTGGATCCAGTCAGAGATGGCAAGGACTTCGCACTACTGAGCTCCACATTAATATCATATAATATGAAAAGTATCGTTGACAAACCCACTAGAGGAAGGTATAGCCTTGATCATGTGTTCACAACATTTAGTTCGAGTAAATTTGAAGTAGATGACAATTTCATCTCCGATCATGCAACAATACTGTATGAAACTAAATTAAATTCAAGCATTCTTCATAAAAAGATTGGTAAGAAGCATAGATCCTTTAGCCAAGAAAATATTGATTGTTTCATAAACTTACTAAACTATGAGAATTGGCATTCCGTCTACTCAGAGACAGAACTTGATTCCGCGTTTATGGAATTCTATAACAGATTTATGTATTACTTTAATACTTGTTTTCCGAATATACAGCATAATACCTCTAAGCAATCAAATAGCTGGGTTAACCATGAAATAAAGAAATCAAGTGCTGACTTGAAATCTCTCTTTATTTTACAAAAGGAATACCCAGTTCTAAAACAGATGTACAATCATGCTAAAAAAATCACATTCACTTAGTTAATAAATGTAGAAAAAATTACATACAAAATAACATAATTGAATCTGACAATCCAGTTAAAGGCATGTGGTCCTTTATTAAGCAAAACATTGTGAATCTACTAACAACATCAAAATCAAAATTGATGATGAACTCATAGTTAACCCCGAAAGCATTGTTAACAAATTTAATATACATTTTAACAACGCACCATTAAATACTTTAAGGCTTATCCCTAGTCCCAGTGGTAACCCAATACCTGATAATAAACAACAGCTATACAATAGCAGTTTTTTTCTATTACCATTTTCAGAGACGGAATTGTTTTCACTACTGAATTCTAAACTTAAAAACAAAAGATCTGCCGGACCAGACGATGTGCCAAGTTTCTTAATTAAGAAAATCTTAAATTTCATAACTAGTCCTTTGACATATATTATAAATCTATCTTTTAATACAGACATCTTTCCTAACACTCTTAAATTAAGTAAAATAACTCCTATATATAAAAAAGGAGATAAGGAAGATGTTAATAATTTCAGACCAGTAGCTCAAACATCTATTTTCTCGAAAATCTTCGAATACTGTTTCCTAGTGAGATTAGAATGTTTTATTGAAAAACATCAAATACTAAATCGTAACCAGTTTGGTTTTAGGCCAAATTTATCTACGCTGGATGCAATTTATACCTTATATGATGATATTGTTAGACAATTAGAAGACAAACAAACTGTAGTTGGTATATTCTGTGATATATCCAAAGCCTTCGATTGTCTCGACCATGGAAGACTATTGGATAAATTAAACACATACGGGATACGGGGAATTCCTCTAAATTGGATCAAAAGCTTTCTATCGGATCGAGAGCATTTTGTGTCTGTAAAATTCAGAAACGATAACAATTATTATCATAACGTTAATTCAGATGTTCTAAAATCTGATATTGGAACGCCTCAGGGAACAGTACTCGCTCCAGTCCTATTTGTTATATATGTCAACGACCTAGCCCTCTGCACAGATGAGAGCACTAGTATCATCCAATATGCAGATGACACTTCAATGATCATATCGGAGAAGGATATAAAAGAAGTCGAACATAAATGTGAAGCTAATATGCTAGCACTCTCTCAATGGTGCATTAATAATAAACTTTTTCTTAATGCAGCCAAAACTACATTATTACATTTTCACAATTACCAAAACATGAATGTTTTCAATACAAATATTTATGTTAATGGTCAATTACTACAAAAATCGCAAGAAACCTTATTTCTGGGTGCAAAATTCGATGAAAATTTAAATTTGCGGTCTCAACAATTATCTCTGTTAACAAATCATGCTACTTACTACGTTATCTAAAAAAATATCTAAATATTACACAACTTCGTATGGCCTACTTTGCAGTTGTTGAGTCTTACTTACGATATGGGGTATGTCTATGGGGTGCCTCATTTGGGGCTTCACAAGTATTTGTCGCACAAAAACGGGCCATCAGATGCATTGCTGGAGTTGGTCCTACTCATTCGTGTAAAGAGCTATTTTTCAGATTCAAAATACTCACTTTGCCATGCTTGTTTATATTAGAGTTGTGCAAGTTTATTTACAAAAATAAAAATAAATTTGATCTCAATAAAAATATACATGACTAATACTCGTCAAAAAAATCTGTATAGAATTCCATTTGCTAAACATAATTTAAAAATTAACTCACCACCTATTCTTGGCTTAAGGTTATTCAATGCTTTGCCGAATGACATAGCAAATTCTTCGACGTATAACACTTGTAAAAAATTTAAAAACTTATCTTTTAAATGAAACATTTTATTCACTAGATAATTTTATGATGGCCCAGTGGTGCGGAACTCTTCTCAGCCCTGATACGATCGTAATTTCATTTAACATGATCCTATCTTATATTGTTCAATGTACCTGTATTGTATTACATTTTATATATTATATATTTTGACGTTTCTATATATATATATATGTATTTATATCAATGGAAATAAATGATATTATTATTTATGTGGTGAGTTCCAAGTAAAGTCAACAAATTATTAAACAATGCCGAATTAAATTGTTTACCTCTGTCAGTAGTGACCGTTTTAGGAACGCCAAATCGAGCTATCCAACCAGAAACAAAAATTTTGGCTACAGTTTTTGCAGAGCAATCTTTCAAAGGTAGTACCTCAGGCCAGCGTGAAAATCGGTCAATACATGTTAGTATATAAGAATAACCTTCTGAAGTTGGTAATTTTACTATATCTATGTGTATTGAAGAGAAGCGAGAAGAAGGAATTTCAAATTTCGCAGTAGGTGATTTAGTGTGTCTAGTGACTTTTGCTTTTTGACAGTTTAAACAGAATCTTATCCAATTTGTAATGTCTCTATTCATGTTCTTCCAAATAAATTTAGATGTAATTAATTTAACTGTTGCTTTTATTCCTGGATGAGAGTAAGAATGAAAATGGTTGAATATAATTTTTCGAAATGATTTAGGAATATATGGTCTGTAAGTACCAGTTGAAGTGTCACAGTGAAGTTTGAGATTAGGTACTGACAGAGGATATTCTTGAAATGTCAATTTGGTGTCAGGATTTTCTTTTAGACTTATTAATTCTTTATCATTTAGCTGTTCTTGTGCAATTTTGTTATAATCAATAAGTTCATTATTATAGATTGAATCAATTGTTATTCGAGATAACGCATCGGCGACAGGGTTGTCTTTTCCGGAAATGTGACGAATGTCATGAGTAAATTGGAAGATAAAATCTAATTGACGTATTTCTCTGGGCGAATACGTATTGTTGTTTGCCAATTTTGAAGTGAATGTCAGTGGTTTATGGTCGGTTAGAATAAAAAAGATTGACCTTCAAGGTAGTGACGGAATTTTTTAATTGCCAAAAATATGGCTAAAAGTTCTTTGCCAAATGTGCTATAGCGTTTTTGTGTTGGAAATAACGTTGCTGAATAAAACGTAATTGGTACCCAGCTGTTATTAACAAATTGTTGAAGAACTGCACCTACTCCAACATCGGAAGCATCTACCATTACATTAATAGGAGAATTATGTTGAGGAAAAGTTAAGTAAGTCAGATTAGTGAGAAGTGTTTTAATAATGTTGAACGCGTCTTTTGCTTCGCTAGTCCAAATTACTTCTTTAGAACTATGCCTATAATTATTTAATAATTTATTGATCGGATTCAGTATTGTTGCACAATTTTTGATAAATCGATGATAAAAATTAACTACGCCTAAAAATTCTCGTAGTTGTTTTTGTGAATTTGGAAGAGGAAATTTATTTATTGTATCAATTTTTTCTTGTAAGGGTTTGATCCCAAATGAAGAAATTTGATGACCGAGAAATTCAATTTCCTGTAAACCAAAGGGAATATTAAGAAATTTTAGTATTTTTATTATTAAATATGATTAATCACCTGTAATTTCTGAAGTAATTGAGATTTCAGTGTAGGTAATAAAATTAGCGACGATGGTTTTGGTCCTCAACTAGTTATGACCGAAACTATCGTCGCTAATTTCGTCCTTTTTAAACTCAAAAAATTACCTTACAAAGGTAAAAATAGACGAGGCAAGGTTTTTGGGCTATAAAGTTGAAAATTCAACACAAGCTAGTGAAATACTACCATTTTACGCATAAAGAAGACGTGAAATCAATTGTTGAGGCAAATTCTCACTACACTAATAACACTCAATTAATAGACTGTCAAAGGAGTCTTTGATTTAAAAAAGAATGAAATTAGCGACGATAGTTTCGGTCCTCAACTAAAGCGATTTATAATGACAAAGTCTAATGCAAATTGATTGAGTCAACAAGGAAACTTTTTTATCAAACTCTACCCATCTCAAATTGCATTGAACAACAAGGAAATATTTTCTATAAAAATGTACCCATCTCAAATTGCAATAGTAAACAAAAAATCACTATATAACTCCGATACTCCAGAATTGAAGAATCACCTTAAACCTTGCCGTCCCGTCTTTTTTCTTCAGACCATGTCAAATCGGCGGCTATCGTCCATTCAAAAATGTCGTCTTTTCGACAAATTTACAGAATAACTTAAAAACTTAAACGTATTTTAAATCTTAAGAACTAAATCGCAAATCATGGTTCGCGCCATCGAACTGACGAGGTAAGAAACAACAAATAATATAATTATTGTAACAAAAAAATATTGTTTAACTTTTAATTTTCTTCAATTCATTTTAATTTATAACAAATTATTCAACTAGCCCATTATGGAAGAATGTCTTCCACTGACATGCATTTTGCGCCTTCCAATATAGTAAAGTTTATGTGTGGTCTGAACCGTCGAATGAAGATATGAAGAGATGACTTCATGCAACGCTCACATGTAACAATATTCAAACTGATTGGTCAGCCCCTTCTTCTTTCACAACTATACGGTTTCGAACGCATTCTTCCATAAAGTGTTAACTAATAGAATTTTTTTATCTACTGAAAAATACCTGGTTCATTCTCGAATTAAGAGTGTAAATTAATGAGCAACTCAACACGAACTGAATGTTTCAGTTGAAGTTTATATATCAACACGGTACGGCTTGTCATGGTCTGAAGAAAAAAGACGGGACGGCAAGGTTTAAGGTGATTCTTCAATTCTGGAGTATCGGAGTTATATAGTGATTTTTTGTTTACTATTGCAATTTGAGATGGGTACATTTTTATAGAAAATATTTCCTTGTTGTTCAATGCAATTTGAGATGGGTAGAGTTTGATAAAAAAGTTTCCTTGTTGACTCAATCAATTTGCATTAGACTTTGTCATTATAAATCGCTTTAGTTGAGGACCGAAACTATCGTCGCTAATTTCATTCTTTTTTAAATCAAAGACTCCTTTGACAGTCGCCTATTAATTGAGTGTTATTAGTGTAGTGAGAATTTGCCTCAACAATTGATTTCACGTCTTCTTTATGCGTAAAATGGTAGTATTTCACTAGCTTGTGTTGAATTTTCAACTTTATAGCCCAAAAACCTTGCCTCGTCTATTTTTACCTTTGTAATGTAATTTTTTGAGTTTAAAAAGGACGAAATTAGCGACGATAGTTTCGGTCATAACTAGTTGAGGACCAAAACCATCGTCGCTAATTTTATTACCTACACTGAAATCTCAATTACTTCAGAAATTACAGGTGATTAATCATATTTAATAATAAAAATACTAAAATTTCTTAATATTCCCGTGTAAAATTTTTTTAAATTTCAACTTAATCAGGGCCCTTGAAATTTTTTAAATAATTTTGCGTAGTATAAAAATTAATGTGCCTGAGACCGGAAGTCAATATCTTAATCCGGACAAAAATTAAACACAAAATTTTAAAGAAGTGTGTAAAATATATTTTTTTTTCGCTAATTTTATTACCTACACTGAAAACGCACAATGTCAGTCTGCCACAGTGCCTACAAATTTTACAAAGCTACTTAAACATAGCACATTACATACCAGTTGACAATTTATGCTGTGAAAATTTTTACGATTTATAAATAAATACGCAGCGTATTCTGGATGTTGAGAAGGAGGAGGGACAATCAATTGTACCCACAACTCCAGAAAAATTATATTTTTGAAAAAAACTAGAAAAGTTATTAGCACGAGTAAATAACATTAAATATTACCCTTGTTTAATTATTGTCATTTCTTGAAATGTGGTTGGAAATTTTATGTATTGGTCAGTAAGATGTTCATCGATTACGGAATATATCTCGTTAATACATCTACTAACCGATGATTGACTGAGAGCCGAATGATAATCTTTCACTACAGATTTTTGGTAGCTTCCATGAGCGAAAAAGTGTAACGCAGTAAACAAACATCTATGCAAGTATTATAAATGAAGATAATATTTATATTTTTAAACTAAATAAATAATATTTGATATTACTTTAATAATTTTAGGAACTGCATTTACTCTATGTGTGGCTACCATGTGCGGCTCAATTTCTGAAAACAAATCTGTACATGCTGCATTATTAAGCCTATATAATTTTCTAAACGTTTCCTCTGGTAAATCAAACGGATCACTGTCGTCACGTAACCTACGATGTAAATCGCGATTTCGCTGCCTAATAAATAAGTTTAAGTAATTATTCTTATTAAAACAAACAAATAAATTTGTACTTCAACTTACTGTCGTTCATATTCTTCTAAAAAATGAATTAGTATAATTCCGGCACCGTTATAAGCCATTCTGCTATGTTACGAATGTACTTTGACAATTCACATGACATCAAATGATCAAATCGTTACCTAACGATAGGTTGTAAGTTGTCGTTCAGTAACTACTGATTTGAACTACTTTTGGCTAACATATCGTTACAATATAACGACTAATTTAGTTACTGAATACTTAAATTTAAAAATCCGATGTGGCCAACACATAACCTCTCGCCATACTCTACTATTTTTATTTTTCTAATATAAGTATATATTATGTAATACTTACTCACAAATATACCATTGTACTAGAAGGGAATTCGGGAATTGTAGTTTTTATAACATTATTAAAGTTTATTATGACCTTATAAATACTAAATGACATTTCATATTTTCCATTTCAATTTGCCAAAAAGTCAAAAATTCATATGACATTAACACTCAAATATTTTATTTTTTGTTTCCATAGATAAATCAAAATTGTACCAAATTTGTAGAATTTTTAACTTCTTGTAATTGGAAAATGGAGCTAGATAGAAACAACGTTTTGAATACATATTGTAGATAGTAACATTTAGTATACAATGTTATTAAAAAAATTCCTAATAAATTTTGAAAATATTCCAGAAAAACTCTTCAGATCTTCAAGAAACTACCACTTCCGGTTGCACGATCAACACCAAAATCTAATCAGATCTAATCTAGGGTGTCAGAATATTGTATACCAAATTTCAAATTTTTTAATTCAGTGGTATTTGAGTTATCGTACCTCCAACATCCATCCTGACACACACACTGACACACACTGACACACACACACACACACACAGACACACACACACAGACACAGACACACACACACACACACACACACACACACACACACACACACACACACACACACACACACACACACATACACACACACACACACACACACACACACACACACACACACACACACACACACACACACACACACACACACACACAGACACACACACACAGACATCATCGCGAAATTATCAAAATCGTGTTCTAGGGACCTCAAAACGTGCTTATCCATTGAAAACTCACTATCGAAATTTTAGCATGATTACAATACCTCTCTTACAGATATGAGTGGCGAGAGGTAAAAAGTAGTTATAATAACGATATTTTCAATCGTAACATGTCGTTCAAAGATAACTACAAGTTACAGAATAGGTCTATTAGTTTTTCGTTCAACATATTTAGTATTCCCCGTCCTTCAGTTCTTCTAAGCAACCATTTTCGTGTGAATATTTTTTTACTCTTCTTTGAATTTTTCTTTTTAAGGAGGTACACTCGACACTTGAAATAATGAGAGAGTTTAATGAAACTTTGCAAAATTAATCAAAACATTGTAAAAATGTTACCTGAATTTTTTCAGAATTTTTCAACATGTAGATTATCCAAAAATAAATGTTCAAAAACTACATTTTACATGGCCTCTTATGGGACTACTTTTAAATCAACGTAAAAAGCATTTAACGAAATGAAAGAAAATTCCAATTGCTTCTTTAAAACGTGCATTACTATCTCAAAGACCGGATAAAAGTAATACAAGCATCACTTACCACGTAATTAACAAGAATTCTTAATCGAAAGACCGACGTTTATGCCTACTGGAGAATATAGGCGAAAACATAATATAGACACGGCAACGTTGAAAAGGGCGAAATTTGAATTTTAACCAGAAAAAAATCTTATTTATCTATAATCACAAGTTTTTCGCAAGAATGAAAGGTATATTGTGTACAAATGATAAATAATTTATACCTAACGATTTGTATGAAATTTCAAGTGCAGAATTCTCTTCACCTTCATGTTTAGTATCTGTCAGATTGACATAAGAACAGCACAGCGTTGCCGTAGTTTACCACTGGTATTTGACCGAATGATATCTTATAAAGTAAACAAGTTTTACATAATAAAAATTAATAATATTCTTAATTAATTGATCTAAATCTCATTTTATTAGATAAAAATGCGAATAGACTGCGTTTACATACAATAAAAATGTTTTTTTTTATTTTTTAAGTTGGAACCCTGATATCAAATGCATTGCGAGCATAGGAGATTCCCCTAACCCCTCACCACCCGAGTGTACCTCCTTAATTGCAATTTTCTGAATATTTGTTACTGCAGCAGCAGCTATTGCAAGTAATAAACGCCTTCTTCTATCACTATTCATTTTTACATCTACAAAAATTTTTGTTGAGAGTCGAAAAGCTCAGCTCATAGAATAATTATTTTCTCTGTTTCGGAACTAGAATGAGTTCATACCAGTTCTAATTTTGATGCTGGTATGAGCTTCATTACCTACGATTTTTGGTGAAATTTTGTTATCAGCGACTGGTAGCACTGCATTAAATAAACAAAATATCTAGGCAACGGGCAACGAACAATTTTGACAAAACGGGATTCACTTTTGACGTTAATTTTATTAATTTGAATCAAATGAAACATACAAACTGAATTAATATTTATATTTCATACAAAGATAAACTAAATAATATAAATATAATATTAATCTTGTTTTGTACTACAGCCGGTCTTAAAATTAATATAATTTTTGATCAAATTAATCCATACTTCATTCGTTTGCAAATCATCTTGGACCATTCGTTTGAGTTTTTGATATTGTTACAAAAATTGAATTAATTTTGTACTCAATTTCATCTATTAATATTATATTAGTGAATTCATCCCTTCTGCACACGCCGGAATAACCCATTATTGGCAGAACCTAAAAATATTGTTCTAAAATTATAATTTAAATATAATTACTAATATACTTAACTTACTTTTATTGAAAAATAGTCTCTGTCGGGTGCTTCATTCATAAATTTTTCTATCTGACATTTTAATTTATTTGATTAATATAAAACAAATTTAAATAATATACAAAGCACCTAGGCAACAAACAAAACTCATCAATTGTCGAGCACAAATTACTGTCACCAACATAATTATTCTTCCAAAAAATTTCCCTAATGCAAACTGTCAAATAAATAAATAATTTAAATTGAATCAAAAACTGCCTCAACAGAGAAAATAGTATAAAACATTCGTTACGGAAGGCTTCTCTAGCACTCTATCGTTCGGTCACTCGCGCCTACGCGCTCGTGTCCGAATTTAGAACTCTTGCTAGAAAAAGTCGCCTTCCCTAACTTATGTTTTAATATACTATTCAGGTTCTAATACTGTCATTGTGTCATTTTTACGAAATTGTTTTGTATACGCATGCTTATGAATTAAAATTCCGTACAAAAATTTAATACCGTGTCAGACAGAAATTTAAATTTTCGTAACAAATTTTATTATAATATTTCGTATCAAAATTTAATATTAAATTTTGTACAAAACTTTGTATCGTGTCAGACAGGCTTAGTGTAAATGTGTTATTGATAAACTAAATATAAATCCTATTAAATCTTCTGGTAAAGTTAAAAATGTGAAGTCCTTGCTGTCAATGGAAGGCATTTGGATCCCTGGATCAGGCCTTGTTCAAAACCTTTGTAGATTGCAAGCTATTCGCGAGATTATATGCTGACTTATAAGTCCATGACCATGAAGGGCATGTGTTCATTCCCGACAACTAAATACAATTTATTAATAACATATTTCAAGAGATAAACGAACGAATAGATTCTAAATTACTTACAGTTGATTTAAGTTTATCTCAGAGTTCAAATAGTCTTTCCTATTTCATGTGCTTTGATATAATTTCATTTCACTCTATTAACTTAAATGTTTTGACGTTTAACGCCCTGTGGACACTTATTAACCTAAATATTTGACACAAGTTTGTCATTTATGTCCGATTCTCTCTCTCTGTCTTTTATGCGCAACAGAGAGAGAGTTCCGAAATTTTCCTTTTCCCCAAGCGTCCGCCAAGGGAAAGCGGCGCTGGGGTAGGTACGGTCCGGCGATCATGAAACTCAAGTCTGTCCCTCTCTTATGGGCGACCCAGTAGTAAGAGAGAGAAGAAACTAGTCGCAGAGCAGAATTCCGGTATATAGTCCCGCGCAACGCGAACCGACGGCAACGTGATTTTGGTTCTAAACTAACTTTTTACCTTGCCTCGTCGGTTCGCTGGCGCGAACCTTGATTGAGACTTATTCTTGTTTATAAGAATTCCATATTTATCTAATCTTTCAAAAATGATTTTTAAATGTTCCAAATGTTGTTGCGGAGAATTGCTTGCAATAATAAGATCATCTACATAAGCAAAACAAAAATCTAAATTTCTAACGACATTGTCTATAAACCGTTGAAAAGTTTGAGCGCTATTTCTAAGACCGAACGGCATGGCGGTATATTCGTAAAGTCCAAAAGGAGTTGTGATTGCTGTTTTCATTATTGAATTTTCTTCCATTGGTATTTGGTTGTAAGCCTTGACAAGATCAATTTTCGAATAAATATTTGTATTTTGAAGGTTTGCGTTAAAATCATGCAAATGAGGTAAGGGATATCTGTCAGGAACAGTCTGTGAATTAAGTTTACGATAGTCTCCACATGGACGCCATCCACCGTCTTTCTTCCTAACTAAGTGTAAAGGTGAAGCCCATGAACTTGAAGAAGGACGAATAATGCCAGACTGTAACATGGAATTGAATTCCTGTTTGGCAATTAATAATTTGTCAGGAGCCAGACGGCGTGGTTTAGCGAAGGTAGGATTATCAACTGTTATTATTTGATGTTTGACATTGTGGCGGATGTCACGCTGAAAATCCAACGGTTTGGTTAAATTTGGAAACTGTCACAAGATAATTAGATAATTACCTGTATGCCACGGCTGCTCACACTGGTAGAGTGGGAGTGGGTAGGTATACGTGAAATAAGTACCAAAACGCACAATCAAATCTAACAACTTATATTGACAAGAATCTCAATAAAGACTAATTGGCCTACACGACCCTAGCCGCTGAACGGCAAATCACAATCTACCTTAAGCTAGACACAATGTTGTTCCAACGAATCAAATAAATGCATACAATAAAACCAGACAAAATAAATGCTATTGCAAACTGAAAACGCTCTGCAAATGTAACTGGGTTACTGAATAATAAACAAAGTCAGCACCAAGGCTGCCTAACTACAAGCCACTTCACACGGTTAAACTTTACTTTACTAAACTACCGAAGCTCAAAGAAAACCACAGATCACAATCATTAATGGCTGCCTAACACAAACCAACTTCGCATATGAAAGCAAAACATGGATCTCATTTTATAACCTACAAGAACAGATGGACGGTAAACGACGGTAGTGCAGAAACTTCTGCTGAACCCAATTACAAATACAAAAATAAACTAAACTCTTATCTCTACTTGCTGGGCTTGGAGAGCCAAAATGAGTGTATAACTTAATAAATAAGTGCATAAGACCTGAATACAGATGCTCCGGTTGTAAGGAGTGGCGTCTGGCTGGGGATGACAACTGATTCTGCGGCCAGCTTGATTTATTTGGAACTCTGGCTGTAGATGGTGGTCGAGCATCAGAGTTCTAGGCGCCAGGCAGAATAACTTCCACCGCCGACAGCAGTTCCAGCCGTAGGTCTCACTCTCCAAGCAGGTACAGCAGCAAGCAGGATAAGCAAAGCACGCTCAGCAGCAATCACTAGGAACATCAGAGCATGTGAATAGCAAGCAAGCAATATACAGTACTAGCAAATACCGTCCACAGAGGGCTGGCAAAGCTGATGGTAATTCAATCAATATAATATACAATAATAATAAAAATTCAGAAAGCAAATACAATCTACAGAGAAATTGCAAAGCTAAAACAGAGCCACTACCAGTCTTCAAGGACTGGGCAGCCAAACTACGTGCGCACAGAACAAAAGTGAATGTTGCCAAGCAAACAAGCAAATGGAATAAACACATAAATAACAAATTCTTAAAACTAGGTTAAACAGCCGAAGCTGGGTACTTAAATCCACAATGTTTTCCCCCCTTAGTAAACGCTATTTAAATTAAACTGAGCGAAAACGCCGCCAACCGAACAAAAGGTTTAACATACAAAAAAAAGAAAGTTATTTACTGGGCGGCGTGGTAGCTCGGCCAAAGCCACGAGCATAAAAAAATCCAAGACTGTACTAAATAAATTTAGACCAAAAAATTAACAGATAAACGCCAACGCTGCCTTCAGTTAAGCTGAAGTACAACAGGCCCGGCCCTCACGATGGACGGCCCCCCCAACGTTCAACTTCACAACAAAGACTAGGAAAACCAAAATACTTTCCTTGAAATAATGCTGTCAAGATGCAAGATGACAAGATGTTCCTCAAAGCAAGCGTTTCTCCGCAATGGATCAAAGTAAACTCCAGCCGTGCTTGTTCAGCCAACGATCTTCCAAAAAAATTATAAATTCCACAAAGCCAATAGGTCACAAAATGTTGAGAGACAGAGCTTCCAAATAAATGGGTGGCCCTAAAAAAACACACTGTACAAAAGTTCCCGACAAAGTTCAGCCATGTGGTCAGAGCCACGTAACCTCAAAAACCAAAATCACAGCACAAAAGCCAACAAATTCACCGCAATGAATTGGTGCCACAAAATCACCTCAGCAAACCAAAAGTAATATTAAACAGTACTTAACTTTGGGCTGTGATGTACTCAAAAAGCAGGAATTTAACACGTGCGTTCAATTCGGCCCCTCTCAGCACCGCCCTTAGATCGCACTTCGATACGCCGGCCGAACAAGAAAGAATTCCCGTTCCGCTGCTCTTATATATCAACCGCCCTACCGAACACATGCGCACCTTGACCGGAAGACGACCCGGTCACATTCCTCCCCGTCGCCTTAAATTTTTGACTGTAACACAGTGAAGACAAAAATTTTCCGTCACGCACAACATATGGTTTAAGTAAGGATACATGCCAAACACCACAGTTCCTCCGTGTATTTACGTCCTGCAGTTCATACCGCGTGTCTGACAGACGTCTGATGACCTGACATTTAGAGTATTTCGGAGCTAACTTGCTAGCAAAGTAATTTGCAGCATCAGATAAGAATTTAGTGCGTTTCAGAACCAGGTCACCAACTTGAAAAGTTACTTCCCGTCGTCGCAGATTGTATCTCTGAGCATTTTTCGCAAAAGCATCCTTTAGTTTGCGGCTAACTATGTCCCGAACACGATCCAACTCCCTAATTCGATCGGCATACAGCTCACGATTCTCAAATTCTACTGCATCTGCAGCCAAACAGGGTTCCGTCGAGCGTCCTTTGGAGCTGAGTTCTCGGCCAAAGTGCAGGAATGCCGGTGAAAATCCTGTAACCTCATGCACGGCAGTGTTTATAGCGAATTGCAGCTGCGGCAACTGCTCATCCCATTCCCGCTGAGAATCTTGCAGATAGGAAGAAATCAAGGTGCCAATGACGCGATTAGTTCGTTCCGTAGGGTTTGCAGAAGGATGATAGTTTGGGGTGTACTGCACTTTTATATTATAAGAAGAACACAAAGATTTAAAATCCTTTGACACATACTGTGTACCATTATCACAGACAAGATACTCCGGGATTCCTTGAGCTAACAGAACACGCTCCTCAAATATTTTACCGATAACCTTGCTTTTGCGCTGTGCGAATAGGAAAGATCCAAGTGAATTTTGTGAACATGTCACAAACTACAAAAATGAAGCGGTTACGATTCTTAGACAAGGGCAGCGGTCCCATTAAGTCAGTGCAGAAATACTGCAAAGGCCGACTCACCGTTCTCTTGCCCAAAAGTCCAGCCGGGGGTCGCTGCTCCACCTTCTGTAGTTGACATACCTCGCAACTCTTGACGTAATGCTTCACGTCATTATGCAACTTCGGCCAGTAATACCGCTGAGCAAGCCGTCGTTCAGTTTTGAAGATACCGAAATGTCCAGCCATCGGGTTGTCATGAGTCTCTTGCAGCACAGTTTTCCGCAAAGAAGATGGAATTAGCATTTTCCAAGGATCCTCCTCGGAATGTGGATTAACTAACCGGCATTGCTTGAAGATCGCCCCATCAACTACCTTCCATTTAGGAAACTGGGCTGGTGCCTGCAAAATGCGCGAGCGCAGATCACGATACTGCTGATCCAAATCCTCAGCTTGAAAAGCCAGCAGGCTCACGCCACGAGACAAAGCATCAGGCACAACATGTGAACTTCCCTTACGATGCACAACTTCAAAATCATAGGACTGTAGCAGCAAAATCCACCGAGCCAATCTACCTTTCGGTTCCTTCATCCGGTTCAAAAGAGTCAGAGCACTATGATCGGTAATAACCGTAAATCGCGAGCCCTCCACATATCCGCGAAATTTCTTCTCTACAGCCCAAACCACTGCTAAAATTTCAAGTTCTGAAACGGAATAATTCCTTTCACACGGAGTTAAAGCACGACTGGCATAAGCCACAACAGTTTCACCCTGCTCCGTTTCTTGTGTCAAAACAGCCCCCAAAGCCTCCAAACTGGCATCAGTTTGAATAGTGAAAGGCCGAGAAAAATCGGGAAAGGACATAACGGGAGCCCTACTCAAGCACTGCTTCAGCTCTGAAAAAGCTGCAGCCGTCTTTTCAGTCCACTCAAAAGGAACTGACTTTTTAGTCAAACGTGTAAGTGGCAAAATCAAAGTAGAGAAATGAGGAATGAACCGCCGATACCAGCTAGCAAGCCCAATGAACCGACGGACTTCTTTGACTTTAGTAGGCACTGCAAAGTTCTGAATGGCGTCGACTTTCTCCGGATCCACTCGTAATCCCTGTGCATCCACGATGTAGCCCAAATAATGCAGCTCGCGACGCATAAAGAAACATTTTTCCCTATTGAGCGTGAGATTGGCGTCCTCTAGCTTCTGCATAACCTTACGCAGCACGGCAAGATGAGTTTCAAAATCGGGTGTACAAAGAATCAAATCATCTAGATAAGCGAAACAATGCTTCTGCAGCAACGGGTCATGGGCCAACAACAAATCGATCAGGCGCTGCATTTTCGCTGGAGAGTTGATCAAGCCAAAGGGAGTAGTCACAAAATGATACAACCCCTTCCCTGGAACCGTAAAGGCCGTATATTCGCGGCTATCCTTGTCTAGCGGAATCTTCCAAAAAGCACTCTTTAAATCAAGACTGGATAAATACTTGGCACCCCCCAAGCGATCCAAGATCGAATTCATGTACGGAAGTGGATAAGCATCCGGCTTAACCACCTGGTTAAGTTTCCTGTAATCAACGCACAGACGGTATTGATTCTTGCCCTTAGGGACAACCACTATCGGCGATGACCAAGCACTCGTCGAAGGTTCGACCACGTTCAGCCGCAGCATTTCGTCCAACTCCTCATGTATAAACTTCTCAATATGTGGTGAGACAGGGTAGTATCGCTGTTTAATTGGGCGTGTTCCGGCTTCCACTTCTATAGTGTGTGTGAGTAGTGTAGTACGCCCCAATTCTGCAGCGTTTTTAGCAAAGAAATTTTCAACTACCATATTGAGAGCCCGCGACTGTGCATCCGTAAGATTGGAGTGGTTTGCGGAAGTGCAAGCAACAGTAGAAACAGAATTAGAGAAATAATAAGTATTGTGGACAAAGTCGGTCATAATATTGAATTGCTGCAAAAAATCAATGCCTAAGATCAGCTCAGAGGCCAAGGATTCCACTACATAAGTTTCAATCAGGTGGGTGACATGCTGAACAGAAAATTTCAACTGTACAGAGCCAATTATCGAGCATTGAGCCCCATTCGACGTAGTAATACAGTCTCGGGAAGGGTGGATAGACAGAGAAAGGTGTTTAAAACGATTGATGACAGCCGGAGTGACCAGTGTAATCGATGAGCCAGAATCGACTAAGCCCAACAGCTTGGCAGACCCAACTTCCACCTCAAGATACGGTCGGGGGTCATCTGGGTGAGTAGCCAGCGAAAAGAAAACCGGAGAGCTGTTCTTCATAAAATCCTGGACACGAGCTGTCCACTTCCTCCACTCTTCATCAGCCAATTGAGTTGCTTTAGGAGAAAAGACGCGATCTTGATAACCCTTTACTGACCGCGTCTGGCGTTTCCCGAACACCGATCACAATTTGATTTAATGACGCGCGGTTTACCGCACCCAAAGCAAAATATATTCCGAGCTGCCGAGCATCCTCTGAATTGGTGTCCTGGTTTGCCACAATTCCAGCAGCCGCTGGCAAGAGTTCGATCACCTGACCGCATCGCAGGTTTAGCCCGACTTTCCTCATCCTCAGCTGATGCTTTCACAGTATCTATAGCTGCCGATTTCTCCGAAGCACGTGCTGCTTCTAATTTCTGGCATAACCTATGAAGCTGTTCGAGATTACCAACCTCCACCGTGGCCAAATGCCGACAATAATAAGAATCCAGATTATTTTGAACCGTAGCCAAAATTTCCTCAGCTGGTGACGCAACAGTTAACCGCGAAAACAATAACTGCATTTCCGTAATAAAATCAGAAGGCGACTCGAACGCCTTCTGCTTGCGCTGTAATATAAATTGTTTCGCTTTCAAATCATAATTGATCGGCAGATACCGCTCCTTCAACTTCAGTACCAGTTGCTTCCAATTGTGAATAGAATCACGGTTGGCTCTGAACCACGCTAAAGCCCCATCCGTGAACAAATCCGTAGCGCCGTGATACAAATCCTCAGCAGTTGCGCCACGCGATAGCCTCAGTTCTTCTATTCGTTGTAAGAAATCAACTAGCTCAGTTTTTCCATCGAAAGTAAGGTTCCACTTGTGCACTGGCACAAATCTGGCAGTTGACGTGTCTGCCGACGCATTAGTAGCCGAGCTGACATTCGCTACACCCGGGAAAGCAGATTTCCTGGTCAAAAGCTTATCCAATTCATAAATAGCCTTCAGAAGCTCATCGCGTTCCGCTATCACTCCAGCATCGCTAAGTCGCGTAGTTCGTCGGAGCAGATGGCCCAACCGATTATCTATAGCCGTGATTTCAGACTCAAACGTCCATGCTGCTGCCATAATCACATCTTTCAGCTCTTCATGTTTAGCTTTGCACGTTTGAAATTCTCCTGCCTGATTTACTGTCAACGGTACTTCTTCTGTGTCTTGTAGTGCCTTAAGCCGCGCTATAGCCTGGCGAGTCGTGTAATCTTTGCGCTGATCACCTTTCAGCAGTAGTTCGTAATAATGTTCATCGCGTGTCAAACCGATGAACGCCATTATAAAACAAAAGAGAAGAAAAACAACCAGAGATTCTTGTCACAAGTATTTCACGTATACCACACTACCAGAGCAGGCCCCACGTTGGGCGCCAAAAATATGTCACAAGATAATTAGATAATTACCTGTATGCCACGGCTGCTCACACTGGTAGAGTGGGAGTGGGTAGGTATACGTGAAATAAGTACCAAAACGCACAATCAAATCTAACAACTTATATTGACAAGAATCTCAATAAAGACTAATTGGCCTACACGACCCTAGCCGCTGAACGGCAAATCACAATCTACCTTAAGCTAGACACAATGTTGTTCCAACGAATCAAATAAATGCATACAATAAAACCAGACAAAATAAATGCTATTGCAAACTGAAAACGCTCTGCAAATGTAACTGGGTTACTGAATAATAAACAAAGTCAGCACCAAGGCTGCCTAACTACAAGCCACTTCACACGGTTAAACTTTACTTTACTAAACTACCGAAGCTCAAAGAAAACCACAGATCACAATCATTAATGGCTGCCTAACACAAACCAACTTCGCATATGAAAGCAATACATGGATCTCATTTTATAACCTACAAGAACAGATGGACGGTAAACGACGGTAGTGCAGAAACTTCTGCTGAACCCAATTACAAATACAAAAATAAACTAAACTCTTATCTCTACTTGCTGGGCTTGGAGAGCCAAAATGAGTGTATAACTTAATAAATAAGTGCATAAGACCTGAATACAGATGCTCCGGTTGTAAGGAGTGGCGTCTGGCTGGGGATGACAACTGATTCTGCGGCCAGCTTGATTTATTTGGAACTCTGGCTGTAGATGGTGGTCGAGCATCAGAGTTCTAGGCGCCAGGCAGAATAACTTCCACCGCCGACAGCAGTTCCAGCCGTAGGTCTCACTCTCCAAGCAGGTACAGCAACAAGCAGGATAAGCAAAGCACGCTCAGCAGCAATCACTAGGAACATCAGAGCATGTGAATAGCAAGCAAGCAATATACAGTACTAGCAAATACCGTCCACAGAGGGCTGGCAAAGCTGATGGTAATTCAATCAATATAATATACAATAATAATAAAAATTCAGAAAGCAAATACAATCTACAGAGAAATTGCAAAGCTAAAACAGAGCCACTACCAGTCTTCAAGGACTGGGCAGCCAAACTACGTGCGCACAGAACAAAAGTGAATGTTGCCAAGCAAACAAGCAAATGGAATAAACACATAAATAACAAATTCTTAAAACTAGGTTAAACAGCCGAAGCTGGGTACTTAAATCCACAATGTTTTCCCCCCTTAGTAAACGCTATTTAAATTAAACTGAGCGAAAACGCCGCCAACCGAACAAAAGGTTTAACATACAAAAAAAAGAAAGTTATTTACTGGGCGGCGTGGTAGCTCGGCCAAAGCCACGAGCATAAAAAAATCCAAGACTGTACTAAATAAATTTAGACCAAAAAATTAACAGATAAACGCCAACGCTGCCTTCAGTTAAGCTGAAGTACAACAGGCCCGGCCCTCACGATGGACGGCCCCCCCCAACGTTCAACTTCACAACAAAGACTAGGAAAACCAAAATACTTTCCTTGAAATAATGCTGTCAAGATGCAAGATGACAAGATGTTCCTCAAAGCAAGCGTTTCTCCGCAATGGATCAAAGTAAACTCCAGCCGTGCTTGTTCAGCCAACGATCTTCCAAAAAAATTATAAATTCCACAAAGCCAATAGGTCACAAAATGTTGAGAGACAGAGCTTCCAAATAAATGGGTGGCCCTAAAAAAACACACTGTACAAAAGTTCCCGACAAAGTTCAGCCATGTGGTCAGAGCCACGTAACCTCAAAAACCAAAATCACAGCACAAAAGCCAACAAATTCACCGCAATGAATTGGTGCCACAAAATCACCTCAGCAAACCAAAAGTAATATTAAACAGTACTTAACTTTGGGCTGTAATGTACTCAAAAAGCAGGAATTTAACACGTGCGTTCAATTCGGCCCCTCTCAGCACCGCCCTTAGATCGCACTTCGATACGCCGGCCGAACAAGAAAGAATTCCCGTTCCGCTGCTTGGATAGTAATTTGTCGTAAATAGAACGTGAAAAAGTTGGTTTGGTAGTATGTATATTGTTAATTCATTCGAAAGAGATGATTCAATAATTTTGTGAGATGACATATCAATTAAAAGGTTATAATGAGTTAAAAAGTCAGCTCCAAGAATTGAATGTTTGACATCAGCAACGATAAACTTCCAGGAAAGGAGTTTTGACAATCCTAAATTCAATTTAATTGATTTATAACCATAAGTCTTAATATTAGTATTGTTTGCTGCTTGTAGGAAATATGAGCTTAAGGAATATTTGGAATCTCGAGTAGCTTTGATAACACTCACCTGAGCGCCGCTGTCGACTAGAAAACGGTGTCCTGAAAACTTGTCGGTCAAATATAGCAATTTGGCGGGAGTTGTGGGTAGAGTGTTACTGGAAATATACGGAATCAAATTAGAACTGAAAGAAGAATCACTAAATTGAATGGTTGATGGAACCTCTGTTTTCATATTTAAAGGAGGACCGGAACAGGGTGGTACACATTTCCTGGCTTTGATACCAAAGTTTTGATGATACCAGCATAAACTTGAGGAAGATGATCTGGAAGGACGGTCCTTCAAAGAAGATACTTGAAGTTTCAACTCTGCAACCTCTTGAAGTAATTTCTCCATAGCTGAAGATTCTTCAGTGACAACAGAAATGGTCGGTTGTGAAACATTTAGTAATTTGTCGGCAATGATTGCTTTTTCATTTAAAGTGCTGTTAGTCAGTGACGTTAAAATGAGTTGAATATTGACAGGTAATTTTTGTACGTATATTTCCTCAAGTATTGAGTTGTCTAGTGTCTTGTTTCCAACTAATTGTTGTAAATATCTCAATAGTTGGGAAGGTTTTCTGTCATCTAATGATGAAATACTCAATAGTTCTTGTAGTCTTTCCTTCTCAGATTGACCAGTTCTTTGGATTAAAGCTCTTTTTAATGTGGAATAAGGAATATCATCAGGTGGAGCTATTATAATGTCCCTGACTTCGTTGGCAAATTGTGGTGTCAAAATTTCAATGATCTTGCTAAATTTAGTAAATTCGGCAGATATTTTTCGGGCAGCAAAGATAGTTTCCGCTTGTGCGAACCATAGCTCCGGATCAGCAGACCAATATTCAGGTAATTTGAAGGGACCAGACATCGTTGTAACTTCAGGAGAATTTAGAGTGGCAGAAACTGGCTGATTATCTGCTTGAGCCATGGGAACGAAGAAGGTAGATTCTTGTGTTTGGGGTCACCAATGTAGTATTTTACACAATATATTTAAATAAGAAACAGAGATGAAAAATTAATGTTTATTTCTTTGAAAAACAGAACAACAACTAAAATCAATATCAATATCTATCGCCTAGTGCCTATAACAATTGCTATATAAAAATAAAAATTATCGCAATACCACAAATATGAAATTTGGTTATTAAAGGTTTGATACTTTTTCAGTTATCGTGGACGAAAAATCATCAGTCCATACGTCCATACGCACACAGACATCATCGTGAAAATATTAAATTCGTATTCTCAAGACCCTGAAACGTGCTTACCCACCAAAAACCCATACTCGAAAATTTTCACTCATTACAATTAATACCTCTCTTATAGACGAGAGGTAAAAATTAATAAACGGATCAAGACTCTTACAAGACTCTGTCTTGAGTGTCTAGTCTTGAGTCTTGGTCTTGATTTTAATCCTAGTCTTGTCTTGAGTATTGGTCTTAAATTTGTCAAGACCAAGACCAATACCAAAGACTTGTCTTGGTATTGTCCGAAGCACTAATCAGTATTCTGAAAAAAAAATCTGCTGTGGCCACCACACGACCTCTCGCTTAATTCTGCTTATTCTACTAATCTAGTAAATAATTTTACTTACATTTTAATAATTTCATGTTTATGTAATTTATGTAAACGATACTGTAAACTAAGATGCAAGCAAAAGATGACAACTGTACTGTCACTGTCATAATAATGCAAATTTTGAGTAGAAACAAATTTCATATCATGGACAACAAGCTACTGGTATACTTCAAAAAAGTAGAATATTAGTTGCACTTTATTTTATTGATAAATACTACCAGATTCAGCAAATTGTATTTAAAATTAACTGTACCCATAGATAACTATATTATCTTTTATTTTTAATTGCCAAAATTGTCATAAATAAATATTTAAGAAAAACTATATCAAGTTTTAAAAACTACTACTTCCGGTTTGCGGATTTCTACCAAAATCTTATCCGGTGTTAAGATCCTTATTAAAACCTTAAATATGAAATTTGGTTATTAAAGGTTTGACACTTTTTCAGTTATCGTGGACGAAAAATCGTCAGTCCATACATTCATACAAACATACACACACACAGACATCATCGTGAAAATAGTAAATTCGTATTCTAGAGACCCTGAAACGTGCTTATCTACTAAAAACTCATACTCGAAAATTTTGACCCATTACAATACCTCTCTTATAGAATATGAGGCGAGAGGTAAAACTATTAAATTCCTTGAAATTTAGAGCTCATGTAAAAAAAATCTGCTGTGGCCAGTACACGACCTCTCGCCTAATTCATGTTTATGTAATATGTAAACGATAATGTAAACCAAGATGCAAGCAAAAGATGTCAACTGTACTGTCACTGTCAGAATAATTCAAATTTTATGTAGAAACAAATTTCATATCATGGACATTAAGATAGAATATTAATTGTACTTTATTTTATTGTTAAATACTACCAGATTCAGCAAATTCTATTTATAATTAACTGTATCCATAGATAATTATATTTTCTTCTATTTTTAATTGCAAAAATTGTCATTAATAAATAATCTACCAATATATTTAAAGAAAACTTAATCAAGCTTCAAAAAGTTCTACTTCCGGTTTGCGGATTTCTTCCAAAATGTTATCCGGTGTTAAGATACTTATTAAAACCTTAAATATGAAATTTGGTTATTAAAGGTTTGAAATTTTTTCAGTTATCGTGGACGAAAAATCGTCACATACGCACACACACACATACACACACACAGACATCATCGTGAAAATATTAAATTCGTATTCTAGAGATCCTGAAACGTGCTTATCCACCAAAAACTCATACTCGAAAATTTTGACCCATTACAATACCTCTCTTATAGAATATGAGACGAGAGGTAAAAATTTAATAGCAATTTTCTAAAAATCGAACATTTTCTTTTCATATTTTTAAAATATAGGTATGTTATGAACTAGGATATTAATATTAATCAAATGTTCATATTTAGTCCGAAAAAGATCTGTGTACTTATTTTAAGAAAAAACATGTGGTTTTATTTACATAATTTGAATTATTCTTTAACATTAACTTTTTTTTTTTAAAGGTAGGGTAAATAGGCAAAAAATATTTAAAATAGGCCAATATCTTTAAAAATTAGGCAATAAAAATGTATTAAATTATTATATTATATTGATAAAAAAATTCCGTGTATCTATTTGATAATAAATTTTTTATTTGACATTTTAGTAAAAAGTAATATTCAAAACCAACTAAGACAACTGCAATTTTTTTTAAATCTGACAATTTATAAAAATATATAAAAATGCGATTTAAGGACAAAAATTATCCAGAAATAGGCCCAAAATATATAAAAAGACAAAATGTCAAATTTTCCAAAATACGTTAAATAGGCAAAATTAAATTTATCTTAAAACAAATATAAACACAAGAAACAAAAATAAATGCTAACAATTTTGTTCTATTTATGATAAAAAAATCTGCTGTGGCCACCACACGACCTCTCGCCTAATTCTGCTTATTCTACTAATCTAATAAATAGTTTCATGTTCATGTAATATGTAAACGATAATGTAAACCAATATGCAAGCAAAAGATGTCAATTGTACTGTCACTGTCATAATAATTCAAATTTTATGTAGAAACAAATTTTATATCATGGACAACAAGATACTGGAATTTCAGAAAAATAGAATATTAATTGTACTTTATTTTATTGTTAAATGCTTCCAGATTCAGCAATTTGTATTTATAATTAACTGTACACATAGATAATCACAATTTCTTTTATTTTTAATTGCAAACATTGTCATAAATAAATAATGTACCAATATATTTAAGGAAAACTTTTCCAAATTTCTAAAAGTACTACTTCCGGTTTGCGGATTAAAACCTTAAATATGAAATTTGGTTATAAACGGTTTGATACTTTTTAAGTTATCGTGGACGAAAAATCGTCGGTTCATACAAACACACACACACACACACACACACACACGCACGCACGCACGCACGCACGCACACACACACACACACGCACGCGCACGCACGCACGCACACACGCATGCACGCACGCACACACGCACGCACACACGCACGCACGCACGCACGCACGCACACACACACACACACACACACTTCAGAATTCATTTGAGTACTTATCATTTCATCTGCTGATTTCTTCTTGTTAGTACTTTTACTCAATTTCTTCATAATTATGTTGAGCATATTTATTCCTTTCTGTCAACTCTGTACATCGTTCATAATTATTTAGCGCTACGTTCATTTGCATTATTGTTTAAGTTAGCAGCTGTTATTGAGGTAGGGGTGTCCTTGTCTTTTCTCTCTTATTAATTTCTGCTGGGCCGCAACCCTCATCGCGTCCTGGGATTTGGGGTCGTCGGGATTTGGGGTCGTGCGGTTGAGTTTTGGACACGGTTGATTAATTCGGCGCTTTGGCCTTGGTGGTGGATACGAAAAGTGTACGAAGTTACTTAAGTCAATTCTTGTTCAGAAGTTAAAGTACGAATAACGATTTTTTCCTGCTTCTGAAAAAAAGTTAATATTACTGAGTTTTTTTTGTGTGAAGAGTGCTACTAAATAGTAATTTTTGGCATTTCGGTTCAATTGTGTGTGTGAGGCCAAGTTTGCTACCATTTGTGGGTTTTATAGAGCACTCGGATCGAATAAGTAGTCTGGGACTCTTATTTAACGGCATAGTCCGGATTTTTGGCACAAGATTTAACTCCAGTATACTTCTCAGCCGCCAACCATCCCAGGTATATAATTTAATTGTTTTTGACTTAAGTACTTCGTCGTTTTTCAAGTATCATTACTAAGTGTTTGACGCCAGATATCAACCGTGCGTCGTATTCGAACCGTATTGATTCCTTTTCCTTTCAGGCTTTTTTGGCTTTGATCTTCGTTTGGATTTCATCAATTATCGTTTTATTCACTTTCCATTTTCCTGGGTTTGAGTGGTACGAAGTCAGCGTGGTCGCCTAGTTTGCGCGCCATTTTTCCAAATTCGAACCTTCGGCTGCTGTGCTTCGGTTTCATTCGTCACACGAGGTCACCCGACAGCTGCGCGTCAGGAGACAACCACGCCCTCAACGCCACAGCTAAGAACTTTCTATTTATCTCTTTTATTAAACTTTATTTTAAATTTTAAATTTAAATTCTCTCATTCAGAATAAGGTTTACAAGTAGTTTAGACACTGTTTTATAATTATTTACATTTTATTGTAACCTGCACTTTCGAGTATTTTAATTGTAACACTAGGTCAAGCATAATTTATTTAATTAAGTATTTCATTGGGTTCCGAGCCTATGCTTGGCATCCGCATGTGCCAGTGTGGTTCAGGTATCGTCGTAGCCATTAGGGTGTTGTTTATTTTATGTTATCGCGCCTACATTGCGTTCGTTGGTACCATCGACCCGCCGTGTAAAGTTGCGCCTTGATTTCATTTTATTGGCGAATTGGCGCCACCGCCTCTGTAGCTACCGCGAGGACTGTCCAACTGTCGGTTGTGTGTATGCCATTCCGCTCCCAGGAGCCGTAGTTTAGTTTCAGGATCTTTCCATCAAATCAGTTGTGCTTGTCCTTTAATCTACAATTGTCAACGACACTGTACATACTTTTCCGTAATATTATTATTTATTTGTTAATCTTACCTGCATTTTATGTTTTATTTCGTGTCGTGATTATATTCATCCGCCCATATTTGGTTTCCTTCGAATCCTGCATGGTTTGTCGGTCTACTTCTGTTGGACTGTTGACGCTCAGATCGACTGGCGCCCGCGGAATATTTCACCAGTCGCTTGTTCGAACCACGCCGACTCCACTGAGTTAGCTGAGGTCCAATTCAGGATTCGAACTGGGCTCTAGTGAGTATTTGCGCCGGAAGTACGTAACAAATTTGTTACACGCACACACACACACACACACCCACACACCCCCACACACACACCACACACGCACACGCACACGCGCACACACGCACACACACACACACACATCATCGTGAAAATAGTAAATAGAGACCCTGAAACGTACTTATCCACCAAAAACTCATACTCGAATTTTGACCCATTACAATACCTCTCTTATAGAATATGAGGCGAGAGGTAAAAAATAGGCAAAAGCCTAAAAATCCTTAGCCTTAGTAATTTGTAATGCATAAAATAAGGGATGGGTAGGTATAATACGTCACGTAGGTATTATAGGTACGTTATTTTTTTACAAAAAAATAATACAATAATAGCATCAAATGCGCACGAATGGCGAAAATACATTTAACATTTATATTTCAAAAATAATATTTATACATATCTGTGGTTAGCATGTCATTAATATAATCGAAATTATCAATTATCAACTTAGCCCCGCAAAATAATAGCTCGTCTATATCTCGTGAATGAAGCAAGCACAAAATTATTGCTTGACAGTACAAAATTAGCACAAAACAATCTGCTGTTAATATAATCGAAATTATCAAGTGGTGGGGCTAGCATTAACTTAACCCTACCAAGTTAATAGCTCTATATCTCGTGAATGAAGCGAGCCCTGAATCACAATTTTCGGACTCCACTGACCAAAATGGCTCTTGTTTACTAGATTATATCTAGCTCTTTAAAGCTGTCGGCCAAGGCTTTATCCCCGGCCTTTTTGTCCGCCATTTTGTAAATTGTTATCTTAATGTTTAAATAATAAAATAAAATAGTTTTTGTTCTTGTACCTCGTGATGTTTTTTTTTCATTAATTTTACACCACTTTGGCGCTGTCTGCCGGCACTTTAGCCCCTAGCAAAGTGTCTGCCAATATTTTTCCGCGTTTCCTCAATATAAATACAAGCTTTTTCGATAATTAGAATCCTTGAACCTTATGTTTTTCACACCAAAATTTGGCCAGTTCAACCGTACGCCCCTGCTTTCAACCCCGGCTTCGCGATGGCAGACACGCCGATTTGTGTTCAGCTATATCAAAGGTATGTTTTTCAATAGAAATTAATCTTGTACCAGAAAAAAAGCACTTTTTATATAGCCAGCTCTTAGACTATTATTCCGATGTAGAAAAAATATTTTAAAAAGAACGTAGGTAGACGCAAATTAACAAACTAGTAACTAAAGCTTGTACATCATTGCAACCATTTTAGAATAATGTGAAGTAACCTTGAGAGTGTCACAAGTCACTGTCCCATATATACCTATGCATTTTAATTCAAATGTAATTATATACAATAAACAATTATTTATAGTATAGAATGAAACACTTTTTGACCGGATTAATATTTAGATAATAAATAAAAATGTGAAAATAAAATAATTCAAAAACTGATTGATTTCCAATAATTTTTCTAGACTATGTAAGGTCGTTGGTATCAGATAACCAGGTTTCTGATAAAACAATAACATCAAAAGAAAAACTACAACAAATAATATAAAACATTATGTCCCTTACTATTTAAACCCCTAGTATTTTGATAATAATTCCCGAATTCCCTTACAATGGTATATTTGTGAGTAAGTACCTTCATACACACTTATATTTGTAAAATAGTAGAGTGTGGCGAGAGGTCATGTGTTGGCCACATCAGATTTTTTACTATAGATACTCTGTAACAAAGCACATAGGTACCTATTTACTTGACAACGGGATAATTTAATTCAATTCCTTGACAACGGGATTGTATGATTTATTGATACACTGACATTGAATTTATTACACAAATATAATTACATGTTCAATACAGATTCATAGAATTATAAGTACAAATTGTATAACGTTGTTGACTGTCTAAATACTTGACTCCATAGAAAAGAGATAGTGGATAGAAGGCGCTCTTACTGTACAAACCCATACGCTTTAAATGCGGACGAGCGCAGAACTATTCGGCTAAAAATTGTACATCACATTTAAAACATAACTTAAAATTTTACATAATATTTACAAATTACTTAAAATTTAATTTAAAAAACGTTATTTACAATAAAATAAATTTAATTTCAACTTAACATTACTTTTTACAGAAAATAGTTTAAAATGAAAATTAGAACTTAGCAGTACTATGGGATCTTGAAATTCTACGTTGTCTCTTCTTGCATGGAGTTGATAAAATATCTGTAGCTGGATCTGGCAGTGTTACGGCAACAGGACTTCGTTGTTATCTATAAATGTAAATAATGTTATGTTTTGTAAATTCTTCGGAAGTTTTACGTGTAAATTAGTTTGCATAAATGTATAAATCAATATACCTCTAACATCTTCTGGTTGCGATGTGCTGTTGTTACTGGATTCTCCTTGAGTGGATTCTACCATTCTACTGTAGAGGTTGGCATAGCAAAATTCGAATATTATCTTTCAGAAGATCCTAAATAAATAATATTTGTTTTAATCGTCAATATACATTGGTTTAATATTTTCCATACCTGTTAAATGCAGCAAGGGTAGGGTAAAGAATATAATTTAAGTTTCTTTGAATTCGGAATTTTACATTCCTCGGAAAAATGTTTGTCACACACGACGTAATTCCTATTTACTTTTATAGGATCCATGTCAACCAATGTACTTTTTCCAATACGTTCCAACCAGATTATTATAAACTTCTTCATAATAAATTGGAAAACGATGAGTATGCAGAACTAATCTATCGCAGTTAGGAAC
Source organism: Agonum fuliginosum (assembly GCA_947534325.1). Classification (NCBI taxonomy): domain Eukaryota; kingdom Metazoa; phylum Arthropoda; class Insecta; order Coleoptera; family Carabidae; genus Agonum; species Agonum fuliginosum. The sequence goes on along the minus strand of OX384037.1, from coordinate 16,472,901 downwards.
ACAGCACTTGCTCTTTTTACTCATGGTAAAATGAAAGCAACAGGTTATGTTCGGAAAGAACGATAAAACAACACAAGTAATAAACAAACAAACACACAATACCAATAACAAAACCAACGAGCAAACAAAAAGCAAAAGTAGAAATCACTAAAACAGTGAACGGAGCAAAAATACTTTAGATGTTTACACTACGAGAGCGAAAACACAACACAAGTGACATTTCTAAATAAGATTTGTGTCCTTCGCGCTTCACAATTATTTCAATTTTTCCTCACTAGTAGAGGACTGAACTAAACGATACGTCGCTCGGCTGGAATAGAGTGCGCATAGCATGCTTGACTCGCACTGACTTTAACACGCACACATCGCACTAGCCTGTAGCGCCGCTATGCGCACGAGTACTGCGCACTAAACAGTGATTCTAAACATTTTTAAAAACACTCAACATACTCCCCCCTCCTCTTGAAAGTATAAACTTTCAACATTCACAAACACTCACTGTAGACGGGGAGGGGGCACACCTTAGCGACGACTCTTCGTATGATTCCTTTGGCTGTGCGGATGGATACCACACGCACTACGTTGTCGTTACCAGGGTGGAGTTGTATTACTCTGCCTAGCAACCATCTGGAAGGATGGATGTTGTCTTCACGAACAAGAACCATTGTCCCTGTGTTGTTGTTGCTTCCATTTAGTACGCTGCTGAAGTTCCGTGACGTATTCCTTGGACCAGCGTCGCCAGAAATGTTGCTTCAATTGCTTAATCCTTTGAAAATTAGATAATCGACCAGGATTCAGATGCTGTAGATTTGGATCTGGCAACTCATTGAATGTGCGTCCAATTAGAAAGTGAGCAGGGGTTAAAGGTTTAAGATCATTGGGTGAATTTGATAATTGTGTTAAAGGACGGGAATTTAATATTGCCTCTATTTGAATTAATAAAATATTAAAATCCTCACAAACTAAATTTGCGTCACCCATAATTCTCGTTAAGTGAAATTTAGCGCTCTTTACACCCGCCTCCGCCTCCGAAAGACCCCCGAAATGAGGAGCATAAGCCGGTATAAAATGCCATTGAACACCTTTTATGGCATACAATTATACAATAATTGTATTAGTTCAGAATTTGCTCCCACAAATGTGGTGCCATTATCAGAATAGATATGTGAAGGCTTTTCTCTATGTGATATGAAACGCCTAAATGCGGCAATGAATGATTCCTTGGTAAGATCGGAAACTAACTCTAAATGTATGGCTTTAGTGCTGAAGCAAACAAAAAGACTGACATAACATTTGAATTTCTATCTGTGACCAAAAAAGGTCCAGCATAACCAACGCCTGAATTTTGAAAAGGTAATGCTGGTGTAATTCTCGCAAATGGAAGATTTCCCATTATAGGAGTTAAATTTTGAGGTTTATATCTAGAACATGTGACACATTCCCGTATAATCTTTTTACAGCAATTTTGACCGCCTATTGGCCAATAATTTAACAATAATTAACAGAAGCTAACGTGGCCTTAGGTAAAGCATGCAATAATTTTTTGTGTTCGCTTTTAAAACTAAGTTTAGTTAAATAACCTTTAGAATGTAATATAGCTGGGTGCTTTTGCTCATATGGGAAAGTCGAATTATGTAATCGCCCACCAACGCGCAAAATACCAAATTTATCAAGAAATGGACTTAAACAATTTAATGAATCTTTGTAATTTAATAAGTTTCCGCAAGTTAACGTTTCTATTTGTTCTTTAAAATGCCCATTTTGCATTATTTTAATTAAAATATTCATTCCATCCGCTAGTTCAGCTGTTGATAAAGGTCCAAACAGCCGTTGGTCTTTAGCAACCCTGCAATTATTGATAAAGCGAAGACAGAACGATGTAATTTGTTTCAGCTTATTTAAATTTTAAAAGTTTGACATAGGAAACCCCAGATTTGTTTGACTTATACATACTGTATTAATGTTTTGTATTTCAGGTAATCTTTGTTCATTGTTGCGTCCATCTAATTTAGGCCAATTTTTTTCGTTTTCTTTCAGACAATCTGCGCCGTGCCACCACGGGTTATTAAATCGGCTGGATTAGTTTGAGTTGGCACATATCTCCAGTTGTAAATGTTTGAGTTTTCTTGAATGAATGCTATACGATTTTTTGTAAATATTTTCAGTTTGCATGGTGACATCTTCATCCATGAAAGGACTATAGTAGAATCGGTTCAGTAAAATGAAGGTGTGTCCTCGAATTTCATTGCCTTCTGAACTTTCTTCATACGTCGAACTAGAATAACTGCTCCACATAATTCTAACTTTGGTGTGGTTAATTGCTTCAAAGGAGCCACTTTAGATTTTGCTGTTAATAATTGTATGTTTATACATTAAACGTTGTATCACGGAATGCCTACGGTCAACGTACACACCCCGGACGCCCGGACTAATGGCTCTCGGAAAATGCACTGTCGACCTCAGGCATTATTGTCCTTCTAACACCCTTCATATCTTAATTACTATGGGTGCTGCCAACTTAATAAATACATTAAAAAATAATCTAATCTAATATAACACTTGGGTAATTAAAGACCCTCAAACAAATCCATTCAAACTGATTTAAATAACTATTTAAGAGGCTCGTCTACCTTTTTTTCGAATTCCTAGAATACTCTCGATATTACTTTTTTCTATTTCACTCTCTTCCCCACTACTGTTCGCGCAGGATAACTTGGCGAGGCAGAGACGTGGCGAGTAAGGGATTATGGAAGTAAAATCATAGGCGCGCCTAAAAACTTTCATTTCAATAAATGTACCACCATTACCTACACAAATACATTTTTTATAAATTTTGAGGATTTATTTATTATTTACGGAAAAATAATCTATATATAATAAACAAAAATATAAATAATTGCACAGGATTTAATATTTGTAGAACAAAATCTAAATACAACATACAAAATAATAAATTACACTGGATAAGTATAAATCAGTGAGTCATCAAAATAGAGAACTCGTCATTCTATAATCTATATACAATAAACAAACATAAGTAATTGCACTGGATTTAATATTTGTAGATAAAAAATCTATGTACAAACATACAAATACATAAATAATAATAAATAGCACTGGATAGGTATAAATCTGGAAGTCATAAAATTTGAAAAATTTAAAATTTTCTAACAAAACTCCTTATTCTCGTCATCGTCGTCAGAACTTTGTCATTAGCTTTGAAGTATTCCAATTTTAATCTTTTTTGTTTTAAATAGTATATTAAATATGTTGAACTTATACTAATTATACATCATAATAATTGTCCTGTGGGATTTACTAGGTAAGGGTACAAAGTACCAAGTACCTACCGGTAATGTACTAACCAATAGTTAATAATTTGTACGTTTTAATGTAAAATAATATTTTTGTATAAAATATTTTACAAAAAATATTTTTATATTGACTAACTCCAATGGACAGAGAAACTTAAATGCATCCCTATGATATATTGGGCTTCCTTCCCTCTGCCGCACCATCCCGCTAACCAACAAGGTTAGCTTTAAATGGTTGTAAAACTTGAACTCACTATTTCAATCGTTAAACTTCGAGCACATTTTGGAATTTATCATAACGCACTGTAGGCAAACTGGATAGCATTACATTCCTAAGCCTCGCCAAGTAAAACTGCGCGAACAGTACTACGGCTGCCTGAAACTCGTACTTTCCCGCATCCTAGCTATGCAATGTCATTTTGATGTTGACCAGATTGCCATAATAACTTCTGTATTTTTTAGAAAGAAATTAAGTAAAACAAAAATTATTCGAAAAAGGAAGTTTAGTTGCATGCGCCTTGCTTTTTAAATTTTTTTTGCCATTTATAGTGACCAATCATATCAAATAATGACAAAAAATCACAAAAAACGTGATTTTATTTATTTTTTACTTCAATCCCTAGGTCAAATACAAAAAATAAAAATATAGACGCATTAAGACATCCTTTGTTAATACACTCATATGTAAAAGCATTATATATTTCATTTATAATTAAAGTAAACGTGGGAGGCGTACAACTCTGTAATGCTGTAAAATTTTAGGGTAGACGAAAACCTTAAATCAATTTTCAAATATATACAATTCGGTTGTGGCAGAAACTCAAAAATTGAATTGAACTAAATAAAGAACCTCATACTCTTCTTGAGCCTCAAATTCAAATTTGCCTTTAATTTTCTGTATGGTTTGAAGTGATTCTTCCCAATGGATCCCGCTGTGCGTAGTAATTTACACATTTCTTTAAATCCCTGCGGGAACTACTTCACAATATTATCTTTAAAATATTTTAATTTCAGGTTAAAATTGAACCAGAAGATTCTATATTGTGTATTTGTTTGCCTTGTTTGGAAAAATTATACAATGTGTACAACTACAAGCGGCTATGTTTATGCAACTTAAATAGATTCAATAGTTTCATACATAAAATGAAATCTACAGATGAAACATACAGAAATGTACAATTAACACTAATTGATATAAACATTAAGCAAGGAACTTGTGGAAATGAACTCAACAGTGATTCTATAATTACACCAAATAGTGAGGATTGCAATTCTGAGAAATGTGTCGTTTCGATTTTTTTCTGCAAACAAAAATTGCAATTGTAATTAACAAAAAACGAAAAAAAATAATGCCATTTTGTTTTTTGATGATAACTCAAAAACTATTGCAGATAACGAGAATTTCAAAAAAGATACTTAAAGAGGAGGAAATTTCCGATAAAAAAGTCCTAACTCCCGGATCTCTAGCTCTAATATTTATAACTTTAATTTTTTGCGGCCGTTTCGAAATGAGTACGCCGCTTCTATAGTGAGAACTGAGAACCGCACCGAAAAGAAATTATTTAAAGCACTAAATATTGATTTAAAAATTTGAAAAAATTATGATGTCATCTCAACACTTGAAAGAAGAAAGTCCCGTTGGAAAACAATTTTTAAATGCATTTTTCAAAAAGGCGGCCGTTTCGAAATGAGTACGCCGCTTCTATAGTGAGAACTGAGAACCGCACCGAAAAGAAATTATTTAAAGCACTAAATATTGATTTAAAAATTTGAAAAAATTATGATGTCATCTCAACACTTGAAAGAAGAAAGTCCCGTTGGAAAAAAATTTTTAAATGCATTTTTCAAAAAGGTAATCCATTGTTAATTAACTAATTTTTTTCGTTCATTCGTCTCCATTGAAAGCTGGATAGTTGTTTAAATAATAACACTAAAAAATTTTTGCCTCTTGGAGTTCTTTCCATGAGTGTACTTGATAAGATGATGTCATAAAATTATTTAAAATTTGTTTATTTTGTTTCTAACGAATTTTCAAAGTTAACAAAAAACGAAAAATCGTAAAATTGTTGTTAAAAATGTTTTTTTTTCTCATATATACTGGCGGAAAAAAAAGAAACACTTTGAAATTCGTCAAATTTCGATCATTTTCAAATCGCTATAACTCGGCGTATTTTCAATCGATTTCGATGAATCTTTGTTGGCGAAAAACTTTGAAGTGTCTACTTTAAAGTCATGCCTGCGAATTTTAGCGCAGCCCCTTCCGCCCCCTCCAGAACCACGGTGAAAAATAATAAATTTTAATTTTAAAAATGTCCAACTTTGACGATGTGTATGGAGTTAAATTTTTTTTTTGACTTGATCCATCAAAAGGGCACTAAAATTCACTCAATTCCCTGTGAAGGACTCAAAGAACGAAGTTCCTACGATGATTTGGAACAAAGTTATGAATTTTTTTTCAAAAAGGGCATTTTTTGGTTTTTTGCACATAACTCAGCGACTTTTCAACCAAATTAGACAATTCTTTCGGGGAAAAACCAAATTGTAGGTTACTTTAAGGGGATAATCTCAGATTAGGATGATCTATTTTCGTACCCTTTAAAATCCGAACAAAAAAACAAGTTTTTTCGCAAAAAAACGTCTAACTTTGGCGATGTGTACCGAGTTAGAAAAAAATTGTCGACTCGATCCACAGAAAAGGCATTGAAACTTGTTCAATTACCTGTGCTAGGCTCAAAAAACGAAGTTCCTACGACGATTTGGCACAAAGTTATGGGCGTTTGAAAAAAAGTGCATTTTGTGATTTTTTGACTCATAAATCAGTTTTTTGACGAAATTGTTTTTTTTCACGAATGTATTTTTTTTGCGAAAAAACGTGTTTTTTGTTCGGGTTTTAAAGGGTACGAAAAGAGATCATCCTAATCTGAGATTATCCCCTTAAAGTACACCCACAATTTGGTTTTTCCCCGAAAGAATCGTCTAATTTGATTGAAAAGTTGCTGAGTTATGTGCAAAAAAACCAAAAAATGCCCTTTTTTTAAAAAAAATCATAACTTTGTTCCAAATTATCGTAGGAACTTCGTTCTTTGAGTCCTGCACAGGGAATTGAGTGAATTTTAGTGCCCTTTTGATGGATCAAGTCAAAAAAATTTAAACTCCATACACATTGTCAAAGTTGGACATATTTAAAATTAGAATTTATTATTTTTCACCGAGGTGCTGGAGGGGGGCGGAACGGGTTGCGCTAAAATTCGCATGCATGACTTTAAAGTAGACACTTCAAAGTTTTTCGCCCACAAAGATTCATCGAAATCGATTGAAAATACGCCGAGTTATGCTGGTTTGAAAATGGTCGAAATTTTACGAATTTCAAAGTGTTTCATTTTTTTTCCGCCAGTGTATTATGGTATAGCTGTTTTTATATTTAAAATTAAGATCAAATTATTGTGGGTAAGATTAATTATTAATAATTGTTTATAAACAAATGGTTTACTTTAATATTTTTGAAAAAAAAACTTTACCATTCCATTGTTTAGGGTCAATGATGATTTTACAAAAAAAAATTTTCATAAAAAAATTTCTTATTGTTTATAATCGTTTTTTATATTTGCATTATTTAAATAATTAGTTAAGAAATAATTTTGTCTTTAAAAATCATAATTGATGGCTCTTAATAGAATTGAACAAAACAAAATTTTCATTAATAATTTAATTGTTTATTTAGTTAACAATTTGTTATAAACAATATTTGAGTGTCAAAATAATTTTCTTCTAATACTACAAAAAATTACAAAAACAACCATATGCAACAAAGTGGAGAAAAAAAATGTATTTTTTATTGGATTTTAAAGAATAACACGATAGTAAAGCTGACGCGGCTACTTGATTTGTTAAGCAATAAACGCTCCTAATTTTTGAACTATTAAAGATGAACAATGGACATTCAGGACGAGTTTTCAGAGCGTTAGTTGATCTTCAACATGAAATATTCACCAAGTCTGTATATACAATGGTTCATTATTTACACGCATTTGTTTATGAAAATTTTTTCGTTTTACATCTTATATTGCTTATATCTAGTAAACTATTGAAGTTACAACTAATTTCATTGAGTACAATATATTTACGATTGTTTTTTATTTTATTATCCTTCGTGACTGTACGTTCCGTATTTCTGAAAAATTGTTGTACCTAGAATTTAAGGTAGGTGCAGGTGCTGGGACTTTTAGGTCAAAAGTTATTCCCCATTAGGACTGTGTTTGTTCTTAACTGTAAAATTAATTATGGATTACTGCAGTTAGGATTAAACTTTATAGTTTTAATCAGAATTTCCAAACATCGACATCGAAGTATCAGCCTTCACCGAAACGGAGACGAAGAAAATGAGATAGTTTGTATTTTGTAAAGAGAAAAAATGAAAAATGTAATAAAAGTAAATAATTTAATTTGGTGATCAAAAAAATTTGATAAAAATGTCTATAGTTCTTTTCTTTGAGATGAAATCCTTAACTAATTTTAATATTAATACGCCGGAATTCGATACTTTTATCACAATAATAATGCATATCTTTAGTAAAACAATATTAACATTCTAATATCTTAAATGTTTGTTAACGTAAATGTCACCGAACACCGCGAAAATCCATGATAAGCTGAAAAAATTATTTTTAACCGGAATATTTCATAAACAATTATTAATGTTGAAGACTAAATTAAAAATTGATTAAATTGCTCAATTGTAGGCCTATCAAATTATTCTCAATGAAATTAGTCGTAAACTTCAATAGTTTACTAGATATAAGCAATATAAGATTTAAATCGAAAAAATTTTCATATACAAATGCTTGTAAATAATGAACCATTGTAGATACAGATTTAGTGAAAATTGTCCATTGTCCATCTTTAATAGTTCAAAAGTTACGAGCGTTTATTGCTTAACAAATCAAGTAGCCGCGTCAGCTTTATTTTTTTTCTCCACTTTGTTGCATATGGTTATTTTTGTAATTTTTGTAGTATTAGAAAAAAATTATTTTGACACTCAAATATAGTTTATAACAAATTTTTAACTAAATAAACAATTAAATTATTAATGAAATTTTTTTTTTCAATTCTATTAAGAGCCATCAATTATGATTTTTAAAGGCAAAACTATTTCTTAACTAATTATTTAAATAATGCAAATATAAAAAAAACTATTATAAACAATAATAAACATTTTTTATGAATTTTTTTTTTGTAAAATCATAATTTGATCCTAATTTGAAATATAAAAACAGCTATACCATAATATATGAGAAAAAAAAATTTTAACAACAATTTTACGATTTTTCGTTTTTTGTTAACTTTGAAAATTCGTTAGAAACAAGCCAGTTACTCTAGTACTAAGGGATAAATCGTGAAGAAATTTCATATGGTGATACCTACTGGTATTGCCAACCTACATGAATGATTTCAAAATTTTCCTATTCTACAGTTTTGAAATATCGTTGATGTCCACATTAACCCCATGTCCACACTAACCCCCCTCACCCCTATCCTTGAAGTCTAGTCCGTGGGAATATTTGTAACAAAGTTTTACGAAATACTTTTTTCAACAATCAACACCTTTGTACCAAAGAAAAAATGTCTTCTAAAAATATATCCTGAATTAGTTGCCTTAATAAAAGAAAAAATCTGTTGTGGCCAGCACATAACCTCCCGCCTTGACACTGTAATATGTGAATTTGGTTTTTGTTAGGCTACTTTTTGTAATTTTTTTTATAGTTTTTCAAGCAACGTACCGATTCCGATTGACATTGAAATCAAATTAGCTCTTTGTGGATACAATTTTTATTTTATTATTACCTTATTACATTATATCCAGTTAATAATGAATCGATGATGCTTCTTGACTGGATACCTTTAATGAAAGGATAAAAACTTACTGGAATTCAGTCAGTTTTTTATTAATTAAATTTCAGCTTCTAGGTACCAACTAAGTTTCAAATCCAGTTATTAATATATTTATAGGTACATTACTTTATAAATGGTGCAACCAAAATTTCAGAAACTGTGTATACATCTGTTCATCTGTCACATTGACATATTCATTTTTGTTTTTAATTTTTTTCCTATATTGTGATTAACAAATCGTGGTAGGTAAAATTATATATCTTTGAAAAATAATTATCCTTTATTGGTAAGAGATATAGACAAGATGGTAAATAAATATTGTAAGATATAATTTTTTCTTTGAAATGTCGTATGACAAATTGTAACTATCGCAGAATTTTCTATATTTTTTCCAAAAAATGTTAAAATGTTTCAAGAAAATACCAGTTCCGGTTGGCAGATTTTTACCAAAATCTAATCAGCTCTTCATTAACATGTAGAAATATATAATGCAAAATATTAGAATTTTATGTTCAATAGAATTTGAGATAATGAATAAGAACGAAAGAGCATAGTAGGCACACATACAGACTTTCATACACACACACACACACACACACACACACACACACACATACACACATACACACACACACAAACACACACACAGACATCATCGTGAAAATACTCAAAATAGGTTCTAAAGGTGCTAAAACGTGCTTATTGACAAAGATCTCGACATCGATTTTTTTCACGATCCCTATACCTCTCTGGGCGAGAGGTAAAAAGCAAAATTCATAAAAAATATAAAGTATTCAAAACACCTTATTACTATAATAAATTTAGTGCGCTTCGTAAAAAAGTTAAACAATTAACACGTGAATGCTTTACCACTAACACAAACAATATAGAAAATGAAATACGTAAGAATAGTAGTAAGTTTTGGTCGTATGTCAAAAGTACAACCAACTCTTATAGTATTCCTCATGTCATGACTTATAATAATAAAACGGCAGATAATGGTTCAGATATTTGTAATCTTTTCTCAGACTTCTTTAAATCTACTTTCACAGATCCTAGCAACGTAACCCAGGACATAACTTCAACCACTTCTTCACAGAATAACAACAGAATATCGGAATTATTGTTCAACAGAGATGATGTATTTGAAATACTGTCTTCTATTGATCCTATAGTGAAAATCACAAGTTTTGGCAGTATGGCAGAGATAGGCAATGTTATTCTTATGGAGATAAACTCGGCCTTGCTAGTTTTACACTTACATTGTTTCATGGTACACCATTCAGTTTTCATGCTTTAACACATTTAGTTTGCAGTGTTAAATTTCATAATGAAATGTTAGTATGTTAGTTAGTAAATCTTATAGCGGTGGAGTGGTGCCGATGGGAAAAGAAGCCAGCAGTTATGAAACAGTTTGAAAATATTATAAGCTTGATTTCACATTACTTAAGAAATGATATAATAACTATACCTACTCCTGTAATCTTATTTCAAGACATATACTAATTACATTTCTTGTAATGTATTTGTAACTACCATCTAATGTAATCCCAACTAACATAGTGCCATAATATGTGAAGCATATTCAAAAATTTCCGAGGAAAAATGGACAATTTATGATAGGCACATTGTAAATGAAGAAAAAAGATTTTGGGAAGCTGATCAATTGCAAGATGATATCGAACCTTTTATTATTAATCTTGATGACGCAAGTAACGACAGTGATACTGAAAGCGATGAAGATGTAACGCATGAGTTGTATGTTTGAGTACCGCTGCTACGCTTAGCTTCCTGGCTCGAAGTTTAAATGTAAACAGGTCCAGGACCTTACTTCAAATTTTCAATGTACTTAGTATGTGATATTTTTCTTTAAGTTTGTAATTCTATTTTATGCTATGTATATATTGACAACATTTGTTCATTAATTGTTATGTCTTTTAAACAACATGTATATATTTGTATTACTCGCCATTATGTGATTTTGACTTGGCCGTCTTTGGCTGTGTTTATTTTATTGTTACATTGTTATCAATTTGTTATCGAAAAAATAAAATAAGATTGTATATTTATATTAATTTAATATTTTACTTAATTATGTATCCTTCATATTAAACGAGAAAAATTATCAGTAAAGAGAGAATAAATTGAAACACTGGAGAATTATTGTATAATTTATCGAATTCTGGAATTATATTTAATTAGATTATTTTTTGACTTACAAATTTAATTTAGAGGAACCAGAGTTTTTTATCTAAGTAAAAGATTTTAAATTGGATGCATATCAATTGATTACTTATTAATGTATTCAATGAATTAAACATTTTATTGGTTTTGAGAAACATCAAGAAATAATCATCATAATTTATTAAAAGTACAAGTAAGCGAAAAACAAACAATCCGCCTCTGGATTCTCCATCTTTGTCTAACACATTACTCTTATGAGATACATTTAGCAACACTGTATTGCTATCTCTGCCATACTGCCAAAACTTGTGATTTTCACTATAATAATAACTTAAAACTAAAATGACGATCGGCAGATCGCGCTGGTGCTCCCGTGGCCACAGCATTCAGCTGCTGAGCACAGGGCCGTCTCGACACTCACCATTGTTGAGATCATGGTTTACGCGATGACAAAGTTGATAATTCTAAATAATTTTAATTTTTTTTTCTTTTTCAAAAAACTTACAATTCAATATTGTATTAGTAAACAAAAACCTCTTCTTCTTCCATTATGTTATCAGGGTCATTTACATTGCTCAGTTTTTATTTTTGCAAAGTTTTTACAACTATATTTACCTTTTGCAACGTCACTCATATCTAATTCTGCTATTTAAATGTGCGTTTGACACTTTTGGCTTCCTGTTGTGTGGTTGATTGTACACTTGGCGACTCGAAGTTTTTCAACTTCCTTTTTTACGTTATCTGTTGTTTTTTCATTAATCACATGAGAAACATGAATTGTTGCGACTGCTTCATCATCATCAAAATGTCTCCTATGCTTTTTTGTAAGTATTTTTAGTTATTTTACAATGTTATGTTGTGTCTGTTTTTTTTAAAAAACTCTAGTCACTATGTAAGTCCATTAAAAAAAATTGTTTTATATTATTACTACTCTCACTAGTCATTCATGTCGTATTTTTAATAAATTCAGTACCAAGCATTAATGATAATTTGCGTCACTATTTATATTTATTTATTTTGTATAATTTTATTTGTGTTATATTTGTATTTTTGTATTGGACGTAGCCAATTGGTGTTGACACTAATGGTATATTATTTTGTAGTCTTGTCCTGAAGATGGATATTATAATATCCGAAACCGGTCGACCTATTATATAAATAAAGAAAGTGAAGAAAGACGCTTTTACTTGAAAACCTTCCTTGGATTTCATCCCTTAATATAAATTACACTTCACGTTTTTGGGCATCTACTTTTTTTCTACAAAATATATAGAGTAATTTTGAATAAAATAATTAAATACAAATATTCATAAGCAAATCTTATTTCTGGTTAGGTATTTATTTCTTTGCATTAGTAAATTTGCTCATTTTCTTGTCTAATTTTCGTCTGCAATTCTCGAAACTAATTTTTTTGTTTATAAGCTTTTATAAGTTCTAGTTCGTGAAATACAAAGAATTATTTCATTTGGGAAAAGGCAATTTATATTTATATAATTTGAACTGCGTCAGCGAATTTTAAAAAAATCAATGGTTCCATACACAACATATTTTAATAAAAGTAGAAGATTGAAAATGCTTAGAACAAATACGTTCTATTAAAATAATAATAAAAACAATTACAAATAATAGGCACTTAATGTCTTACGTTACCATTATTAACATTAAAATGATCTTGTTGGCGGCAAACAGTAATCCATTGTTTACAAAGATGTTCAATATCGAATACCACTACCTTTCGATTTTCTGGAATAATTTCCACAGCCGTACACCGCGCAAGCCGGCATTATTAGAAATGTCCGTGGAATATTGTGTAATTAATTTCAATATTTGTAGCTATTTTAATATAACTTAAGTTTATATAAACACTTATATCGTTCAATAGCGAAAAAACAGATCATAATAAATATAAATAATTTGCTCCCAAGCACAACAGTACAATATTGAAACGCGTTATCGGCACACCATACAATACTAACACCACGCAATAGACCATTTTCACTGTTGTAATGCGCATGCCTAAACTTCCATACGAAGTTATTTGTAAGTATTGAATCATTTTCCAAGTTACAGCTAACTTCCATAGGTAGCTACTTATGTAACAAGTAATAAAACGAAGGTTGTTACCTTACGTGTATGGAATTTGTAGCACGAGTTCTGTAAACACATATAAGGAAGATAACTACCGAGATTCCTTACGTGCTTCATACAATATTTTTTCTACTTTGTATACATTTTATTAAATAAAAAGTGTGAAATAAAGACTATTGCGTGAAATTATGAAACTCATAGCCTAACGCAAATTAGTAAAATAAAGTTACTATTACCTAAACGAAAGTAGAAAAAATTGTTTTAGCAATATGTCATAAGTTGACATTTTAAAACTGCCAATAGCTATTATTTTTTGTTAACTGTTAAAAAAGAATTTTTTTGAACAGTTTACAAGACCTGTGCGAAAATAGTAATAGAAGTACGACGCGAAGCGGAGGGCTTTAATAAAACCGAGCGTTGTAAAATTCCCTACCGCACGCATAATGTATTGTATTTTTTGGTCATCATACTAACTATTTATTAAAAATATGTAAGTTATATAAAATTTAAGTTATGAACATTGAATTTTAAAATCAAGCCGCGTTGAAAAACAATTTTGAAAACAATGAAATGTTAATATAATTAAAAACGTGCATTTGAGTCTGCAAATGTCGCATTTAAAATGAAACTTTTTCACTTATTTCAGACTCTATGAAATAATTTACTGGGTAAACGAGCGTTTAAAGGTTTTCTTTTTTATTACAAAGCAATTTTTTATTTAAAGGGGCACACCAGTGAAAAAATGAACTTAAGCTTATAAAATAATTTTAAAAATTACAAAAATTTTGGTATGTGTTTCATATTGTGCCTGTTAGTATAGGAGAGGAGATAATGAATTTTAAAGTTTTGCCTCTGACGTCATCGTGACCGGCGTCCTGGCTGTGCTGGCAAGCTGGCATACTACAGGCATTGTAGCGCAGGTAGTACATTTGTTTGTTGTTCTTGCTACATATAAACGTTTCATTGTATACCGTTGTAAGTATTTTTCTTTTTAACTAATTTTAAACTTTGTTTTTCTACTATCATGTGTTTTTATTATAGTTATATTTAAAAAACAATAACAATATGGTTCAGTGCGCTGGGTACGAATGTAGAAACAAATCACCAACGCGACACAATTAATTATGAGAAATATTAATTTAATATTTAATTATGAAAAATATTGAAAATGGCATAAATGAAACAATGATTTACGACGAAAAAACTCATGAAGAAATTCAAATACCTAAAAATATAGCACCAGAACCACGACCTTCTACATCGGAATTGAAAACAAAAAAAGTTTCACGATTCATAAATAAATCAAAATAATATTATTTATTGTAAATAAATACTACATTCCTTTGTAAACGTATGAAAGTTTTTGTTACTAAATTAAATAAAACTACAAGTATGTGTGTACAAAATAATTTTTGCTTTTAATTTGGCCACTTAGAACTGCTTATATAACCAGTATATTCATAATCTTTATTTTCTGGATAAGTTTCTCGTATTATATTGACGACACATGATGGTAACACAATTCTGTTCCGTTTGCCCATAGACACCCATGAATTTATCCAATGAACAAACTGCCTGTATGCCAAATACCTAAATAAATTATTACTTGGATTTTTCACTCGTAAACTTTTTCGTTTTTCACAATTTTTTGTTTTTAATAATAATTGATGTCGTAGCATGTTTAAACATTCTTTGTTTAGTATCAATAAATTTGTTATGGCAGCGAATAATTATAATAAATATTGTAATTAGACAGCTGTGATTATTGACAGTAGTTACGAATAATGTTTTGTAAATAAATATAAAATAAATACGTTGGTCTTATCTAAACTTAAGCATTGTCCTATATTTCTTCTCAACATACTTACACTTACTAATCCACGCATTCAAACACACACATACATAACATTGGCGACGAGGATATTTTAGCTCTTTTAAAGGTAAGTATAATTATGGATTCGACTATGAAGATGATGGTTGAATTGTTGACAAAACAGCAATCACAAATGGAAGCACTTTCTATTTTGGTTGAAAACGCAAATAGCAGACTTGCAACCCTTGAAGCTGATCAAGCTGGAGAACGCACTCCTGGATGTCATCGTATTTTAGATATTCTCTACAGAAGAATCACTGAATTTAATTTTGATGCAGATACTGATGAATATTTCGATTCTTGGTATGTCCGCTACAAGCCATATTTTGATGAAGATGCCAAAGATGTACCTGATGATGCGAAGGCTCGTTTACTTGTTTCGAAACTCTCAACTATATGTCATAAACAATTTACACAAAATATTTTACCGAAGAAACCGTCAGAACTTGATTTTATTGCAACGTTGGATCGCCTGACACTTTTGTTTGGTAAGAAAAAAAGCATTTTTCGCTCACGATATGATTGTCTACAGTTAACCAAGGATCCTCTGTACGATTACAAACACCATGCAACGATCGTCAACTCTGCATGTGAAGAGTTTGATTTATCTTCTTTAGATTCAGATAGTTTTAAAACTCTAATTTAACTTGTTTCAATTAAATCAAACGAAGATGAAGTTATTAGAGCAAGAGTGTTGCGTTTGTTGAACAGCAAACCAGAGGCCAAGTTAGATGACATTGTAGTTGAAATTGAAACATATAAAGATCTCCTTGAAAACACTAAGCTAATTGGAAGTGCCAGTAAAGTGACAGTTAATTACGTCAAAAAGTCTAATGCTAAATTTCATCCAAAAACAAAGGATACCTCAACAGTGAAGAAATGTACGTATTGTGGAAGCGCCTCTACGCACAGTCGAGATGCTTGCCCTGCCAGAAATCAAACCTGCAATTTCTGTAATAAAATCGGACGGTATGCAGACAAAAAAATATTCTAATATTAAGAAAAATGTCTCCGTCAAGGTAGTCAATCGACTCGAACGCACGGCGCCGCGTTTCGTGTCGCTACTTGTCAACGGACGCCGACTACGTCTACAATTAGATACTGGTGCGCAGTTAACATTAATCACGCCGAGTTTATGGAGGAGTCTCGGTAGCCCCGCACTTCACACAACGGATCTTCCGCGGGCTGTCGATGCGAATGGAGACGACATCCACATGTATGGATGGTTCACTGCAAAAGCCTCATATCAAGAAGAAACCGAAAATGGACGTTTCTATGTCTCCGACAAAATTAATGTTGTTGGATTGGACTGGTCAGAGCGCTTTTCTACATTTAAAAAGTTCCTGGATAACGTATGCTGCCACCAAGTTAAAACTGTCTCCTCCACGTCGAACTGGATCACAAATAAGAAAGAAGATAATTTCTTCAAAGAGCTGCAAAATCAGTTCGATAATGTATTAAGCTCTTCGCTTGGACATTGTTCAAGAGCGAAAGCATCTCTCCAACTTCTTGAAGATGCGCGTCCTGTCTTCCGTCCAAAGAGGCCGCTGCCTTACGCATCTTTGGAATTGATTGAAAAGGAGTTGGATCGTTTGGAAAACAATGGAGTAATAGAGAAGATACAAAGTTCCCGCTGGGCCGCTCCAATTGTCGTTGTGCGTAAAAAGAATGGAAAACTTCGCGTTTGCGCCGACTTCAGTACTGGATTAAACTCGCAGCTCAAAGATTATGGTTATCCATTACCAACGGCCAGTGACATCTTCACTACACTCAATGGAGGTTGTTTCTTTACCACCTTAGATTTGGCAGATGCCTACCTGCAAATCGAGTTGGATGAACCCTCCAAGGAACTCATTGTAATCAACACACATCGTGGGTTATATAGGTATAATCGACTATCGTTTGGAATCAAGACAGCCCCCAGCATTTTTCAACAAATCATAGATCAGATGATTTCTGGATTACTCGGAGTGTGCGCCTACCTCGATGATATCGTTATTACAGGTAAAACTCTCGAGGAACATAACGCACATTTGCAAAACTGTTTACAGCGCATCTCAGATTTCGGCTTTCATCTGAACTTCGAGAAATGCACTTTCGCACAGAAAAGCATCAAGTATCTTGGACATATTATTTCAAACGCTGGAAGACGACCAGATCCAGCCAAGACTGCTGCTATCACAGAGATGCCACCACCCACTGATGTGACCCGTCTACGTTCTTTTCTCGGAGCAGTGAATTATTATGGAGCTTTTGTCAAGGATCTCCATAATTTACGAGCACCCTTGGATAATTTGTTGAAAAATGAAACCAAGTTTGAGTGGAATGCTGAATGTCAAACCGCGTTTGACAATATTAAAAAATTGCTTGTTTCACCACTTCTGCTCGCACATTTTGACCCTGCATTAAAATTGATAGTTGCTGCTGACGCATCACAGTATGGTGTAGGTGCGGTCCTTTTGCAACAATACGCCGATGGATCCCAGAAGGCAGTAGAGCACATTTCAACTACTTTAAAACCATCGGAGCGAAAATATTCCCAAATAGAAAAAGAAGGTTTGGCCATCATTTTCGCTGTGAAGAAATTTTATAAATACATAATGGGTCGCAAATTCACGCTGCTCACAGATCACAAACCTCTTCTACATATTTTTAGTAATCATAAAGGTATATCTAGCACCACAGCTAATCGTTTACAACGTTGGAGTGCCTATTTACTTGGTTTCGATTTTGTTATTGAATATCGTTCCACGAACGCATTTGGATGCGCAGATGTTCTTTCGTGGCTACTTACAGCACGGTCTACACCAGACGATGACTATGTAATCGCTAGGATTTCAGCAGATTTCGAAAACATCAGATTAGAAGATTGTCATGCGACACTTTCTAGTCTACCTGTGACCGCTAACCAGATTTTGCAGCACATGGAAACAGATGTAGCTATTTCACATGCTGTTCGCTGTTTTTCTTCTGGTCAATGGCCAAGGAAAACAGAAAATTCATATTTTCGCGCACTAATGGCTCGCCGTCAAGATCTTTCCATGAACGAAGGACTATTATTGTTTCAGAATCGAGTAATTATTCCAAAAACTTTAATAAAACTTGTACTTAAACAGTTGCATGAGGGACATCAAGGTATTGTTCGTACAAAACAACTTGCTCGTACACTGGTTTACTGGCCAAGAATTGATGAAGATATCGAGAACTACGTGACAGCTTGTTCTCGTTGTTCCATGGCTAATAAAAATCCAAAGAAAACTAAGTTGTGCTCTTGGCCAATAACAACCCGTTGTTTCGAACGAGTCCACATCGATTGACCTCTAGAAGGAAAATTTTACTTAATTCTTGTTGATGCGCACTCAAAATGGCCAGAAGTAGTAGAACTTCAGAGAATTACCTCAACTACTACAATTGCCGCATTGAAAAATATTTTTATTCAATTTGGTATGCCGGAGACAATCGTGTCTGATAACGGAACGCAATTTAGCAGTGCTCAATTCAAATCATTTTGCACACAGAATGGTATAGAACATAAATTTTCACCGCCATACCATCCACAGTCTAACGGACAAGCAGAACGGTTTGTCAACACTTTCAAGACAAGTTTACTAAAAATGAAGGGGGAAGGAGCAACAACAACAAGAGATAATTTGCATAAATTTCTACTTTATTATAGAATCACACCATCGACCACCGTGCCCAATGGTTTGTCTCCTGCTGAAGTTTTCCTGGGACGACATCTTCGCACCAGTTTAGATTTACTGCGACCACAACCAGTGAAAATTTTAGTTTCTAACAAGGAAATGGAAAAGTTGTACAACAACCAACATGGGGCCAAAACAAAACAATTCAATGAAGGTGATTTAGTTTACGAACGTTCTTACAGAAATCCTGTCAAGCCAGCCTGGGAGCCTGCAATCATCACACGGAAAATTGGACATGTCATATATGAAGTTCAATTCACAAATGAGAGTGTGACTGCCCGACGTCACGCCAACCAACTGATACCACGAGTGATTTCAGAACCGATGAAATCTTCTCTCGAAATTTGGTTGGATACATTTGATTTGCCGTTATTAGCTAATAAGCCGCTGCAAATCATTACGCCGACGCCACTACCCAGCACTCCGACTCCATCACCAACTGAGCCATCAGCTTCTTCTATTTTGGATGAATCGATCGCCCTCAGACGTTCGACCAGAACAAAGAGATTTACGTCTAGGTTAAACGTCAACCCAAATTCTAAAAGCTATACTGTTTAGCTAATTAAAAAAGGGAGGTGTTATGGCAGCGAATAATTATAATAAATATTATGATTAGACAGCTGTGATTATTGACAGTAGTTACGAATAATGTTTTGTAAATAAATATAAAATAAATATGTTGGTCTTATCATTGCCCTATATTTCTTCTCAACATACTTACACTTACTAATCCACGCATTCAAACACACACATACATAACAAAATTAAATGACGGATTTTGTGTTACACACTTATAAGCTTCAGTTTTAGTTTGGTACCTATATTTCATCACATTCTCTGCAACACACACTTTCTGTTCCGCTATTCTAACAATACATTTGTCACATGTGCACCAATCTTTATTTCCCATTCTTGCTGCATTTTCTTCATTATTTTTATTGTTGTCATTAACTAATTCATTAATTTCACTATCAGTAAACTCAGATTCAAATTTATAAGGTTCTAGCGATTCAGCCATTATAACAATTATCAATAGTTCCTACTACTGCTCTAAACAAGAGTAAAACTGTATGCAATAGTATACGCGCACAGAAGCCTGTCCGTCACGATGACGTCACGCCTGAAACTTTAAAACCAAATAACTCTATAACTACAAACGATAAACAGATTCTGTAAACGGCAAAAATATTCCAATTTTTACCTTCCGCTTACCTGTAAAGGAAGGTATTGGAACCATGCAAAAAATCGGGTTGTGAGTTTTAAGTGGATGAGCACGAATTAGGGTCCTTACAACTCATTTTTGATAGTTTCTCGATTATGTCTGTATGTATGTGTGTGGTCCGGGCCGATGCCGTGTGTCGCATAACTCAAATACGAATTACCTAAAAATTTGGATATTTGGTATTTTACAATTGTATACGAATAGGAAGAGCTCATTAGATTTTGGTACAAATTTCTTCACCGGAAGTGATATTTTTTAAAGATTGAAAAAGATAATTGTCAAAATTGTATATAAATTTGGATAAATGTAGTATTTATTTGTAATAAGAATAAGAGGAAAAGTTATTTGCAACCTACGTTATAAAAAAATTGTCTTTATCTGGTAGCATTAAAGAACAGCAGTAAAATTTAAAAAATAAATTTATCAAATAAAACATCAAAATCTTGTAATCCATGTTAGAATTGATTTTTGTTTCTGCGTAAAAAATATTGACAGGTGAGACGGGTGACAAGTTAACATACTATATAAGTCATAAGTTAGATATTAAATGTAGTAATATTGAACGCAGGATGGCTTCAATACAGAAGAGTTTTCCTGTGAACGAATCTTTTGATTCAGGTGATGCAAATTTCTGTGTTTGAATATTTTAGATTTTTATTTGTACATTTTAAAGGGACACCGGATTGTATACGTGTATATTTATGTTTATGTCTAGATATGGCGGAAGGTTGTGTGATGGCCACGTCAGATTTTTTGATTAATTTTTCTGTATAAAAATTTAAAAATGACTTTCGCCACCGGTGTGCCCTTTTAATAACCTCTAAGTACTAAAAAACAGTGCGTATTATCTAACCCCCGTGTAATAAACTCATGACATCGCAACTACCATAAACGTCAACGATGTGTGATTGTTATGTTTACACGTCACAATGCCAAAAAAATATTTATTTGCACAGTTTAAAAGTAGTGTAGGTAGTATTATATTATTTATTATTTAGAAACGGAGTGCACTGTACGTGTACATTACCTTCACATTCATTTGTATTGCTTATATTTTCTTAAAGGTTTATTGAATCTTAAATTAACAGTTCAATTTTTCGATATTTTTGGTTTTGTTATAGAAAAAGTGACCGAATGTATTGCGATAATTTTAATTAATAGTGTATGAAACTTGTACGTAAAGTGTCTTTTTACTCTTGTTACTCTTAGTTAGAACACTCGCTTCGCTCGTATTCTAATCTTGAGCACATGTGTAAAAAAGACTAACTTTACAAATATGTGTGTGTATTTGGTCAAGTCCGGATTTCTGGAGGTCGAATAACTCAAATACGAATTACCCAAAAATTTTGATATTTCGTATTTTACATTTGTAGACAAATTACACAAAAATAGTAAAAAACTATTTTCTGTAAAAAATTATATTTAATCTGTGGCTAACTAGTGCTTTCGAAATGTTGAAAATTATGTATCAAAAAAATATCTAAGTAATTGAATGTTGAAGACCGGAAGTCGATATCTTGATTCATTCAATTTTTGTTTAAAAAAACAAAACGACGGTTTTACTTAAAATTACTAGAAATTACTTAAATTACTAGAAAACCCGAAAAAACCCGTTTTTTCATGGTTTTTCGCTTATATCTTTTAAAAAAGAAAGTTAAGAAGTGGGAAACCTGAAATTCGTGTTCAGCACCCCAAAAACACATAGGATGAAAGAAAAAATTAGTTCTCCAAAACTTTCCAGGCAGATACAGATACAGAAAAATTTTAAAAAAAGTTTTTAATTTGCTTCAATTTTTATTTTTATTACTAAAATTTAACTATTTTCCGTAAGAAATTATATTTGATCTGTGGCTAAACTAGTGCTCCCGAAATATTGAATATTATACAGGAAGTTTCATAACTGCGAATACATACGTTAAGGGTATTTATGTTGTTTGATATGCTAATTTCCATGTTTTCCAGTCAAAATTTTTTCGTAGCCACTGCCATTGGGTGGAGTAATTATTGTTTCATTAAAAATAATTAAATTTCGTTTGTCATTTTACTAGTATAATATAATTTAAGATGTTCATTACGGATCCCGGAATTTTGATCGCAGGAAATGTTTTGCTTCACATGAGGTAACAATCAATTAAGATGGTTTTAGTGGACTGTATTTGTTTTATCTTCTGGTACAAGTACATACAACACAACACAATATTTTTGGAAAACATGTGCTCTCGCTCATCGCGCGCTGGTCGGTTGCACGTTCTTCTTGGTTGCAGCTTCTAGGCATGCGCAATGCAACCGTGCAACCTGCGTATATAGCACAACAGGAGCGGATTCAGTTACAATTCTTAACATACCGCCCGCCTTGAAAGCACCACTTTCAAAAAAGAAACAATGCAATAGAACAAAATTATAATATTTTTACCTCAAACAGTAATAAAAATAATGCTTTCATGGCAATAGATAATACATTATAAAATTAGAAATACCTAACTTACACAAAACAAGTATGAATACAACTAGTGAAAATTATTTGGTTGGAGCTATTAATACCCTTATTGACACTGAGTTTTTTCTATCACTTTTATTTTATACAGGCCATAATTCACTCTAGTGGTAACACACACACTTTGGTCACAGCACGTTTTAATAGTCCACGTTGTGTCTGAATTTCGACGACTCTCACCACGTTGTCTTCCCCAGGATAGAGTGCAGCTACCCTGCCCAACGGCCAGCAGTAAGGTGGAACGTTGTCTTCTCTCACTAAGACTAGACAACCTAATCTCAGTAACGTGTTGGCTTGTTTCTTCCATTTGACTCGAGTTTGAAGTTCGGCTAGATATTCCTTGTGCCATCTAGCCCAAAAATGCTGAATCATAGCTTGTAACCTTTGGTATTGACTCAACCGATTTGTAGGTACATCCATAACGTTGCCTTCTGGCAATGCATTTAACGATCTTCCGATCAACAAATGTGCTGGGGTTAGTTCAGTTAGATCTTCAAGATCAGAGGACAAAGGACAAATAGGTCTAGAATTCAAGATACCTTCAATCTGCGTCAAGAATGTACAGAATTCTTCGAAGGTCAAAATAGTATCTCCTACCACTCGTTTCAGATGATACTTCGTACATTTTATCCCGGCCTCCCATATACCACCGAAATTCGGGAATCTAGCTGGGATGAAGTGCCAATTAATTCTATCTTTTGCCAATTCAGCGTTTTCTGACATTAAAAATTCATATACATTTTGTAACTCCCGATTCTCCCCGACAAAGTTCATACCATTGTCTGAGTAAATATTACTCGGTTTTCCGCATCTAGCAATGAATCTTTTGAATGTGGCTAAAAAAGCTACTGTAGTTAATTCCGATACAAGTTCAAGATGTACTGCTTTACTAGCCATACAGACAAATAAGCATACATATGCCTTACTTGTTTTAGCACCTCTGGCTTTTCTGTCCTTAACAGTGAATGGACCACCGTAATCCACCCCAACAATTTTGAAAGGGAAATTTTCCGTTACTCTAAATTCAGGTAAATTACCCATTAAATATTTTGAATCAGGAGGATTGGTTTTAAAACATTGGATACAAGTGCGGACAATCTTTTTACATGTATTACGTGCGTTTAAAGGCCAAAATTTCTCACGTATATTAGAAATTAAAGTCTGAACATTACAATGTAATAATCTTTGATGTTCATATTCTAAGATCATTTCCGTCAATCGATGACCTTTTGGTAAGATAATTTGATATTTTTTATCAAAGTGCATTTTGGCATTTTGTAATCTTCCCCCGACACGTAAAATTCCTTCGTGTATATATGGATTTAACGCTAAAAGTGAACTTTTGCTATGAATCTCTTTATTTCGGCTTAATGCATTATACTCTTGAGAAAAACAATTTATTTGCGCTAATTTAACCATTAATAGTAACGCTTTTTCTAATTCATCAGCAGATAAAACATTAACTAGGTACTTGTTTTTCATCAGTCAACTTTTCTCTCTTTATCTTATTCCAAAATCTAAGAATATAAGCGACAATGCGTTGTAATTTAAGAAAAGACGAAATTTTGTGAATTAAATTAAGAATACAATTATTATCATTTACTAATATAAATGTTTTACTAATAGATCTTTGTTCCAGGATTTCAGTGTCTGCTTCAAATTCTAATTTTGACAAATTCCACTCTGAACTATCAATATAAAGCCATTGAGGTCCATTCCACCACAAATGTGAGTCACACATTAACGATGGACTTACACCACGAGACAATAAGTCTGCCGGGTTTTCTTCAGACCTAACATGATGTCAGTTAATTATATTTGTGATTGATTGAATTTCGCTTACGCGATTCGCAATAAATGTTTTCCAATTACTAGGTTCCTTTTGTAACCACGCAAGAACTATGGTGGAGTCTGTCCAGAGATATGTCGTGTTAAAATTAACATATAATGAAATGTTAACTCGGTGAGCTAATTGCGCCAGAAGAACTGTCCCACATAATTCTAATCTGGGTATGCTTATAGTTTTTACCGGTGCAATTAGCGATTTCGCACATAATAAACACGCATTATAACCTTTCGTTGGAATATACGTGCGCACGTAAACGCATGCTCCATAGGCCTTTTCCGAGGCATCCGAGAACCCGTGTAATTCTATATAAACATAATTTGATATCATACAATACCTCGGAATTTTTAATTCATTTAACGTTCTAAGCTCATTTTGAAATTCTAACCAATAATCTTGAATATTCACTCAATTTTTAACTTCCATAAATTTTGCATAATTAATTTAGCTATAATGATAACCGGTCCGAATAGGCCTAGTGGATCATAAATCTGACATATTCTCGACAAAATATATCTTTTTGTAAGATTATCATTTTTAAATTGCCGTATGGAGTATTGAATATAATCATAATTAGCATTCCAATAAATGCCCAGCGTTTTATTATTTTCATTTTCTCCTAATTGCAAGATGCCTGCCTCTTAAGTTTTCCTTTATCATGAAATCATTTAAAACTGTATGCTCATTGCAGAGCCATTTTCTTAGATCCAATCCATAAGAGCTTAGAATTTCCGATAATTCTTTTTGAATCTTTAAAATATCAGCTATTGAATTCGCGCCCGTAAGCAAGTCGTCCATATAGAAGTCATTTGCAATTATTAAACTCGTTTCAGGGAAAATATTCTTATTTTCTTTAGCAATCTCGATCAAACATCTAATCGCTAAATAAGGCGATGAGGCGTTACCGTAGGTAACCGTGGACAATTCAAAACATTTTAATTGATCCGAAGGATCCTTTCTCCAAAATATTTTTTGGTACTTACGTTGACTTGGTTCAATTAATAATTTTTTTTTTCGTTTATTTTTATTCAATTTACAACTGGCCTTATCCAGGCCAACAAGAAAATATGATAAATTACAAATTGTCATGGGGAGTGTTCAAGTATCTTCTCCTGTATGCGTTCGCAGATTATGTGTTTAGATCTAGTGGCTTCTTCCTGTTTAGTCTTCTTGTTGTATTTTCATTGTTCAGTAGGTTTATGGCTAGCTCGTTCGGGTGGTTATTCAGTCGTTTCTCGTATGCGGATGAAAATTCTCTGATTATCTCGTGTACGTATTTTATTCCTAGATCTTTATGTATTATTTCATTGTTGACGTACCAGGGAGCATTGGCTATTGTTCTTAGAGCTTTGTTTTGGAATCTCTGGATGATGTCCGTGTTTGATTTTTTTGCGCATCCCCAAAGTTGAATCCCATACGTCCAGACTGGTACTAGAGTTACCTTGTACTCGTAGAGTAGAATTTTGTTTTCTAATGATAACTGAGATTTTCTTCCGAAGAGCCAATTCATTTTTCTCCATTTAATCTCTAGTTGTTTTCTTTTCGTCTGCAGGTGTTTTTTCCATGTTCCTCTTTTGTCCAAATGCATACCTAGGTACGTGGTATAATTTTTTTGAGATAGTGCATTATTATTTAACTTTATTTCTGGACATGTTACGTGTCTTGTGGTAAATACTACGTTAGTGGACTTGTTTTCATTTAGTTTGATCCGCCATTTCTGTGCCCAGTTATCTATTTTATTTAAAGATGACTGCAGTATATTTGATGCTTCTATGGGATCTGCATGTGATGCTAGGACTGCTGTATCGTCTGCAAAAGTACATTTTCTTCATTTGGTAAGTCTGATGTAAAAATTTGATATAATATTGGGCCGAGTACACTTCCTTGAGGTACTCCGGCTTGGATGATGTATATTTTTGAGTGGCAGCTTTCGTGGTTTACATAGAAATATCTTTCGTTAAGATATGATTTGATCAGTAAGTAATATTGGTGCGGCAGACAGTGTTTTATTTTGTATAAGAGTCCTATGTGCCAGACTCTGTCGAATGCTTGACTTACGTCTATGAATGCTCCGTTACATACTTTCCTCTCTTCTCTTCTCTTCTATTTTGTTCACAATTCTGTTTACTTGTTCGATGGTCGAATGTTGTTCTCGAAAACCAAACTGGTGTGGCGGAATGATATCTCTATCTTCTATAACCCATTTTAGGCGTTTTAAAAGAAGTTTTTCAAATAGCTTAGATAGACATGGTAGCAGTGATATTGGTCTGTAAGATCTTGGGTCGTGCAAGGGCTTACCTGGTTTGTGTATTAGTATAATGTGAGCTATTTTCCATTGTATGGGAAAATATTGTAGTCTGATGATGGCATTATAAATTTGCGTTATTAGTACAACTGCTTTCTTCGAGATTTCTTTTAGAATTTTGGCTGTTACTAGGTCGTATCCGGGTGCTTTCTTTTCATTCGTAAATGAGATTTCTTGTTTAACTTTTATTGGCGAAATATGCTGAATTGGGCCAGTGAGTTTTAGAGGGGTCTCTAGGTACTGTATTATTTCATCTTCTTCTTCGTTTGTTGTTGTTGTTGGAGGGTTGGGTTGGAATACTGTTGATAAATATTTTGCGAAGGTTTCCGCTTTGTCTTGGTTATCTCTTGTCCAAGTACCGTCTTCTTTGCGTATGGGTGGAATGTGTTGAATCGGTCGATTTAGTCTTTTCGTGGCCTTTCATAGGGAATAATCGTCTTGGGGTTTGGCGGATAGGTTTTGTATTTATTCTTGAAAAGATTCATTCTTGACTTCATGCAACAGTTTTTTTTACTTCTTTTGATATTTTATTTAATTTATTTTTATCCCCAGGATGTCTCGACAATTGCCATTTCTTCCGTAATGTTCTCTTTTCAGCAATTTTGTCTCGTATATATTTGGGGTAGTTTATGTTATTTGGTATTTTTGCAGCTATATTTGATGTTGAGTTCCATGCAGCACTCTGGATTGTTTTAGTTAGGTGTTCCACTGCTTCTTCTACGTCATTTTCAGATTGTAGTGTGGTTCGTATATTTAATTGCTCGTTTACGTAGTTTCGGAATTTGTTCCAATCTGTTTGTGAGTTGTATAGTGACGGGTTTTTGTCTTTGCTGATGATTGTGCTACTAATTGTTAGTATTAAAGGAGAGTGGTCCGATGTAAGGTCGAAGTTCGAGGAAATATTTATGTATTTTGCGGATATCTTGCTGGTGACAAAGAAGTCTAATAAATCGGGGATTTTAGAGGGGTCGGTGGGCCAGTACGTTGACTCTCCAGTACTTAGGTGTCCGAATTGTTTACATAGCATAGTTTTCCATAACTTTGGGGTTGTAGGTTCTTGAGCCCCATTGCAAGTGTTTGGCGTTAAAGTCCGCGCCTACTATAAATCTGTCGCCTAAATTCGTAAAATATTCTTCGAACTGTTCTTTTTTGACGGAATGCTTTGAGGGGCAGTAGACTGCTGCTATAGTTAAGTCCCGTTGCGCATCTTTTATTTTTATGTTAGTTGCTTGGAGGAAGGGTTTTTCAAATTTTTCAATTTCGTAGTGGGCAATTCTTTCTCTGATTATGACAGCTGTGCCTCCGTGAGCGGTTCCATCAGGATGTTGGGTGTGATATGTTCTATAGTATGGAACTTTAAAATAGTTTTTGCTTGTGAAATGTGTTTCACTTATAAGTAGGATGTCAATCTTTTGATCCTTTAAGAAATACTCGATTTCTTGGCGATGATTTGCTAAACCATTAGCATTCCACAAAGCATTAATATTTGACGGTACATTTTTGATATGTCAGCGGTAAGCACAAAAGTGTACTTTCTGAATCTTAAAAGTATATCAAAGATGTTCGTTTGTAAAGATGGTCCCGTTAATTGCACATCATTTAATGAAAGACCGTTATCCGTTTTACAAGAGGCGTCAAACACAACCCTGCATTTAGTAGTTATACTAGAATTTTTAATAACCGCATGGTGCGGCAAATAATAACCGTCACCTAAATTGCTTTTATCGTCATGGATTTCACTCATATGATTAAGAAATTCGTACTCATCCATAAATTTAGTATAATCTTTTTTTAACTCGCGATTTTTAACTAGTTTTTTCTCTAGTGCCTCGAATCTGTTTAATGCAACTTTTCTAGAATCTCCTAAATTCGCGACTGATTTTTTAAAAGGAATGCTTACTATAAATTTACCGCTTGTATCGCGACGTACAGTATCTTCAAAATGTTTTTCGCAAAATCTATCTTCTTCACTTAAATTTATTTTATTGTTTGAGAATTCTTCTATTTGCCAGAACTTAGATATTTTTTCATCTATAACACTGTGAACATTTAAAAAACTCAAAGACGATTCCAAGTTGGGTGAACAATTTCCAGCGATAACCCAACCTAGTTTAGTATTTTGCAGTATAGGCATATTTTCATCAATTTCTTTTTGACCAGCTTGTAGTACTGCCCAAAATACTTGTGATCCTAATAGCAAATCTATTCTATCAGATATATTAAATGCAGAATCAGCGAGATCGATGTTTGTTGGTATTTTCAAATATGATGTATTAAATAAGAGTTTAGGTAGATTATCCGTAATTTTCGGTATAACAAGACAATTTAAATTTACTGAAAAATCTGTGTGACAGGATAGAATATTTATGTTAGCGCGATTATTAATTTTTGTTGCTAATTGTCCAACACCTTTAACAATATGTTCAAAAGGAATTTTCTTAACATTAAATTTGTCACAGAATTCGTCAGTAACAAAATTACTTTGAGACCCGCTATCTAGCAACGCCCGTGCGTACTCATATTCATTACCTATTTTAATTCTTATTCTAGCGGTTGACAATAAAACCTGTGCAGATCCCATTGCTTTACCAGAATCACACCTTTTTACATTATTAGATAACATTGTTACCGCGGCATTCGTACTTGATTCTACCGTTTCTTGCTTTATTTCTGAGGCTCCGTCCGCCGTAGACTCTACATTTTTTGACTCCGCTCTGGCCAAATCAATATGTAATAAAGAGTTATGATTTTTATTACATTTAATACACCTTCTCGCCTTGCAATTCCATGCACTATGAAATGGTTTAAGACATATAATACACAATTTACGTGCTTTAATTTCCGCTATTCTCTTTTCAATTGACAATTTCAAAAAAGAAGGACAATTGTAAATAACATGAGACTTTTTGCAAAACCTACATGACAGTTTATTATCATTACTTGACACAAAACTATTGCTTTATGCTACCTTCTTATTATTAAAACCTTTATTCTTTTCAACTTTTTCTTTATCAACTAATTTTTCCAAAATAGCGCATTTTTACCTTCCGCTTACCTGTAAAGGAAGGTATTGGAATCATGCAAAAAATCGGGTAATGAGTTTTTAGTGGATGAGCACGAATTAGGGTCCTTACAACTCATTTTTGATAGTTTCTCGATGATGTCTGTATGTATGTATGTGTGTGTGCGTGTGTGTGTGTGTGTGTGTGTATGTGTGTGGTCCGGGCCGATGCCGTCTGTCGGATAACTCAAATACGAATTACCCAAAAATTTTGATATTTGGTATTTTACAATTGTATACGAATAGGAAGAGCTCATTAGATTTTGGTACAAATATCTTCACCGGAAGTGATATTTTTTGAAGATTGAAAAGATTAAGTGTCAAAAATTTCTATAAATTTGGAAAAATATAGTATTTATTTGTAATAAGAATAAGAAGAAAAGTTATTTGCAATTTACGTTATAAAAAAATTGTCTTTATCTTGTAGCATTAAAGAACTGCAGTAAAATTTAAAAAATAAATTTATCAAATAAAACGTTGAAATCTTGTAATCCATGTTCGGTTGATTTTTGTTTCTGCATAAAAAATATTGACAGATGAGACGGGTGACAAGTTGGAATACTAGCGCTATATGAGTCATAAGTAAGATATTAAATTGAACGGAGGATGGCTTCAACACAGAAGAGTTTTCCTGTGAATGAATCTTTTGATTCAGATGATACTAATTTCTGTGTTTGAATATTTTAGATTTTTATTTGTATATTTTAAATGGGCACCGGATTGTACGTATACATTTCTGTTTTCAAAGTCTTGATATGGCGGAAGGTTGTGTGATGGCCACGTCAGATTTTTCTTTTAAAAATGTATTCATATCATTCATATTAGGTAATGTTTTCTCATATTTATAGGATTCCCAGTCGCGTCTAGTAACACTATCTAATTTTTGGGTCATTATATAAATAATTAATCTATCCCAAGTATCTGTATTTTCACTTAATGCTTTAAGTGACCTGAAATGTTTTGTTACCGAATCATATAATTGCCTTAATTCTATATGAGATTCTTTAGAAATATTCTGTAATTCAAAAATGGCTTTTATATGATTATGAATCATGAGAGTTTTATTTTCATACCGCTCTACTAATAATTGCCATGCTATGTCATAATTATCATTTGTGATATCAATCGATTTAATAACTTCAGAAGGTTCTTTTTCTAAAACTGACTTTAGATAATAAAATTTTTGTATTGCTGGTAGATTCTCATCTTTACTAACTTTTTTTTTTTTTTGGTAGGAGAGAATGCTCATGCACACCTAGCATCTTGCCTAAGCAGCGGATACCCCCCGTAGGGAAAAGGTAGTGTGAGACTCTAGCCATACGCTTTCGCCTCATCTGACTAGCCTACCCACTAAACTCTCCCGTCCCCTAGCTCGACAAGAACGTGGTACCGCATCAGCATTTCATCGCCGTCCTAGTCGTTGTCTATGGTTTCTTGATTTCTATTTATCTCTTTTTTGTTTTAATCTTCAATTAATTCTCTGTCGACGCCTCTCTTCCTCCTCCTTAGTTTTCATAATATGTTGTTATCATGCTTTCTATCCGGTGCCAGTTTTCTTCGTCTTCCAACATTAAGCCTATTATGTTGTCGGTTGTTATGTCCATCTCCGTTTGTGACCTAACATCGTCCCAGCGCTCACAGTGGAAGACGTATGTTCATCTTTACTAACTAACGCTTGGAAAGTATCGCTAAATTCTGGCCAATTTTGATATTGTCCATCAAAATTTATCAATTTAATTGTGGGTAATTGTGCCACTCTAGGAACTGAACAGCCGTAACTAGCGCTAGCAGAATATCTTGACTCTGAACCCCGGTCACCTTCATTTCTAACCTGACTTTGATCTGAACTTTGTTGGGCTATATGTTTTTTATAATAATCAGCACATATTTGTTTTCCTGTTGCGATCAATTTAATTTGAAAATCTTCAAATGATTCTCTTTCCGCATCATGGTCTTCATCAGGAAATTTATCTTCAATATCATTTTGAATTTGGGAGAATTCATCCCAACTAGATTCAATTTTAATTATTTTTAATTCAATTCGACGAATAAATATATCATCTAGATTATTCAAATCCAACTCATTCAAAAAAGTTTCAAATTTAGTCAATCTAGTCTTAACTCTACCCCGTTTAACCTTCAAATTGTCTGCCATTCTTGACACAAATCAAACGATATTACGAATTCACAAATATCAGTGGGTAAAATAAGGAATAATTACTAACTGCACTTACCAATTAGTCTGCTCTATCATTCTGGATAGTATTTTTCGGTTTCATTCAATGTTCAATATTGAACTTCTTGTTGTTGTTGTTGTTTGTAATACTTCAACTTCTACCAAAAGTAGCAAAATGGGGCTTGGAGGACCAAATGTTTTGCTTCACTTGAGGTAACAATCAATTAAGATGGTTTTAGTTTTAGTGGACTGTATTTGTTTTATCTTCTGGTACAAGTACAGCTTCTAGGCATGCGCAATGCAACCGTGCAACCTGCGTGTATAGCACAACAGGAGCGGATTCAGTTACAATTCTTAACAGGAAAATTGATCGCGGATAATTGATCGCGGAAAATTGATCGCCGGGAGAATTGATCGCAGGAATATTGAGCGTGTGGATAATTGATCGCAGGGAGAATTGATCGCCGGAATATTGATCGTGTGAACAATTGACCGCGGGGAAAATTGATTGCCGGAATAATGATCGCCGGATAATTGATCGCCGAAATATTGATCGTGCGGGTAATTTATCGTAGGAAAATTAACCGCGGATATAAT
Organism: Agonum fuliginosum; assembly: GCA_947534325.1. NCBI lineage: Eukaryota > Metazoa > Arthropoda > Insecta > Coleoptera > Carabidae > Agonum > Agonum fuliginosum. The sequence goes on along the minus strand of OX384037.1, from coordinate 16,440,148 downwards.
TGATCGCTGAATTATTATTATTTTTACCACCAATTGTGTGTATGTGTGTGTGTTAGTATGTTAGTGAATGTGATGTGTGGTTTAACAAAACCCTCCTTGCTGACATATTTCAATTCGTTTTTAAGTTAGCCTGCGGCGCACTTTAAAAAATAACTCGAGGACTGCGCGCTCCAACTCGCGCTGCGCGCAGCTTGTGGGACTGACAGAGAGTCATTATGGCGGGGCAAAGGTCCAACTGGGATAGTAAGAGCCCCACAAACTCAGTGTTGGTATTTACTACACTAACAAAGCTAACAAAACCGTACTAGAATGTATTAGTGGTAAAACGGGCTGTGTTAAATAAGCGCATTTGGCCTTTATCAGTTTTCGCTTATCACATTGGAAAAGCGCATAAAACAACATTGGAAAAGCGCATAAATTGTAGTTGCATAAGCGCAGAAGTGCACATTTGAAAAGCACAATGGTTTTAGGTTAGCCTGCGGCGCACTTTAAAAAATAACTCGAGCGCCTCCAACTTGCGCTGCGCGCGCCTTTGGTACTACAGTGAGCCGTTAGTCGGGGACAAGGTCAAACTGAGATAGTGACGTCAGAGATCAATGGTTTTAGATTAACCTGCGGCGCACTTTAAAAAATAACTCGAGCGCCTCCAACTTGCGCTGCGCGCGCCTTTGGAACTACAGTGAGCCGTTAGTCGGGGACAAGGTCAAACTGAGATAGTGACGTCAGAGATCAATGGTTTTAGGTTAGCCTGCGGCGCACTTTAAAAAATAACTCGAGCGTCTCCAACTTGCGCTGCGCGCGCCTTTGGGACTACAGTGAACCGTTAGTCGGGGACAAGGTACAACGAGGATAGTGACGTCAGAAATCACATTATGCGCTTATTCAATGGTACGATCTGCGCTTATTCAATTTATCAATCGGCGCTTATTCAATATAAAATTACTGATTATATTTCTGCGCTTTTCCAACGTCCTATTGACTAAAAATGCGCTTTTACAACTCTCCGCGTAAAACGGAAAAGCGATATTACATTGTTAACAATTAGGTAGATTATAAATACAATACCGTACACCTATGGGAGCACCATTCTTTTAACCCATGGCGACAAAAATTTTAAGGAGGCTCTGAGCACTCTTATTTGAAAGGGATACAATATTTCGGCAATTAATTAACTGACAAATTTTTTCCTCGATAAATTATTCACTTAGTCAATATTCCACCGTTCAATTCTTCCCGCATTCAATGTTCCCGCAATCAATTATCCGGCGATCAATTATCTAGCGATCAATTCTCCCAGCGATCTATTTTCCACACGGTCAATATTCCAGCGATCAAATTTCCCCGCGATCAACATTCCGGTGATCAATTATCCGGCGATCAATTTTCCCCGCGGTCAATAGTCCGCACGGTCAAAATTCCGGCGATCACTTATCCGGGGATCAATTCTCCCCGCGATCAATTGTCTACACGATCAATATTCCAGCGATCAATTATCTGGCGATCAATTTTCCCCGCGATGAATTATCCACGATAAATCCAGAGCAGTACTACAAAAAATATTTTAGGTAAACGACCCTTAATTTTTCGAATTAAAAAAAAACGGTTTTCCATGGTTTTTCGAAAGTTACGAAGTGCCAAACCTGAAATTCGTGTTCAGCATGAAATAAAAAATTACTTCTCCAAAACTTTCCAGGTAGAGTCTTAAATTTACTGGAATATAGGTATACCTACCAGATACAGAATTTTCTTAAAAGTTTGTTATTTATCCTCAATTTTTATTTTTAATACAACAAATTGTTATTATTGTTACATTATTCCTCGAGTTAAAACTTAATCGATTGATTGATTGGACAGGAATAGCAATTTGTGAAAAGTTATTTTATTTATACTTTTAACACGTTGCTAACGATTTGTATCAATAAATCAACAAATATAATATTACCTGTCGAAATAACATTCTTCAATTTTTAGTTTACACTAAGAAGGTCGTAGATAAAATATTGTATGATATATGTGTTAAAAGTGATTTTATGTCATTCGTGGGGTTTGGGGTTGCTTCACTCGGCTTCGCCTCGTTTCGCAAACTTCCCCACTCACTCATAAAATATCACTTTTAACACTTATATCATAAATAACTATTATGACATCATCATGATAGGAATAGATACATGAATAGTATTTTGTGCACCTAAGGAGGGAAGCGTGCGGGCGAAGCGGCGACCCGAGTCTAAGGCGAGCCGAAGGCGAGTCCGAGCGAGGGCGCCGGCCAAGGGAGGGAAACAGTGTTTTCTTGCTTTCCTCCCGCGCGGGAGAGAAAACTCGTTTCCCTCCCTCCATTAGCAAGAGGAAAATACTGCTTTCCTCCCCCGAGTGACGTAATAGTATTTTGTGCACCTAGGGAGGGAAGCGTGCTATTACTCCCGCCGGCTTCGCCCAAGGGAGGAATAGACTTCCTTCCCGTGGGACACACAATATTTTACGTCACTCGGGGAAGGAAAGCAGAATTTCCCTCTTGCTAATGGAGGGAGGGAAGCGAGTTTTCCCTCCCGCTCGGGAGGACCGTACTTGTTTTCTTCCCGGTACTGGCGGGAGGAAAACATTGCAAGAAAGGTGATTTCGAGGCCCTCGTGACGTAAAATATTGTGTGTCCCACGGGAGGGAAGGCTAGTCCTCCCTTGGGCGAAGCCGGCGCCCTCGCTCGGGCCGCCGCTTGGCCCGCGGGAGTAATAGCAATTACTCCCTTGGGCGAAGACGGCGCCCTCGCTCGGACTCGCCTTCGGCTCGGGTCGCCGCTTCGCCCGCGGGAGTAATAGCTATTACACCCTTGAGCGAAGCCGGCGCCCTCGCTCGGACCGCCGCTTCGCCCGCGGGAGTAATAGCACGCTTCCCTCCCTAGGTGCACAAAATACTATTACGTCACGAGGGCCTCGAAATCACCTTTCTTGCAATGTTTTCCTCCCGCCAGTACCGGGAAGAAAACAGTGTTTTCCTCCCGCGCGAGAGGAAAGCAAGTACGGTCCTCCCGAGCGGGAGGGAAAACTCGCTTCCCTCCCTCCATTAGCAAGAGGAAAACACTGCTTTCCTCCCCCGAGTGACGTAAAAAGAATTTCGGTGCTATGGTGTATAGAAAGTAGTTATTAGTAGGTAAACGGCAAAAATATATTAAACGTAAAAATCATTTTTTTTGAAAATAATTTGCTGCTATGAGCGAAAAAATTTGAAATAATTATTAGCACCATTAGTTAGGCTGGAAAATTTCCTACAAGATTATATGGATTTAAATCTAAAGGGATCTCTGACTAATATCTGTGATGTTTTGTGGAGTGAAATTGTAATAAGATGCCGTGGGCGACAATAATTTAAAAAAAAATCATCTCGAGTGGTATTTACATAGGAAGAAAATTTGTCACCTGATGAAGTAAATATTATAAAGAATTATTTATTTCGTCATGTGTTATACGATCGAATACTAGCACACGACATCCCGCTTGCTTACCTATGAAAAGTTCATACTCAAAAATTTTGACCTAGTACTGAAACCTCCCCTTATGGAATATAAGGCGGGAGGTAAAAATTTGTTGAAAGTATGAAAACAAATTTAGAAACATTGAAATATGCGATATTCGGTGTATTGTTTAGAAACAAAAATGGACCAAAACAAATGACATCCTGCATAGATAATTAGCCAATAGGGACTCGAACCGCACAAAGTAACGGTTCAGGTTCGGTTCGCGGTTCACTGTGCTTTGTAGGGTTCGGGTTTGACTTGGTTTTCTTATTTTTTCTTGAAACGAACCGATTATCTGTTTTCAAAAAAGCGGTTCATGTTCCTGTTTCAGTTCAATAATTTACATAATAAGTCTGATTTTCAATAAACAAATACAAAGATATTTAATCTCAATTTCAATATTTCTTGTTAGATTTTCCATAAATAAATAAAATTGTTACAATCTAAATAATTGTTTTTGTTTTTTATTAATTTATATTCTACCACACCAGATATTTAATTTCAAATGCAATAGTCAAATTTTAAAGAAATAATTATACCTACTATCGGAGTAATAAGTATAGTCACTCCGATGTAAAGTTGAATAACTTGTTTAAAAATAATCCAAAAAATTTAAATAAAACTTTATACTAAAGTATGCACATTTCTACGTCATTGTATAGAATTTCAAATTTTTAAATGTATATGTGTAGAAATAACAAAAATTTATAGCAAAAATGAGCATGATTTTGAGACATTTTTAGAAACTGTTAACTTTAATGACGTCTACTGTCATTATACATCATGCAAAAAAATTCAAATTTTGGTAAAGTATAGTTATAAGCTTAGTTAAGTTATTTGCTACTGTAAATTTTTTTAAATATTTATATTTTGTTTATTATAATAAAATAAGTGAACATGTAATATCTTTGTTACTGGTAATCTTATAAGATTCAAAATCAGGTTACCGATGCCTTATATAATTATAAAAAAGAATTGTTAATCATTTTTATTTTAAACTTATTATATGAATTATAATAATTGTTTTCGGAAAAAGTGATACCTCGGGATTCATAAAAATTAAAATTAAAATTTAAAATTTTTTATATTTTGTTAATAATAATAAAATAAGTGAATATGTAATATCTTATAAGATTCAAATTCAGGTTAGCGATGCCTTATATAATTATAAAAAAAAATTGTTTATAATTTTTATCTAAAAATTATTACTTTAATTTTAATAATTTTTTTTCTGAAATTTATGAATCCTGAAGTATCACTTTTTCAGAAAACAATTATTATAATTCATATAATAAGTTTAAAATAAAAATGTTTAACAATTCTTTTTTATAATTATATAAGGCATCGGTAACCTGAATTTGAATCTTATAAGATTACCAGTAACAAAGATATTACATGTTCACTTATTTTATTATTATAAAGAAAAAATAAATATTAAAAAAAAATTTCAGTAGCAAATAACTTAACTAAGCTTATAACTATACTATACCAAAATTTGATTTTTTTTGCATGATGTATATTGACAGTAGACGTTATTAAAGTTAACAGTTTCTAAAAATGTGTCAAAATCATGCTCATTTTTGCTATAAATTTTTGTTATTTCTACACATATACATTAAAAAATTTGAAATTCTATACAATAACGTAGAAATGTGCATACTTTAGTATAAAGTTTTATTTAAATTTTTTGGAATATTTTTAAACAAGTTATTCAACTTTACATCGGAGTGACTATAATTATTACTCCGATAGTAGTATCTAAATAGTCCATTTAATTTTATTTATTTTTAATCTACTACGAGATATTTACTCTAAACTTCAACTGCAATATACCAACTTTGGTTTTTGTTTTTAATATATAAATAAATTTGTTACGCTCTAAATCGTGTAATTTGTTTGTAAATATTCTACCACCAGATATTTACTACATATTTTAAGATGGGTTTCAATAAGAAATAACTACATTTTTACAATGTTAATAGTTCATGTTATTTCATCTACTGTTACATTTTGTTCCATTTCAAATTTACCACTATGCAGGTCCACGCTCTGTCGGTTAAACAGAACTCTATCAATGAGTAGACGCATCTATCAGAATGTGTCTGAACTATTTCCACAAACATTTGCTTCATGTATTGACGAGCTTTTCTCAAAAACTAGTGTACCAATTAAGTTAAAATTTAGCATTTGTCTCACACATTACATAACTTACTACTTGAGATAAATATGAAGTGATTTGTGTATTCTTTTGGCGAAATACAAATTATATATTCTTCAACAATAACTTTTAATAGAGAAAAAGTATGTCAAGTAGTAAACAAAAAAATATGCTTTACAGCATCGTTGGAATGGTTGAAATATTTTATCATAGAAAAGAGAAAATCACGTCAAAAATATTGCAATTTTGTGTATGCTTCCCTCAATACACTAACGCACTCTTAAGATATTACCATACCAAATTTGAACTCAATCGGTGCCGCCGACAACAATGCAATTTGACATCGTTATAAACATCAAATAAATAAAAAAAACTTAATACTAACCAATACTATATAACAATCCACAGTACTTCCCCGACTATAAGTTTTAATAACTTATTTCATAACGCCTTTAATTTTATGCTTTATTCAGCAAAATTTAAATAAATTTATCTTTTTTCCCAAACTATTTAAGTTGATACCAACTTGATTGAATATCACATCAATGTCATTTTTTACATTTTTACTAAATTCGTCTCCCCGAGAGCTTTAAATTGACACCAAACTCGGTATAATTTGAATAATGTATTTAAACAAATTGACGATCGGTTAAATGTTATTTTTATCTTTCTACTAGAATTATTTTCCCGAGAGCTTTAATTTGATACCACACACGATAGTATTTTAATAAAAATAAAATAAGTTATGTTTATAAAGTTGGTACCACTGGTTGAATAAATTAGAATAATTTTTTTAGAAACAATTGACAATCGCATAAATGTCATTTTATTATATGTATAGTATTTTTTCTAAACTTATCTCCCCAAGCGCTTTAAATTGACACAAAACTCGAATTAATTCGAATAATTTATAATAAAAAACAATGGACTATCGTTTAATATTATTTTTGGTTTTCTACTAGAATTCTTTTCCCGAGAGCTTTAATTTGATACCACACACGATAGTATTTTGATAAAAATAAAAAAAATTATGTTTATAAAGTTGGTCCCACTGGTTGAATAAAGCTGATTAACGAACTTGAAGTCAGAATTTGGCTCAAGATCTTAAATATGAAATTTCAGTCCAAAATTCCAACGCGTTTTTAAGTTATGCAACATCCAGACAGACCCACAGACCGACTTTTTTAAAATTATGTTTTTTGGGTTCAGTAGGGTCTAAAACGTGAAGATTCACCAAAATCTCGAACTGTCAAAAAATCACGATTACAATACTTCCCTCTATTACATAGGTCGGGGAAGTAAAAATGAAATTGATGGTAATTTAAATCAAGTTGGATTCTAGTTAAACAAAAAACATGTCTAGAAAATAGTTTCAGCAAACTGTTCATTGTAGAATTTTGTTCAGATGATAAAAATAATTCTAATTTTGCATAAAAAAATTCGTATGAGATCTAGTACAAATTGCAAAGGGTTCTACAGTATTTCATTTTTTCTTACAACTTGAAGAGGATTTGGAAAATTTTATGCGAATAAAATTAGATCCTACTGCAAAAGCTGCGTTGAAAAACTCACTTTTTGAGAAAAAGTCGGCAACCATTAACACGGAACCTTTGGCAGATTATCTGACTGCCCCTTTACCACCCCTTTACGAACCCGTCGGAACTTATTTTGGGTTAGATTGGATTCTGAGTCGATTTAATCGACGACTCGTATCTCTCATGCACTGACTGCCGGTTGCCAACATGCGTAATGACGTCACAGCGGCGCTCGGCCAATAAAAGCGTTTCGTCGTTTGAAAGATTTACGATATTTAATGTTGTTTATTGACTTGTTGCAATGAAAAAAAAAATGATGTATTATGGGTTATGAATTTTACGTTAAGACACAAAAAGACTATATTAAATTTTTTCAGGAAGACCCTATTAATAATAATCTTAAATAACTAAACTAGCAAACAAACTTATTGATAATCATCTAATATATTATGTCATTTAAACATTACATTACCGGTCTCCACATATTCTGTTACCTACTTTATTTAAATATGTATGTACTTTTTGTGGATGTACTAAATATACCATAAACATATCTCCTGTGCGTTAGAGAAAACAATATTTAAAAAATATTATCTGCTGTTTTTACGATTACCTATAGCGTTTTATCTTGACTCACAAAAAATTATTTATTTAAGGTGGTACTATCACTAAAGCATTTACGACAGTTTTTAATGAAATTCAAATATGTTATTCTTGAAGAGTTTTTACACAAGTATACCAATTTTTAAAATGGTTTACCAGCCGTGAGCTGAGAAATGTATTGTTAAAGTTGCGCAAAAATACATGGGAGATATAGGAATGGTATACGATGGGGGTGCTTATTTCGTAGTAATTAATATAATAGACGAAAGATTTGTACAAAAAACTAACTAACGACAGTTAACGTAAAGGTTTTCGATTGAGAATTGTAAAAATGCCCAGTTACCAGCTATTTTTGAAGTAATTCACTCTGAAAGTTGGGAATTTACTAATATTCCATGGCACTGACAATAACGCTTGGCATCAATGAGCGCATTGAAATGAGAAAGTCATAGAAAGAGACGGATGCACAAGTGATAAAGCCCAGACAATTAGTACATTTGGTAATTAAATACCTTGGTTATTTTTGTCCAATATTGTTTCTTTTATAAAACGGCCTGTGTTCCTTCCCGTTTACGATTCATTTTCAATCACGGATGTCACTCAGACTATGTTAGGTTATGGATGATAGCCGCCTTCTGTCAGATGCACGTGTGCATCGTTGTCACCGTTTGCGCGGTGTAAAATTTAACAATGCTATTGGTTGTGCATATACATTCACTTTCAAATATTGCATTATAATAAAAGTTTTATATTTTCTAAAATATATTTATTGTTATTTTTCTCAATATATAATATTTAAAGCAAAAAGTTAGATTTATAAATAACCCAAAAAATTTAGAAATTATTAGATATTTGCTTTTATAAATTCGTTTACTTAATTGAACTTTTGTATGTGACTGCTGTGATAGTAACACCTTAAGTAATGAAATAAAGTTCTATTGTTTGATTTTATGCGTAAAAATTGATTTTAGAACGTTTCATTGAAATTATGATACAAAGTATTTAAAAGCAGTTAAAGCATTTGACCTTGAACCAAAAAAAAATTCGCCTGCTGCGCATTTTTTGCCTCACCTAACTTAGAAGTCACGCACCGCCACTGTGAGATACGCATTGCAATTTGCTTGTACATGTAAATTTTAAATACGTTCACATTTTAAATCGTACAGAATTTAATACGTGTAAATAATTATTCATTCACATTTTAAATACTTACAAATTTTAAATCGTACAGAATTTTATACGTTAAAAATTTAATTCATTCAAATTTTAAATCGTTCAGAATTTTATACGTGTAAATTTTAATTAATTCAAGCTTATCTACCTGACTATATTGCTAATATATTATTTCAATATAAAAAACAAAATGAAAAAAAAATATTTAATTTTATAATAATGTCATACTTCCTGAACTTGTTGATCCTTGCTATCCGCGGAATAAACCTTTGAAAGGATTGGTTTAAATTTAATTAATGTACCTAATAGTTTAACATGTATTGCTAAAGATTACTATCATTCATAAATATTTAATATAATACTTTTGGACGTTATAGACCTACGACCTACATGATGAAATTGAAACATAGTACCATAGTACGTATCTATTCCAGTTTGCTGTGTCTTGCGTTTGCGTATTGCGGAAATCGGCTCTGTGTGCGTCCCTAACGTCGTGCCTCACTTGGCCAGAGTGAGGGCAACTCCAGAAAATCATCTAAAATCGTACTTTACTAAAAACTCATGCTACGATTGAAATATCTTTTTCAAAAAAATTACACATAATCTACATTAATATCTTAACATCGGATTGTCAATATTTTTTCAAAAACTATTCCCAATTTCTAATTTTATAAAAAATCAAATTTTTCAATTTGTTTTTTTTGAGAATTTTGAAATTTTTGAATCAACCCGATGTTAAGCATAAAATTATAGACATTTTTTGTAAATACATTTTTTCTCTAAAATGCACCTTAATTAGCTATACCTGAGCCTTAATCCTTTCAGTGTAAGGCTAGATCTCTCTCTTAGTATGTTCTTGATATACTATGTGAACCGATCCGGAAATGGTAAATCGATAAAACCTATATTACCCGATTCAGAATTTTCTGCTCTATCAATTTTCGGAGGGCGGGTTTACATTGGGGTCTGGAATAAACCTCCACATGCAATTTTCACCCTTTTTGAAAAATAATAAAATTTATATTTTTTACCTTCCGCTTACCTGTAAAGGAATGTATTGGAATCATGCAAAAAATCGGGTTGTGAGTTTTAAGTGGATGAGCACGAATTAGGGTTCTTACAACTCATTTTTGATAGTTTCTCGATGATGTTTGTATGTGTGTGTGTGTGTGTGTGTGTGTGTGTGTGTGTGTGTGTGTGTGTGTGTGTGTGTGTGTGTGTGTGTGTGTGTGTGTGTGTGCGTGTGCGTGTGTGTGTGTGTGTGTGTGCGTGTGTGTGTGCGTGTGCGTGCGCGTGTGCGTGTGTGTGCGTGCGTGTGCGTGCGCGTGTGTGTGTGTGTGTGTGTGGTCCGGGCCGATGCCGTATGTCGCATAATTCAAATACGAATTACCCAAAAATATTTATATTTGATATATTACAATTGTATACGAATAGGTAGAGCTCATTAGATTTTGGTACAAATATCTTCACCGGAAGTGATATTTTTTGAAGATTGAAAAAGATAATTGTCAAAAATTTATATAAATTTGGATAAATATAGTATTTATTTGTAATAATAAGTATAATAGACAAAGTTATTTGCAACTTACGTTACAGAAAAATTGTCTTTATCTGGTAGCATTAAAGAACTGCAGTAAAATTAAAAAAATAAATTTATCAGATAAAACGTTGAAATCTTGTAATCCATGTTCGGTTGATTTTTGTTTCTGCTTAAAAAATATTGACAAGTGAGACGGGTAACAAATTGACATACTAGCGCTATATAAATCATAAGTAAGTGATATTAAATGTAGTAATTGAACGGAGGATGGCTTCAACACAGAAGAGTTTTCATGTGAACGAATCTTTTGATTCAGGTGATGCAAATTTCTGTGTTTGAATATTTTAGATTTGTATTTGTATATTTTAAATGGGCACCGGATTGTACGTATACATTTATGTTTATAAGTCTAGATATGGCGGATATGAACGCCGTACGCACATTTTGTGTAGTGTAAAATATAGTCTGCTGCAAAATCGCGTACGGTTGAGAATTTTGGTATACATTGAGTGAATGAAATGTTAAGAAAGGTTAAGAATTATTTTTAGTGAAGAAATCACAGCTTTATGTTGATTAGAACTAGCCCGGCCGCCGCGCATCTAATGTTCGCTACTCGTACGATGTACGACGTACCGCGGGCGCGGAGCTCTATTTACTAGCAAACGTTTCGGTTTAGAATAGATTGCAATACAGAAAATAACGATTACAGCATAATGTGTAGATTATAAAAATAAATAATATTATACATATTACGTAAATTATATATTTTACCCTGTTATATTTACATAATGGTATTATGAAGTGTTACATTTTCCTAACCAGATCAGAGAAATGTTTCTTTATCATTTGAGATTAATTCTGCTTTGGGTTGCAACGAGTTTATATCATTTTATTAGCCTCGGTTCGAATCAAATTCCGAATTTGAACGGAATCATAAACATATTGATTAACAATAAGATCTGCATATAAATTTTTTATAACAGATTCAGTTATATTATTAATTGTTATTTTTTGTTGTTCATTCGATTTATGTTCTTTTTTTATATAATTTTTAAAAAAAATTATTATTATATTTAATATTTTTTTGCACGATCAGGCTATTTTTTGAGGTTTACCGATAGGGTCTCCAGGGCAGTAGGTTTTGTTTACAATTACTGGGCGGTAAGTGAATTACTTACCGCCTCAGAGGCGGTAAGTAAATAAAGAATGAATGTATAATTTTATAGTTTTCAATTAAGCTGATTTATTAAAAATTAAACTAAAATTACAATTGGAACAATTATTTAATGTAATTGGGATGTTTGCTGCAATTATCTTCTCCGATACAATATTTTCCGTGTTGGATACTTCAGTTACAGTCGAAGTACTCGAAGTTATTGGGATGTTTGCTGCAATAATCTTCTCCGATGCTGCAGTCGAAGTACTCGGAGTATTTAATGTAATTGGGATGTTTGCTACAATTATCTTCTCCGATACAATATTTTCCGTGTTGGATACTTCAGTTACAGTCGAAGTACTCGAAGTTATTGGGATGTTTGCTGCAATAATCTTCTCCGATGCTGCAGTCCAAGTATTAGGAGTAGAATGTTTATCTCCATTTTCACTTAAATTTTTTTTTGAAAACTAAATTTTGTTTTGGAGAGAATCCTCCACATATCCCTCAGCGACAGAAGACGAGCGCCACCCACCATGTCTTTTAAGGCCTAAAACATCAACATCTTTGTTCGCCAGAAAGGTAGCCGAACTTCTTCTGAACGCATGTCCGGTATAAGAAAGTGGATCTGACAAATTCAGGCATTTCACTATCTTCGACGGCCACCTTCCTATTGTATTCTTGCCCACTGCTTGATTAATGACTTTTCCATTACGCATTGCTAAGAAAAAGTTAGAAGATTTTGAATTTTCTGGTCGTAACTTCAAATATTTTCTATAAATATCCAAATAATTAATAGTTTCGCTTCCTTGAGTAGTAATTGTGAAAGTTCGCGGCATATTGGTTTTAGTATTAGGAATATTGACACTGCTATAATAAAGGACCCAATATCTTGAATATCTTCTAATTTTAAATTATATAATTCCTCCCTTCTGCACGCCCCTGCTATGCCAAATATCATACCTAGTTTCATATTTAAATAAACTTCATCGGGAAATTCCTTAAGAAACTTGAACATATCTTCTTTAGAAAAAACTTTTGATTTCTTAGGCCGATATCCGGTATTTTTTCTCTTAAGAAAAGCAATTAAGGTTTTAAACTTCGAAATATCAGACGCATCATTTAAAAAAATTGTAGCCTTAAGCATAGAGTACTCAGCCCATAAACTCCCTGGTGATTTAAGTTTATCACTTCTTCGTACAAAATAGGCCAAGAGTACCTTTTCTGTGATGTTTTGACAATGTTTCTCACTGCACCATGCTTTGAAAAGTTTATAGGTATTTTCATACCGTTCTCTTGATTTTTCTGGAATAATTGAGGAACATCCTATGTTCCATGCATTTTCCAGATCAGAATCGTCACTGTCATCCATTTTTCACAATAAAATACTATTATTTTGCTTTATTTTACAAAGAACTGACAGAAAAAATCTCTTGATAAATAAATAATTATTGTTTTCGTACGTCCATGACAACATAACAACGAACAAAGCTTACTTTAAAAATAATGTGCAAAAAAAACAACTCTGACAACTAAAAATGTCAAAACAATTTTCAAATATTTCTGAATGAGGTCTTGCAAAAAGAATTTACATGCTTATTTTATTTGTTAATACGAATTTTAAACCTTCGTAGTTTTATTTAATATAACAGTTTGTTTAAAGTAGAGTTTATTTTTATTATAAAAACTTATTTAAAGTACAATGCATTCAAAACGGTGCCAAAATCGTGACGTTAACGGATACAAGCCAATGAGAAACAAGGGCACCATAGATCTGCATGGCAGTATGGATCTGATACCATGTCATATATTAGAAAGTATATAATTATATAGAAAAATTAAGGTACATACGCAAAAATACTATAATATAATTAATATAAGAATAATTTAATTAATCTTGTTTGTAACATATTTTATTTTATATAAATATTTTCATTTTCTCTTCAGAAACAATCCACACTTTCAACATCTATGATTCAAATTTTGCTTGTAGCAAGGTGGCGCTTTTGTCACTATAACAAGGTCTGCTTGTAGTTTTGAAAATAGCGTTATACATAAACGAAATAACAATTAAATGGGAAAGCGTTAGAGTTACTTACCTGAGTTTTGAAATGCTTATTTGAAAGTCATCGGCTAACCTTTGATATTGATCGTCTAGTATAATTTTTTTAAATGTTAATAAGACATCTAATTTTGTTAATTTGGTTTCCTTACTGCATAGTAAATGTTCAACATAAAATGTTTCAGGAGGAAGCCCCAAATAAAATTTGGAATTTCTTTCGATTATCAAAATTGAATTGATGAATTCACGTTTTATCGGGCTGATTGTACTTGCAACTGATTGTGAAGATGATGTGGCTACTTGAAAATCAGAATCACTATCATGTATTTCTTTTGAACTACTTGAACTGCTTTCTGATATAATTTATTTTTTATTTATTAACCCATTTTCGGATTCTGTAAGCAGTGCAAGCACTGGTACCCAGGTCCGTAAAAAACAATACAAAGATTAACAAGTATACAGGTAATATATAAAATATTTTTGCATTTAAATATCACAAGGTACTTATAATTAGTTAGTACAACATGTTACATTATCAATACACTATTTTATGTTTGATATTATCACAAGTTATCAGTTCGTATTATATCTTTTCTTAATGCCTTTTTAAAACTTTGTACAGGAATAATACTTTTTAATTTAACATTTAATCTATTATATTCTAAGATACAGCTGTTGTATGTTGATTGATATGCCCTTAAAGTGTTGCATAATTGATAGATCTTCCTCATACGATGTGTAAGATATGCAGTCAGATTGTGTCATTGTTGCAACACTTTTTTTGTGCGGACGTATATTAACTTGAACGCTTTTATTGAATTTTGAAGCTTCCACTTCAAACTTTCCAGAAGGTAACTGTAAATGTATGACATCGTTTATAAATTTTGCACTAGGTGATTCCTTACAAAGTTTTTTTGGCGACGATACTTCTACAAATAATGCCCGACTGCAACTTGGCTTATCTGGACAAAAATTTCGCAATGTGGATTCTTTTCTTTGATGAAGATGTTACTTGAGACTCTTCTAAAGTCACTTTTGGAGATGTCAAATGTAAATGTGGAACTAAATGTTTCTTTAAGATAATATTCTGCCCAATTGTTTTGAAATACATCCGATTTTCAGAATCGCTAGGTAGCTAAAAAATAAATGTATGATTATTATTTAATAACTAAGTTTTAAATTGTTATTATAATATTTATACTTACTTACATAAAAGTGATCTTCACAACAATATGCTAGTCGTAACGAAAATTTGTCAATATTAATCTGGGAAAACCATTGTTTCCTTCTTTCTTCGGTACAGATATAAATATTTTTTTACTATTTTCACTTGTATTTATACAAGTTGGCACGAAATAAGTATTTAGACGTTTTAAACTCATATGTTACACAACTGTGACACCAAATAATAACAATAATCTAATTCTCTATCAAACTTTTGACGTTTAAAATGACAACAAGCTCCCCGATATGTACTGTTATTTCATTGGTTTGTTCAAGGCGTTCAAGGTTTTGTATCCGTTGACGTCAGTGGACAAGGGGAGAAGTGGTGCTTTTCAGCCGCGTTTTGAAGAATATCACTTTTAATAATTATTTTCTTCTTTTATAAATAAATTTGAGAAAAAAGAAAAAATACGGGGTAAATATTTTTTAGTATTCTTTCGATTGCAACAATAAAAAAAAATCGTGCAAGACCTCATTGTAATTTCGTTATTGCGCCGATCATGCAAAAAACGTAATAAGCATTGCGGTCAGTAAAAGTGCCCTACCGGTATCGGATGTATTGGAATCAAAACTTCGTCTCGATCTCCAAAATCATCCTCAACCGGTAGAAAGCACTTACGGACCTTGATACTTAAATAACTATGATTACTTATATTAACTAGAAAAGGTAGATAATTTCGAATTATTGATATCGTTTCTCCATCATTAATCTCAATTGCTTTTTCATAAATTTGTTTTAATTTTCTTTCCGAATTAATGATTGTTAGAGAAACTTCCCTATTACCTTTGGTTTTTCTCTCTTTTTTACAAATAACACATACACTCACCGGCACAAAAAACGGGTCACTTTTTATTTTGTAATATTTTTTGTTATCCCTTGATTATTTTATATAACTATTATATATTTTATTAAAGGGTATTATAGTCAAGCATTTCATATTATAAAATTAATGTTTTGAATATTTACTAATTGTTTATTATCAAGAGAAAAAATTATGGACATAAAAACAGTTTTAAAAAAATCTGACGTGGACACCACATGACTTCCTTGTACGCCTATTAAACTGTTCATACTTTTCTTAATAACTAAAATGTAGAATAATATAAAAAAAAACTGACGTGGCCACCACAAGACCTCCCGCCATACCTACTTTATTCTTTTAACTTATCTATTCTATTAAATGAGCAAGGAATTGTATGTTTTTACGGTCATGCTATCTCAAAAACGGCTCTAACTATTTTCTCGAGAGTTGGTATATAAGAGGTTTTCTACTTCAGGAATCTAACGGACTAACTCAAATTATCCAGAAAACTCGTTTTCAGCGAGTTTTCCGATTTTCTCGAGAGTTGGAATATAAGAGGTTTTCAACCTCAGAAATCTAACGGACTAACTCAAATTTTCCAGAAAACTCGTTTTCAGCGAGTTTTTCGCTGTTCAAAAATACACTAGGCCACGCCTATGCCACATCTACTCGAATATTTTACTGTATACACTTCTGAGCGTATCTAATTACCGGGCTGTGACTCTACCTATGGCCATACCTATTATATACAATTTTTGATATAAATTCTTACCTGATGTGAGGTGGTCAAGATTGGTACCTATGGCCATCCTATTGAATAAAATTAATGTTTTGAATATTTACTAATTGTTTATTATCAAGAGAAAAAATTATGGACATAAAAACAGTTTTAAAAAAATCTGACGTGGACACCACATGACTTCCTTGTACGCCTATTAAACTGTTCATACTTTTCTTAATAACTAAAATGTAGAATAATATAAAAAAAAACTGACGTGGCCACCACAAGACCTCCCGCCATACCTACTTTATTCTTTTAACTTATCTATTCTATTAAATGAGCAAGGAATTGTATGTTTTTACGGTCATGCTATCTCAAAAACGGCTCTAACTATTTTCTCGAGAGTTGTTATATAAGAGGTTTTCTACTTCAGGAATCTAACGGACTAACTCAAATTATCCAGAAAACTCGTTTACAGCGAGTTTTCCGATTTTCTCGAGAGTTGGAATATAAGAGTTTTTCAACCTCAGAAATCTAACGGACTAACTCAAATTTTCCAGAAAACTCGTTTTCAGCGAGTTTTTCGCTGTTCAAAAATACACTAGGCCACGCCTATGCCACATCTACTCGAATATTTTACTGTATACACTTCTGAGCGTATCTAATTACCGGGCTGTGACTCTACCTATGGCCATACCTATTATATAAAATTTTTGATATAAATTCTTACCTGATGTGAGGTGGTCAAGATTGGTACCTATGGCCATCCTATTGAATAAAATTTTTGATTCCCACATAAATTCTTACCTGATGTGAGGTGGTCAAGAACGGTACCTATACCTAAATAAAAATTTTGAATTCCACATAAATTCTTACCTTATGTGAGGTGGTCAAAAACTCTACCTATGGCCATACCCATTAAATAGAATTTTTGATTCCCACATAAATTCTTATCTGATGTGAGGTTGTCAAAAACTCTACCTATGGCTATACCTATTAAATAAAATTTTTGATTACCATATAAATTCTTACCTGACGTTAGGTAGTCAAAATCGGTACCTGTGGCCATACCTATTAAATAAAATTTTTGATTCCCACATAAAATCTTACCTTATGTGAGCTGGTCAAAAACTTTACCTATGGCCATACCTATTAAATAAAATTGTTGATTCCCACATAAATTCTTACCTGATGTGAGGTGGTCAAAAACGGTACCTGTGGCCATACCTATTAAATAAAATTTTCGATTCCCATATAAATATTTACCTGATGTGAGGTGGTCAAAAACTCTACCTATGACCATACCTATTAAATAAAATTTTTGATTCCCATATAACATTTTGACCACCTAACATCAGGTAAGAAACCTGATGTTAGGTGGTCAAAATCGGTACCTGTGGCCATACCTATTAAATAAAAATTTTGATTCCCACATAAATTCCTACCTGATGTGAGGTGGTCAAAAATTCTACCTATAGCCATACCTATTAAATAAAATTTTTGATTCTCATATAAATTCTTACCCGATGTGAGGTGGTCAAGAATGGTACCTATGGCCATACCTATTAAATAAAATTTTAGATTTCCATATAAATTCTTACCTGATGTGAGGTGGTCAAGAATGGTACCTATGGCGATACCTATTAAATAAAATTTTTGATTCCCATATAAATTCTTACCTGATGTGAGGTGGTCAAGAATGTTACCTATGGCCATACCTGTTAAACAACATTTTTTGATTCCCCCATAAAATCTTACCTGATGTGAGGTGGTCAAGAATGGTACCTATGGCCATACCTAATTCAGAATAATACCGTACCAGATGTTTACCAAGATGAAGATTTTTCCTTGAAAATTTGGAAGCCTTTACATTAGAAATTCTTCAAATTAGCTTTTAATACTTAAAATCATTTACTTCTGTTTGTTATGTTTTACTGCTGGTTTTTCAAAAATTGTATTAATCATTTGTTATTTTAAAATTTATTATTTTGTATAATTTATTAAATAATATTTATTGTGTTAAAAATGTTTTAATTTTATTTCAACTAAGTACTACCTACCTAACCATTCCAACATCCTTTTAAATAGGTAGTCAATTGATCAAAAAATGAATTCACAAAAAAAACACACAAAAATGATGTTTAAAGATAATTTTATAATTTATTTTCATCGGGGATAGATAAAAGTTAAGATGCCCGGAAAAATACATACATGCAATTTTTAGTCATTTTATAGCATAAGATAAAATAAGCTATAAAACAAAGCGAGAGTTTCGCTAATGAGACCAGGTCGTAGATCGGCATCCCGATATTTATACTTATAAAATACACTAGGCCACGTCTACCCGAATATTTTACTGTATACACTTCTGATCATATCTAATTACTACGACGGCGTAGAAGGGTCAGGGTAAATATTTTTTTATATTGAATTCCCGACTTTTAAACTCGGGATCCCGACTTTTAATCTCGGGATCCCGACATTTAATCTCGGGATCCCAACTTTTAATCTCGGGATCCCGACTTTTAAACTCGGGATCTCAGTTATTTAATCCCGAGATTAAAAGTCGGGAATTCAATATAAAAAAATATTTACCCTGACCCCGCGCTGTGACTCTACCGTTGGTCATACCTATTAAATCAAATTTTTGATTGCCACATAAATTATTACCTGATGTGAGGTGGTCAAAAACTCTACCTATGGCCATACCTATTGAATAACATTTCTGATTCTCATATAAATTATTACCTGATGTTAGGTGGTTAAAATCGGTACCTGTGGCCATACCTATTAAATAAAATTTTTGAATCCCACATAAATTCTTACCTGATGTGAGGTGGTCAAAAACTCTACCTATAGCCATACTTATTAAATAAAATTTTTGATTCTCATATAAATTCTTACCTGATGTTAGTTGGTTAAAATCGGTACCTGTGGCCATACCTATTAAATAAAATTTTTGATTCCCACATAAATTCTTACCTGATGTGAGGTGGTCAAAAACTCTACCTATAGTCATACTTATTAAATAAAATTTTTGATTCTCCTATAAATTCTTACCTGATGTTAGTTGGTTAAAATCGGTACCTGTGGCCATACCTATTAAATAAAATTTTTGATTCCCACGTAAATTCTTACCTGATGTGAGCTGGTCAAAAATGGTACCTATGGCCATACCTATTAAATAAAATTTTTTATTCCCATATAAATTCTTACCTGATGTGAGGTGGTCAAGAATGGTACCTATGGCCATACCTATTAAAAATAAATTTGATTTCCACATAAATTTTTATCCGATGTGAGGTGGTCAAAAACGATACCTATGGCCATATCTATTAAATAAAATTTTGGATTTCCACATAAATTCTTACCTTATGTGAGGTGGTCAAAAACTCTACCTATGGCCATACCAATGAAATTTTTTTTTTGATTCCCACATAAATTCTTACCTGATGTGAGGTGGTCAAGAATGGTACCTTGGCCATACCTATTAAATAAAATTTTTGATTCCCAAGTAAGTTCTTACCTGATGTGAAGTGGTCGAGAACGGTACCTATGTCCATACCTATTAAATATAATTTTTGATTCACATATAAATTCTTACCTGACGTTAGGTGGTCACAATCGGTACCTACGGCTATACCTATTAAATAAAATTTTTGATTTCCACATAAATTCTTAAATGATGTGAGGTGGTCAAGATCGGTACCTATGGCCATACCTATTAAATAAAATTTTGGATTTCCACATAAATTCGTACCTTATGTGAGGTGGTCAAAAACTATACCAATGGCCATACCAATTAAATAAAAAAATTTATTCCCACATAAATTCTAACCTGATGTGAGGTGGTCAAGAATGGTACCTAAGGCCATACCTATTAAATAAAATTTTGTATTCCCACATAAGTTCTTACCTGATGTGAGGTGGTCGAGAACGGTACCAATGGCCATATCTATTAAATAAAATTTTTGATTCCCACATAAACTCTTACCTGATGTGAGGTAGTCAAAAACTCTACCTATGGCCATACCTATTAAATATAATTTTTGATTCACATATAAATTTTTACCTGACGTTAGGTGGTCACAATCGGTACCTATGGCCATACCTATTTAATAAAATTTTTGATTCCCACATAAATTCTTACCTGATGTTAGGTGGTCAAGAATGGTACCTATGGGCATACCTGTTAAATAAAATTTTTGATGCCCACAAAAATTCTTACCTGATGTGAGGTGGTCAAGAATGGTCTTGGCCATACCAAGATGAAGATTTTTTCCTTGAAAATTTGAAAGCCTTTACATTAGAAAATCTTCAAATTAGCTTTTAATATTTAAAATCATTTACCTATGTTTGTTATGTTTTACTGCTGGTTTTTCAAAAATTTTATTAATCATTTGTTATTTTAAAATTTATTATTTTGTATATTTTATTAAATATTATTTATTGTGTTAAAATGTTTTAATTTTATTTCAACTAAGTAACCATTCCAACATCCTTTTAAATAGGTAGTCAATTGATCAAAAAATAAATACACAAAAATGATGTTTAAAGACAATTTTATAATTTATTTTCCTCGGGGATAAGTAAAAGTTAAGATGACCGGAAAAATACATACATGCAATTTTTAGTCATTTTATAGCATAAGATAAGATAAGATATAAAACAAAGCGAGAGTTTGGCTAATGAGACCAGATCGTAGATCAGCATCCCGATATACGAGTACACTGGCGGAAAAAATGAAACACTTTGAAATTCGTGAAATTTAGACCATTTTCAAACCGCCATAACTCGGTGTATTTTCAATCGATTTCGATGAATCTTTGTGGGCGAAAAACTTTGAAGTGTCTACTTTAAAGTCATGCCTGCGAATTTTAGTGCAACTCCTTCCGCCCCCCTCCAGCACCCCGGTGAAAAATAATAAATTTTAATTTTAAAAATGTCCAACTTTGACAATGTGTATGGACTTTAATTTTTTTTTTTGACTTGATCCATCAAAAGGGCACTAAAATTCACTCAATTCCCTGTGCAGGACTCAGAACGAAGTTCCTGCAATGATTTGGAACAAAGTTATGAATTTTTTTAAAAAAAAGGCATTTTTTGGTTTTTTGCACATAACTCAGCGACTTTTCAACCAAATTAGACGATTCTTTCGGGGAAAAACCAAATTGTGGATGTACTTTAAGGGGATAATCTCAGATTAGGATGATCTCTTTTCGTACCCTTTTAAACCCGAACAAAAAAACACGTTTTTTCGCAAAAAAACGTCCAACTTTGGCCATGTTTATTAAGTTGGAAAAAGTTTGTCTACTCCATCCACAGAAGAGGCATTGAAATTTGTTCATTTACCTGTGCTGGGCCCAAAGAACGAAGTTCCTACGACGATTTGGCACCAAGTTATGGTCGTTTGAAAAAAGTGCATTTTGTGATTTTTTGACTCATAAATCGGCAGTTTTTTGACGAATTTTTTTTTTGCACGAATTTAACGTTTAAAATTTAAGCAGTCCTTCAATATCGAGAAAATTTAAACTTTAAACTCGTGAGATTTGCTTACTGCTTTTTAAAATGAAATTGGAAATTTCGTATGAATAACTCAAATTGCCTAAAATATTAGAAATTTTGAAAGAAAATTTCATTCGTGAGAAAAAAAAATTCGTCAAAAAACTGCCGATTTATGAGTCAAAAAATCACAAAATGCACTTTTTCAAACGCCCATAACTTTGTGCCAAATCGTCGTAGGAACTTCGTTTTTTGAGCCCAGCACAGGTAATTGAACAAGTTTCAATGCCTTTTCTGTGGATCGAGTCGACAAATTTTTTCCAACTCGGTACACATCGCCAAAGTAAGACGTTTTTTTTTGCGAAAAAACGTGTTTTTTTGTTCGGGTTTAAAGGGGTACGAAAAGAGATCATCCTAATCTGAGATTATCCTCTTAAAGTACACCCATAATTTGGTTTTTCCCCGAAAGAATCGTCTAATTTGGTTGAAAATTCGCTGAGTTATGTGCAAAAAACCAAAAAATGCCCTTTTTTAAAAAAAATTCATAACCAGTGTTGGGTCAGATATCGATTTTTATTATCTAGATAATAGATGACAGATAGTTTTTTGTAAAATATCTAGATAAAGATAATAGATATTTTATGTGTTATCTAGATAAATTTCATATAATCAGATAAGATATTTGAAAAAAAATTACAGATTTCAAATATACTTACATATGACATGAAACATGAAGTAAAGTATGTAGGTAGTGAATAATCTAATCATTTATAATAATAATAACACTTCTTTTATTTAATTATAATATCAAGACTGTAACCCTATTTTCCGTCAGTTCACTTACTTCGTCTGCAGATTGTAGCCACTTATCCATTATTAGAAAGCCCTAAACGTAATACTGACTGTTAACAATATTTATAAAAATCTGACGTGGCCATCACACAACCTTCCGCCATATCAGTGAGTATAAAGGTTATAGAGAAATAATGTACGAGGGGTCGTTTTTATATTCCCGGACTGGGCTGTTTAGAATTTTGATGCAATTTTTCATTATGCTGTTTTTTAATCACATATGTCTTGGTAACTTGTGTGGTAATTTACAAAACAATTGCAACCTCATTAATTTTATTATCTGTCAGTTTGTGTCGTCGCGCGTTGTATATCTATTGAAATGAATAAAATCGAATACCGGGCTGTTATAAAATTCCTTACAAAACAAGGAAAACCTCCAAAAATTATTCTTGAAGAAATGTTGGCTGTATACGGGAATGATTGCCCTTTTAAGTCAACTATTTGCGAGTGGTCAAAATTGTTTAAACATGGTCGAGAATCACTGGATGATGATCCCCGTCCACTGCGCCCTGTTGACGTGATCACTTCAGATGCTGTTGAAAAAACCAAGTGTTTGGTACTGGAGGATGCAAGACTAAAGAAGCGACAATAAGCAGTTAGCAATTAGAGTATTATGCAAACCTGATGCATCGCCTTATGGCTGTATCCCACGATAGAAATACAGGCAATTTTAAAATTGCTAATAATGGCAACTGTTTTTATTGTCTATCCCACGAACAAAAGGGTCTTTAAAACTTAGGGAATTTCGTTACTTAAAGTTTCTGCTGTGTAATAGGAAATTTTCTGTTTTAAATGACATTCGACATTTTTTGACGTTTATTAAAATTTGTATTTGAAAAATATCAGTAAATAAATTACAAATATGTCACAATGTAAACATAACATAACATAACCTACCTAAACTAAAAGTTAAAATATTCACTGCACTGTTTTGACATAAGCAACGCTTGCGCAGTATCTAATCTTCGAACTGCTCATGCGCATACGCGAGTTGCTCATAAAATATTGCCGCTACAGAAAAAGTTTAGCTGCACAAAGCTAAATCAATTGCCGTTAAAAAGTTGCCTAGCACATTAGGTTCTGTCTCCATTGTAGGCAACCGTTGTGGTTACGGGCAACAAATTGCGGATATATCACACCGTGGGATACAGCCATTAGAGATGCTATTAAAGTGAAGAGACGCGGAAAACTGACGCAAGGTGTCTTGTTGCTCCACGACAATGCACCAGTGCACAAGTCCAGACTTTCAAAAGCTGCTGTAGCTGATTGTGGCTTCGAAGAAATTGAACATCCGCCAGATCTAGCACCCAGTGACTATCTTTTGTTCCCAAATCTCAAAAAACACTAAGGGGGACAAAATTTAGGGACAATGACGAAATTATAGCAGCTGTTGAGGGCCATTTTGCGGAAAAACCAAATGAATATTTTTATACTGGATTAAAGATGTTATTGAAACGGTGTTATACCTGTATTCAAAAGCAGGGGAACTATATTGAAAAATAATTTTTTTTGTTGCTCTAGTCTTTTGTTTTCATGCCTAGTCCGGGAATATAAAAACGACCCCTCGTATATGGGATTTCTGTAATAGAATATGGTGGAATTTTATGCGAAATTATGCATCAGGACATGCTGCCACCTATTCGTGTAAGTTATAACTGAACGGGTGGTTTTGGTCTGCGCTAATGTCTGCAGCGTGGGATGTGCAGTGTTGTCAAATAATAACGTAACTTAACACAGCGGACGGGCAACAGAAGATTGCTATTGCTACTACTTGCTACTCACACACAATCTTTCCGTTCAGTCCGCGATTTTGAACAGTATTCGAGCATTGGGTCAGGCGTAAAATTATTAGAATTAAAATTGTACATTCATGAAATACTTACGTTTAACGTTATAATATTATAAAACAGAGATAAATTAAATACCTATTGTAAATTAAAACACCCGAAAATATCAATTTATGCACAATGTATTTTATTATTTAATAAATACTGGCTGTTTGAAATTTTAATTTCCGTTCGGGTCAATTTTAAAATTTAAATGAATATAGTTTTAGCTTGCATAAAAACCGCCTTTTGTACTATTTTTTAGTGTAATATTTGAGATTCTAAACAGTTCTAAGCGTTTGAAATACTGGTATTAAAATATTAATCATAATTTGCAGAAAGTAAAATTGGTTTATAAATCATGTCATTATTACTAAAAATCATTTGGGAATAAACAGTAAAATTTAAGAGACCAAACCAACAGAATTCATTAAACATAATGATAAGATAATAACAGTGGAATCCGGACATTATCTTAAATTTCTATAAAATTATAGATAATTCGATCTATAAGTTATAGAAAATCCCAAACTGATACTTAGTCTTATAGATTTCGATAAAATAATATTCTGACTGTATGGTGTATGTCATGTCATAACATTTGACATAATGTAAATTTTTCTTATAGAATTTAAGTACAGTACTGTTAATAATTCCATATTAACAGATTCATAATTATTTTTTTAACATGTACAAATTATGAATTAAATTATTGTTGTACCTTGCATTTCTCGCTTTAGACGGTTTTAGGGCGAGATCGACATGCAATACAAATACAATCGAATTCAACTGACTTTCATCTGTCATATGTCAAAAGTAGACCAATCAAAATGTAGGACCCTTAATTACAATTCAAAAATAAACCGCAGTTACGTTTAAATTAAATGTAATATTTCATGAATAACGAAAAACATCAAATAAAACAACATTGTATTAAAATTACTTTAAAAAAAATATATAAATGCTTTTTTAAAAGTGGCGTTTCCGCCGCTCCAAATTTTGGCCGCCCACGTACGGGGGCACGCTCTGCATCGGCTCTGCACCTATGCCAGAATCGACCCTGCTATGCGTGTTTGTTGAACGATTGCTATGCGTTTGTTGAGCGATTGCTTTGGAAATTAGTTATTTGTTAACTAGGCAAAAAAATAATAGATTTACTGCCTCGACTAGAGTTTCAAAAACGAGGCGCAGCCGAGGTTATGAATCTAGCTTAGGCAGCAAATCTGTATTTTTTGCCATGTTAAACACATTATTTTTTCGGCGATTGTTATTAAGAGTACGTTTCGAAAGTAACATCGGGAAGATGCAGCGAGAATTTAGTGAACTAAAATGAAATTTAGTACCGGCATAAACGGTAGATCGCAGCACATTCAAAATCGCAACTACTTGACTACAGAGGCGCTACTATACGAAATTCAAATATTTACCTACTGTAAAAAATATAAATAGAAATTTAAAAATTTATAAAACGAATAAAATCACATGGCTTTTGATTCCAAATTATATTTTTATAAAAAATAGTAGTTTGATATTGTGTTATATTTGTGCTTCGGGTTCGGATTTATATGCAAAAAAATCAAAAGTACCTATGTGAATTACATATGCACAAAAATATCCAATTATATGCACCAATTTGAACAATATACCTATGCACCAATTTAGAAAATATATGCAAAAAAATATTTTTCAAATTCGTTTGAACAGAAATAATTTATTCTGAGTGTAAAACAATAATTTAATTGCCGGAAATATTACATTGTACACTGCAAAAACAGTTTATTATTAGATGTTTTTCAAAATTATCTACCAGACATCTACCTAAGTTTAAAAAAAATTGATGTCCCGACGTTAACATAAAGAGGGCACAAAATACTAAAATTGTTTTATATACAAAATATGTGATATTTCTTATTTCATTAGTATAAAAATTAAAATATTGAACTAGTGCACAACAATGTAAATAACATAAAGTGTTACATTGTTGTTGCATTTCGAGGACCCTTCAAATAAACTCGTTTTCTGTAAAACGCCCCGGTCGCCCCGGTACTTGAGTACTGGACCCGTGGACTGGGGCTTATTCTTATTCTTAAGAGGGCCGTTTACTACCTAAAATTCAGCATAAAATGTAATAACGTAGCGAGTGTTTTGTGGCCAGTACAAGAATGGTAAAATTTTATTTCAAGATGGATTTAATAGAGAAATAATGGATCTACAGATTTGCCTTTTTATTTTTTTAAAAATTAATTTGTATCATGAAATATAACCGTGCATAAAGTTTGCATAAATAGGAAATTTTTTTGAATCTTTATATTCATGTACAATTTTTTAATCAAAATTTTAAAAAGGCACACCTGGTTGAAATAAAATTTTATCATTCTTGTACTGGCCACAAAACACTCGCTATGTTAGTACATTTTATGCTAGATTTTAGGTAGTAGACGGGCCTCTTAATCGTTTATTTCAAACATTGAAAAAAAAATTGTCAATTAACAAATGCATTTTTAAGCAATAAAATGTTTTTTTTTAAAGAAACGATTTTGCTCTTAAAAATCATACAAATATTTATTGCTGATTTAAATCCCAAAAAATATTAAATTGTCTTATAAACAATCCATTTGTTTATAACAATTATTTAAATAATTAGAGTTAAAAATTATTAAAAATCATTTTTATATGACTTAATAATAAGAATACGAACAAATTGGCATATTTAAAAAAATAAATAATTTTCATTGCTTAATTTGCATTTTCCATTTTTTCACTTCTTAGATTGTTAATAACAAAGTGGAAATTTAACATTTTTTAAATTTTCAAAAGGGGATTTCTTCTAAAGCCTTTCAAAATTAGCTCCAAGAAGTGAAAAAAATTTGAGGTTTTTAGTTTAACAATTAGCATTGTTTTTATGTAAATTGAAAGCTTTTAAAAATTTGTTAATTAACAAAAGCATATCTAATAAAATAATTGCGGGAAAAAAATGTTTTCAGTGGATTTTCGTTTATTCAAGTGTCTAAAAGGTATGTTTTTTTCCTTCTTAATATTGATATTTAATGGATTAAAATTATTTTTATTGTTCAAGTGTCCGTACCGAGCGCGCTTCATCCGCTTTTAGCGCTATTTTCGCCTCTAAATTAAATTTATAAATATTGGTGGTAGGAGAGGTACAGCTTTTTTTAGGAAATTTCCTGCTCTTTAAGGATCTTTTTTCAAATTTCGAATATCTTTAATAGTTTCGGAGATATTTGCAAAAAACTAAACCCCCTTTTATTTTTTTACTTAATTGTTTTGCAATTTTTCCCGGCCCCACTTCAAATTTTTCAAAAAGTTTCTAGAGGTCATGCCGAATCGAATGAGCCCTGGATCATCATTTTCGGACTCTACTGACTCTAATTCACCAAAATGACACTTCTTGTTTAGTAGACACCTATGTAAATACCTACATATAAAAAAATTATTTGTTTCTTAAATTATACTGCACATTTATTTATATTCCAATATTCAAAAATATTGTATAATGATAATGTAATGCAATGCATGTGATGCGAGCCGGCTACGAGCACAGCCGCCAACATCCTAAAAATTAAAATCTCAAAATCACTCAACGTAGTCGTTGTCGCTAGCCCGGTATAGTTGTTCACTCAACACAATATCTGAATCCCCTCACACCACCAATCCCTCGAATATTGCATGCCGACAAACTTATTCTACCCAAGCGCTTAGAAAAATCGGCGGCCAAGGGCTGAACTATTTGGGTCTATTTTGAGCATCAAACACAGAAATTTCTTATTTCCAGATGCATTTATAAACGATTGCATATTTCTGGACCAAATTTTATATGCATAATATATATAATGATATCTAGTATAATGACTAGTTTTTATCAAATTATTTGTTTAAATACTTTACATTTCGAAAATTATTCGGCTTTATACTGTTCAATTAAATACCAAAAATAGTCATTTTACTAGATATTATATTAATTAATACAAATATATAAAAAATATCATATAAAATTTGTTAGTTTTTTAATGCATCTGGAATTAAATCTGTGATACATCAAAACGCACTCTTAATTAATATTAATTTAGTCATTATTTTAAATATTGATAGGTATCACAATCAAATTATGTTGCTATGCGTATGTTGACTGTTGCTATGAAATAACAAAATAGGTTAGGTATGTTGATGAATTTTATTAAAAATGTCAAAACAACACTTTTACTGCCAATCGCCGAAAAAATGTTTTTTTCGACGATTGACAAAGTGCTGTTTTTTGACAGCTGACAGTCAGCAAAGTGTCACTTTTGCTGCCTGAGCAGCAAAAATAGTAAAAAAACCTAGGCAGCAAAAGTAATTGTTACTATGGTGAATCAACAAATTTGACATTTATAAAATTCAACATAACTAACCTATTTTGTTTTTTCATAGCAACTATCAACATAGGTACGCAGAGCAACATAATTTGATTGCGATACTTATCAATATATTTAAAATAATCAATAAATTAATATTAATTAATAACAATCGCCGAAAAAATAATGTGTTTAACATGGCAAAAAATACAGATTTGCTGCCTAAGCTAGATTCATAGCCTCGGCTGCGCACTAGTCTATGAAACTCTAGCCGCGGCAGCAGATCTAATATTTTTTTGCCTAGTTAAACAAATAACTATTTTGCTTGGTCCTCAGTAACAATCAACTTTACGTTGATAAATGAAAGCATAAATATAAACTTTTCATAGTAGTCGTAGATAAATTATTTTATTGCCATAAGTATACTGTCAACTGTAAATAATAAAATAGCACTTTTGATGTCAATTAGCGAAAAACAAATTTGTTATTTATATTTTCGTGAAATTTTATTGATTCACCATAGCAACAATTACTTTTACTGCCTAGGCATTAAAAATAATATATACCACAGGACTAAAGTACCGTCAACTGGGGTGACTTCGGACACTTTTTTGATATTTTTTGCAATAACTTTGTTAATTTGTAAAATAAATTTGATTTTTTTGATAAGATGTTGCAACTGATGTCTTAGCATGATTTTCCAATATAGACCATATTTTTAATGTTTTAATTATAGTACTTTTTTTATTTTTCTGCTGTCCGAATTCACCTCTCGATGTGGGGTGACTTCGGACAGCTATTAAAAACCCATAGTAAACCGAACAGGTACCTATAAAAAAGTAACTTCGGACACAAAATTGTCAAAAAATATGTATTTATGTATTATAATTTTTTAAATAATTTTAAACGCATTTATAGCTTGTAAATAAATGTATTTCTCAATTTATCGCTTAGCGTACTCTTTGGTATAGAATATAGCTCCGAGGCTTGCCGTAGTGACTTTTTTTAAGCTGTACTGCTTTTATAGCTGCAAATTATGTATTGGAGATATTTAATTAGGTTTTTAAAAACTTTATTTCTCGTTGATACAGTTTTATTATATTGATAGATAATATTACAATTTGATATACAACCGTACGCAAGCAGAATGACTGACCCCGTCTCTGTAGATGCGAGCGTATTTATCTCTTTACTTATCGCATGGAAAATTACCAAGGATGCTGATGAAACATATAAAGGGTGTGATGAAATATGGTGAAATACAGTATGTGGAGATATATCATTCCTCCCCTTTTAGTTTTCGCCATATTTTACTCTAAAGTTCTTTCTCTATTCAAAGTACATTGTTTTTCTCTACATTTCCTTATTTTAGGTATTATAAACCTTTTTATAATATAATAACTTATTATTATAATTACAATTAAGTATAATATATAAGAGTGATGATTGATTTTGTGTTATTTTATTTTAAAATAATTGAATCTTTTTTTACGAAATTTTTAAATTCTATTTCTTTATATTTCTGTGTAAATATGAAATTATTTACTTGGCAATCTTTATTAATTCAACAGTATTTTCTTTTCTATATTATGGTACTTACAATCATCATTCCTTTGATTTATTACAATATTATTTAGACATTCACTTATTTTCTAAAAATGTGTGATACATAAATATTTATTAATAATATAAGTACATTGATTAATATAATAATATTTTTCTGTAAATAGTATAATTGCTGAAGTTCATTTACAATTCAGAATCTTTGATTTTGAATCATTGTTAACGGTGTGAATTGGTATTATTTATAATTTTCTTGGGAAAATGTGGGAATAGTAAGGATAAAGTGTATTTGTCCTTCATAATACAGTGTGATCGGTTAGTTCATTTAGATTCCAAATATTTGTGTCTTGTGTTATTTGCTTCAGATTCTCATAATTAATTATTCTAGTGTCTAATTTGTGTAATGAACAAAATGTGAGACTAGTTTCAATTTGTTTCATTATTTAATTTTTAATTGATTGATTCTAATGTTTTTGTCTCTATTTTTCTTATCTAATATCTGAATTTTTCCTAATATAGGATTATAGTTCTTTACTGAATATTTCCTAAATAAGGGTTTTTTAATTTTGTGAATAATTCGTGGGTTTTGTTTTACGTAAACTTCATTTTTAATTTCTAATGGGTTGTCATTTTCGATATATCTTTTAATTTTGTCCGATATTTGTTGTCTAATTTCGGTTTGTTTTGTCATGTGGTTATCTATTATGTTATCTGTTTCTTCTTTATTGAAAATGTTATCATTTGAGATGCCGAAAAGTATTTCGTTTGGGCTTAATTGTGTTGTGCTATGTTTTGTGTTATTATAGGCTAGTATAGCCAATTGAACTTTTTCTGATATAGACTTGTCTTTAATATGTTGTTTTGAATGTAATATTCGAATTTGTTCAATTATTGTAGAATGAAATCTTTCTACAGCATTGCTTTTAGGATTATTTACGCATATGATATGAATTTTTATTTAGTTTCTAATTAATAAATCTTTAATTAAATTATTATTGAATTCCGTTCCGTTGTCCATTATTATTTCTTTTGGAATTTTATAAGTTTCAAAATAAGTTTGTAATTTCTTTACTACAGTCTTTGCGCTTTTATCTTCTACTTTTAATATTTGTCCGTGTTTAGAGAATTGGTCGAAAATAGTTAAGTACGGTTCTTTATCTAATGATAATAAGTCTTTTTTTTTTGATATGGGAGGGGAAATCTTCAATAGAGACCGCGTTACTCGTACCGCGGTACTGTCAGATTTCTACTGACTAAAACCCCTCCCCCCTATGAACTACCAGCACCCCGGGACTGCCATAAGCATTTCTTCAGGGCGCTGGCTTCAATCGGGCGCGTCTTATCCCTACTCCCCTCTCAGGAGCTCTGACGTTCCCTCTCCATCTTTTCTTTTTCCGCCATGATTTCTACTATCAAGGAGCTCACCCCCTTCCAGCCTTCCTCAGACTCCAGCATAGTCTGGACTATGTTGGAGTTGGTTAGCTCTATGCTATATTCTGCCCGTAAGACTTCCCGTTTCGTCTCCCATCTCCTACATCTTAGGAGCGTATGCTCTGGGGTATCTTGCTCCTCATCGCAGATGCAGCAAATATCTGTTTCCTCCTTCCCAATCCTCTTGAGGTACATTCCAAAACAACCGTGTCCAGTTAGGGCCTGTGTGATGTGGTAGTTTAGTTCGCCATGGGTTCTGTTCACCCATTCTCCCACGAGTGGTATCAGCTTTCTTGTCCAACTTCCCTTTTCACTTTTGTCCCACCGATGTTGCCACTCTGCCATGAGTTTTGCCCTCTGTTCCTCTCTGATGGCTTTCTTATCCTTCCCTGGTTCCCCCTCCATATTCGCGGCCCTCTCTTTTGCCATCAAGTCAATGGGGGGTATTCCTGCCAGTACCAATACCGCGTCTTCGGATACTGTGCGGTATGCGCTAACGATTCTCAGTGCGGCCTTTCTCTGCACCCTGGCCATCATTCCTTGCAATCCCTTTCTCTAGCGCTTTGACCCATATTGGTGCTGCATAGAGTAGGATCGAATGCACGACACTGCACAGTATCCTTCTCCTACTGGCTTTGGGCCCCCTCACGTTCGGCATTATCTTGGTTAGAGCCGTTGTCGCTCTGCTGGCCTTGGATGCGACCTCTTTGATATGGGGGATCAGAGAGGGGTTTCTGTCAATCGTCACCCCCAGGTATCTCACCGTATTCGAAGGCTCGATATTCTGGCCAAGGACACTCAAGTTTATTGGGTTGAGCTTTCGTCTCCCTGCCATTATTACCATCTCTGACTTTTCTGGTGCCAGTGCAAGTCCATTTTCCTCAAGCCATTCAACTATTGTCTGGGCCGCCTCATTCGCCCTGTCTTGGACCTCCGCCTCCGTCCTGGCCGTCACCACCAGGGCCAGATCATCCGCAAACCCTATGAGGTTTGCCCCCTGTGGCAGATCCAGTCTGAGGACCCCGTCGTACGTTGTGTTCCACAGGTACGGTCCGAGGATCGACCCCTGTGGTACACCCGAGGTCACCTCTACATCCATCACCCCATCCTCGTGTTCCGCAAGTATCTTCCTTTCAGAAAGATAACTCTGGAACATTCGGATGAGGTATCCCGGGACGTCTTTCTCCCTGAGGGCCCGTATAATCCTACGCCATGGCAGAGTGTTGAACGCATTTCTGATGTCGAGAGTGACAAGCGCCGTTATCTCCCGAGTCCTCCACGTGCCCTCTTTGGCCTTGCTAACGAGTTCCAGTACCTCGGCTATTGCCCCTATGGTGCTTCTGCCCTCTCTAAATCCATATTGTCTTTCCGCCAATCCTCCCGTGGCTGCTATATGGTCCTTCAACCTTTTAAGAAGGAGGTGCTCCATTAGCTTCGCTGTGCTGTTCAGCATGCACAGTGGGCGGAAAGATGTAGGTTCATTAAGTGGTTTGTTTCCCTTACGCAGAAGCACCACCCGGGCTTTCTTCCACTCTGCTGGAAACTCTCCTCTTGACAGTAGGTTATTCATAACCTCCAAGAAATAGTCCTGGTGCTCGCTCACCGCCAGTTTTACGATGTCGGTGGGGACTCCGTCGGGTCCTGGTGCCTTACCTGAGTTTAGTTTGGCTGCGGCCTGCACAATTTCCGCCTCCGTGAACAGAGGGATATCCTGTGTCGGAATGCTGGTGACTATCCAGCTCACCCTTGGATGTCTGGGAAATAGTGCATCCACTAACCGCTGTCACCCGTTCCTTCGGCAGTAATGGCGTAGGGGGGGTGTATTTCAGGCTTCTTACCGCTATTCTGTAGCCCTCCCCCCAAACGTTTTCGTCAATATCCTTGCACAGGGCATCCCAGCATCTCCGTTTGGAGGCGGCTATTGCCTGCTTGAGAGCTTTTCGAGCTGTGCGCATGATCTCCCTTTGTGCCTCGCATTCATCATTTCTCCGGTGAGTCCTCTGGTATGACCTCCTGGCAGCTTGAGCCTTCTTCCTGAGCCTTGCAATATCCTCCGTCCACCAATACACGGGTCGTCGGTTTGTTGGGCCTTTCCTTTTCATCGCCTTATTGCAGGCGTCTCTGAGAGCACTGTCGAGACTGTTTGGGCTTGTTGGCAAGGCCAAGTTCAGTCCCCTTTCTAGACTGGCAGAAAGCTCTTCTTTGCGCAATGTTCCGAGTCTCCATCCTGGACGCCCTTTATCCTGGTGTTGTGGAGTTTTCCACTCTCCCATCACTTTAAAGGTTATGTAGAGATGGAGACTAAGCGTCTCCTCCTCCAACACACACCACCCGTTCACCCTCTGGGCCGTTTGTGGTGTCGTCCACGTAAGGTCCAGGATGGAGGTCGACCTGTCTCGTCGGAATGTGGGCACATTACCTACGTTTGCCAGAACTAGGTTTAAGCCGGCCGCCCAGTCTGACAAGATATCTCCTCTTCTGTCGTATTGGGGGGAACCCCATTCCGGCGCTTTGGCATTAAAGTCGCCGGTTATGATAACCTCGTCCCCGTATTTGGTGACGCTGGCCTGTAGATCTTGAAGGAAGGCTTCGTACTCCTGCAGTCTTCTGTTGGGTGAGAAGTAGCAGCTGTATAGAGTTGCGCTTTTCAGTTTTACCCATACGAAGCCTTCCCCCTTTCCTGAGTCGCGTATTGCAAGACTGTGCGTCTCCTCTTTCATCCCGGAGCCATCCCTTGGTCAGTGCCAGATTGGGTTCGCTCACCAGAAGGACATCCGCCCCCAGCTTGTCCGCTGAGGCGTATAGAAGGTCATGCGCTGCTCTTCCTCTCCCGGCGTTGAATTGCAGGACCCTTAACATTAGGCTTTAGGTAATTCGGCCCCCTCCTGGGCACTCACTTCTTTTGGGCATATTTTTTCCCGGATATGGTGGCCCTCTTTTTTGCATATTATGCAGAATGCCGGATTAGTACAGGCTGCCGCTTTGTGACCCTCCTTGCTGCATTTGTAGCATACCATGCTTCGATCGACACCTCTGCATCCTGCTGCCGTGTGTCCCTGCTCTAGACACCTGAAACATCTATCTGGAGGCGGTGTCCACTCTCTCACACGGCAGTTCACCCATCCTACCCGTAGTTTCCCTTTTGAAATGAGCTCTTTAGCAGCTACCGGAGGCAGAGTGATTGTGGCCACCTGGGTGCCCGCATAGGCCGGTCGTAGCGTCTTAACCGTTACTAGCGTACTGGTTCCCGTTCCTATTGCTGTCTGGATTGCCTCTGTGATCTCCTGACCTGTTACAGTCTCTTCCAGGTCTCTCAGGAGGACTGTGGTAGTTCGGTTCAACATTTTTGTTTCGAAGCCTTCCGACAATTTGTTTTTCAGGGCTTGGGTAAGCTTGTTTGCCTCTTCCTGGTTTCTGACAGTGAGGAGTAGCCGTTCTCCCCCTCTGGTCTTCCTCACTGCCATTACCGCGGCTGCCTCGTCCCCATTCAAAGCCCCTTTCACCGCCTTGCATACCTCACCGTAGTTGCCTCCCCCCTTAACTACTACTGCGGCCGTATCTATAGGCTTTCTTTTCCTGCTTGTCGTATCCTTGGCTACCTCTGAAGCGTTATTTACGGGGGCCCTGGCTCTCTTAGCCGGGTCTTTTGCCGCTACCTCGGCCCAATCTTTCTTCTTCTCTGGTTTTGTTGCCTTTCTCATAACTTTGATGGTAATTTCTGTGCCAGAGAGACTGTTTTCAAGTACTTTCTTGCCAATCCCCACTCCGGGCCAGCGGGTCCCATGTTTAACCTGGGCATGACCACCTCCGTTATGCCACTGTCCTGGCTCTTTGTCCTAAGGTTTCTCGCACACTTTGCTAAGCTCTCTAATGTAGCTGATCCGTCTGGCTCTCCTAGTAGGAGGCAGAAGGCGTGGGTGGTGTTTATCTCTACCCCCTCCTTGGTTGGAATCTCCAGCACATGCTGGGAGTGGGCCACTCCTCCGATCTGGACCTCTGTGTCCATGTTTTTCCCATTATATTCCGGATCATAAGACCCGTATACTTTCGGAGTTGTCCTCTGTATCTCCCTGATGTCTCTGTCCAATTCTTGGACTCTCCGGAAGACCTCTGGGGGCCAGTATCTATCTATATGCTTTACGAGTTCCTCCCGTTCAAGCTTTGGGTCCATTGCCGCCGTAACCTCCTCGGGGGTGGCTCGTGCCACTCGGGGTATGGTATTGGGTTCAAGATCAGTTTGTGTTTCGACCTCCACCCTCTCTGTGCTCCTTTTTTGGCCATATCTAGACCCATCGAGCTCACACGCTAGAGATAGAATGGTGTGGAGTACTCTGGACATTTGGTTGGCGGCCTGTTTCACATCATTCCTGACGTTGGTCGCCGTTGCCAGTATTCTTTCCATGTTCTGGGCATACGTTACCCCCTCCGCGATATGTATACTTATTTTGGTCCACACATCGTCGGCTTCCACATTTTGATCGTCGAGACTAGGCGATCCATCTTTTCCTTCTTCTGGGGGAGTTATGGCCGTTTCGTCCTTACCCGTTGCTTGTTTCTTAGCAAGTTCTGGGCCGCCGCCATCATCCTTTTCATTTCGTCTCCTCTTTCCCGTTACCTCATCCAATTCCGGGCTACCTGTGGTGTTTCTGACCGAGTCAGATTTGTTCTCGCCCCCTATGGGTGAGGACTTTGCGAAGGAGCCATCCCCGAACTCATGGATGCCCGTTATATTGCCCGTCCCTTTGGTTGGCGTGTCCGGATCGCGTTCCGGTTCATTCTCGTCTTTGTTATTAACCATCTCGTCGTTCTTTCCCCTTATCGGCGTTTTTAGGTCTTGTTTCCTTGCCTTGATCGATGCAAAGTAATCTGCTAACGGTGTCGATGATCCCTTTTTGGCAGCTAACTCCGCTTCCTTTTCCTTCTCCTGTCTCTCACGCTCCCTTCTCCTGGCCTTCTTGCTGGTCTTCCCTCTACTTTTACTACCTGGTACTGTAAGAAAATTCTCATTAGAGTTACCAACCTCGGCTACTTTCCCGTGTTGCCCTTGTCGTTTGTCCATCCCCGCACGACCCGGGCCCTTGTCCTTCTTCTCTTTCCCGCCTCCTCTTTTGCTCGTATCCGTATTCGTTGCCGTGGTTGTCGTCGTTGTTACCGTCTTGCGGTCCGGTTGACCCCCCTCAAACGTCGTACTAGTAGAAGAAGCCATTCTAAAACATAATGACCACACACCATAGAGTGCTCCGACACACGCTCTAGGCAAGCTCTGCCCACAGTCGCGCGTAGTTACAGTCTTTCCATGGTCGCCTGCAAAATACATGCCTTTGAACAGGGGCATGGAAAACTGACTTTCTCCTAGGCGGAACTGTATAAGCAGAACTTCCGTACCGAGCTCACTACGGTCGCCATGGCTGGGTCGTCCATGGTAACTTCCTCTTGAAGCTTAGTCACGCTCCGGCCCCGGTCGCTACTCACTCTACTGCACCTTGCTAAGCCATAGCCACAGTATAATCATTTGCGGATTCCAGCTCCCAGTGAGGCTCTTCCCAACCTCTGGTAAGGTATCCGAGGAGTCATCCAACCATCCTAAAAACCAGACCCAACGTATCCCAGGCTTTCACCTAGCTGGGTAATCTGCATCATATACTGCTCGTAGAGGGCCGCTCAGTTTCATAGAGTTTTTGCTTCCGGTGCCCACGAACACTACAAACACTAAGTACAGCACGTAACATTGAGGGCATCACACACACTCAGGACGTCACTAACAGAACGGTTTGGTAACGGAGTACCTTCTCCGGACAGGTTGCCTCCAATGGCTTGCTCCCGAGTCCCGTCTTCCCGTTGGTTTTATGTCAGAGTGTCCTTCTCCAGACAGGTTGCCTCCGTAGGCTGCATCCCGAACCCTGTCTGCCCGTTGGTGTTAGTTCAGAGTGGCCTTCTCCTAGACCGGTTGCCTGTCAAGGCTGACGAGTCCAGTCTACCCGGGTTTGATTCGGCGTTTTCCTTCCCTAGATAGGGGTCTCATCAGACCCGCGCGAGCCCTATCTACCCGGTGTTGTCTTTGGTCTGGGTCCCGCTTCCGGCACCACCCTGGAGTCCAGAGTCCACGCATTAGGTTTTTTGGCCCACGGTGTGACCCCTCTAGCTTGCTCGGCAGCCCCAGACCCTCCAGAACCGAAGCCACTTAAGGCCTTGCCAGAGGGCCGGTCCCGCCATGGGGCCACGCCCTGCGTATCATCGATACGAGATGTGGCTCCTGAGCACACCAGCCAGTATGTAGTGCTTTCAGCAAGACCACGCTAGCCCCCCAACCGCGGCAAGGTAACAACACTGAGGGAGGAATGATAATAAGTCTATGTTTATGATTTCGAACGGAGTCTTTGGTGTGGGTGTAAGATTGTCGGTGGTCTTTATCAGTTTTCTTTCATACTTGTTACATCTGCATATTTCGCAGTTGTTTATATAATCTTGAATGTCCTTGTTCATTCGAGGCCAGTAATATTTTTCTTTTAACTCTCTGATAGTGGCTAGAATTCCTCTATGATTTGTTATACCCGTATGAAAATCATGAATTATTTCTAATTGTTCTTCTTCGTTTTCTATGTTTTCTACTAATTTTGTACAGGCTATAATATTTATAGAATTTGCTTGAAATTTATTTTGTAAGATCTTTGAAACTTCTTTATCTAGAGATTTTTGAAAGAGTGCTAAATATCTGATTTTTGGTATCAAATAGGTTTTTATAAATTCAGTAACGTCTTGTTCAAAAGTGTTTTCGTTAAATTTGCAAATAAATCTTTGTTTTTTGTTATTAAAGTATTTTTTAATTTTAATGTTTGTGTCATCGGGTACTTTATAAAATATGATTTGATTATCTGCAATGTTTATTATGTCGTCTGAGTATTTTATGCCTGCGACTGGGTTTTCATCAGAGCTATGAATTGTTTGTTGATCTTCGTCTTCATCAACATTATTCTGTTCGCTATCATTAGTGATTTCGTTTTTGTTTACACACGGCAATGAATAAACGTTTATATTTATATTAGTGTCTTCAAATATCTTATTTAATTTTGCTTTTACTTTTTCCCATTCTAAGTTGTCTAGGCCACAACCTAATTTTGGAATATTAATAATTTCTAAATCATTTTTTCTCATGTAATCTCTTAATGTAATTTTTACTTTGATATTTTTCATTGACTACTTTAGCTAATCCTTTAGACATTTGACAGTCTTGTGATATACAATGACCAAAAGGGTTTTGTTCTAATACATTTCCAATCTTTTCAATTAAAACTTTGGTTTTTGTTTTGATAAAAGGTTTTCCTTTTTCAAACTCGTTGAAATGATTATCTTTAATTTGGATGTTATTTACTTCAATTTTTATTTTTTCTAATTCTTGTAATTTATAAATATTGTTTCCTACTTGTACTTCATTATTTTGGAAGTTTAATTGAATATTTAATATTTTGAAAGCTAATTCTAAAAAATCATTCTCGGTATTTTGATTTTCTAATAAGTGTTCGTTGTTTTCGTCAATGTAATTTTTAGTCTCTGTGTTTGATTCATTACAAAGATAATTTTGTCTTATTGATTGTGTTGACATTGGTTGTGTTAATCTAGTTGTTTGTGACATAGGTGTGTTGTATTGTCTTTTATTTTGTGTGGCATTTCTAACATTTTGTTTTGGAGCGAATTGTTTGTAAGTGGCTCCTTGTTGAGGATTAGATGGTTTTTGAGGGAACATTTGTCCAGGGAATTTTTTAGGTGGAATATTTATTCTTTGGTTAAAATTCTCTTGTAGTTTAGATAAATTTGGAAGATGTGGATTATTAATAAAACTAAATTCATTTTTGAGTAGTTTTTCACACTGTTCCAAAGTTGTAGGATCTTTGACAATAAATGAACCTCTAATTGAATTTGGTAGTAGTGAAATAAATCGTTTTACAATGAATTTCTGATTTTCGGTTGTAATTACATTTTTTTGTAATTGAGTATAATTCATTAATAATATTTTTGATTTATAAAGTGAAAATTTTTCCATAATTTTCTTTAATGTGATTTCAGCATTTTTCTGAAATTTAATTTCCATAATCTCTATTATTAACGTTTCTGGAGTACTTTTGTCCATGAAATTTTCTTGTAAAAATGTTTTTAATTCTTCCCAATCGGCAAATTCATTGTTACTTATTATTTCCATTGCTTGATCATTTAATTTTAGTTTTATCATACTAAAAATGAATAATCTTTGGTTGTTTGTTAATGCAAACGTATTTAGTAAATTTAAAATTATGTCTGTTAGTTTTATGAAACTTGGTAAAACTTTAATGTTACCATCATAATTTGGAATTGTTTTGAGAAATTGGTAAATTTCTCCAATTGTTGTAAGAGCCATTTTTCTGACTGTTAAGTTACTTGGTTTAAGTTTAAAATTTAAATTGAAATTTGACACTGGGTCTAATTCTGTATCAGAATTTTCACTTATAGTACTTAGTGTACTGTCACTATCGTACATAAATTTTAAAATATTGTGTGTGTTCGGTACTGTGTCGGTACCACGATAGCTTTATTACTAGATCGTGTCTAGAGCTACCCCTTTGTGTAATAATTATTATAAGTACAATTTTTATATTTTAAAAATGTAACTTACAAAGTAAATATGAATACTAGGAAAGTTGTCCGCAGTTTTAGGAGCATTCCTAGGGTAGTACTGCTTGGCTTGATATCGTCGTCGTTGTGAAGAACAGCAAGTCTGCTTTAAAGGTGATTTCTCGGGTACAGCAAGTCTTCTTTAAAGATGATTTCTCGGGTACAGCAAGTCTTCGTTTTCCGGAGACGTGAACCAGGTGAGACAGCAACAGGAGACGTGAACCAGGTGAAACAGCAACAGGAGACGTGATCTTCTTTTAAAGATGGGTCGTGGTTAGACCCTGATGGGCTACAGGTAGAAGCCGTTTATCTTCTTTTGTAGGTGTGCGGTAAAGAATTTAAAAATTCACCACAATATTGTATTTATTGTGTCGGCACTGTTATCTATCAATCCTACCAAGACTGCGCCAATTATGTATCGGAGATATTTAATTAGGTTTTTAAAAACTTTATTTCTCGTTGATACAGTTTTATTATATTGATAGATAATATTACAATTTGATATACAAGCGTACGCAAGCAGAATGACTGACCCCGTCTCTGTAGATGCGAGCGTATTTATCTCTTTACTTATCGCATGGAAAATTACCAAGGATGCATCTAAATATTTTTGGGTATAATTTGAGTAAGATTTACAGCCCAACCGTTTTTTTATATTTTCGGGGTATGTTAAAAACCCTAGTTAACATCTACACAATAAGAAGTTTAACGTGTTATCAAAATGGCCACATTAATACACATATTTGAAATATTTTTTTATAATTAGAATACTTAGAATTTTATGTTAACATGTGTCAGAAGATAACAGTCATTGTATTAGCTACATGTAGAAACAAAGATAAATAAATAAATAAATAATAAATAAATCATAAAATATCCTTAGATCAAAATACGCGGAAAGAACAAAACTCGCCCCAGTTGACGGTATCTTTAATCCATGGTGATTATTTCCCTCACCTTCGGCTCGTGAAATAAACTTCACCTTCAGGATTAATTCTTGGACTTTAGTTCTATAATACACTGGCGGAAAAAATGAAACACTTTGAAAAACATTTTCAAACCGCCATAACTCGGCGTATTTTCAATCGATTTCGATGAATCTATGTGGGCGAAAAACTTTGAAGTGTCTACTTTAAAGTCATGCCTGCGAATTTTAGCGCAACCCCTTCCGCCCCCCTCCAGCACCCCGGTGAAAAATAATAAATTCTAATTTTAAATATGTCCAACTTTGACGATGTGTATGGAGTTTAAATTTTTTTTTGACTTGATTCATTAAAAGAGCACTAAAATTCACTCAATTCCCTGTGCAGGACTCAAAGAACGAAGTTCCTACGATGATTTGGAACAAAGTTATGAATTTTTTTTTAAAAAGAGCATTTTTAGATTTTTTGCACATAACAGCGACTTTTCAACCAAATTAGACGATTCTTTCGGGAAAAAACCAAATTGTGGGTGTACTTTAAGGGGATAATCTCAGATTAGGATGATCTCTTTTCATACCCTTTAAAACCCGAACAAAAAACACGTTCTTTCGCAAAAAAACGTCTAACTTTGGCCATGTGTATTAAGTTGGAAAAAATTTGTCTACTCGATCCACAGAAATGGCATTGAAATTTGTGCAATTACCTGTGCAGGGCCCAAAGAACGAAGTTCCTACGACGATTTGGCACAAAGTTATGGGCGTTTGAAAAACGTGCATTTTATGGTTTTTTGACTCATAAGTCGGAAGTTTTTTAACGAAATTGTTTTTTTCTCACGAATGAATTTTTTTTCCAAATTTATATTAGTTTAGGCAATTTGAGTTATTCACACGAAATATCCAATTTCATTTTTAAAGAAGTAAGCAAATCTCACGAGTTTTACAGACCTGTAAGCAGATCTTCAATATCGAGAAAATTTAAATTCCGCCAGTATATATAATAT
This sequence comes from Agonum fuliginosum, assembly GCA_947534325.1. Lineage (NCBI taxonomy): Eukaryota > Metazoa > Arthropoda > Insecta > Coleoptera > Carabidae > Agonum > Agonum fuliginosum. The sequence continues at coordinate 16,397,579 of OX384037.1, read as the reverse complement.
ACTATTATTGCCTTATCACTAAAACTGACATGTAACAGGCTGCCAGCTGTCAATAAAATAGCACTTATAATGTTAGTCGGCGAAAATTTTTTTTTTGATAAATTAAAATTACTGGTCAAAAACAGGGTTATGCACCGTTATCTTTTTTTTTCTTAAAATACAGAATAAACTAGGTACATTATCCTGTGAAAACACGACTAAAAATTTTTGTTAAAGAAGGTATGAACTTTCAAAATTTTAATATTCACGTCTACCTATAGGTTTTTGATTGACTGTGGCGTAACTCCCAAAGAATGAACCATACAAGGTTAGAAATTTCAAATAAATATTTAATTTATATATTTATTTCATGGCAGATCTAAAATAAATCATAAAAGTAACTCAATGTGTAAGTGAAATGACATTATTCATAATAATAAATAAAAATTTTGTCCAGTAACAAAACAGTATGATGTTATACTAGCATTGATTGTTGTGTTGGCAGATGGAAACTAAATTATAGGCTGCAAAATTATTTCCAATGAGTAAGAAACAAGAAAATTAAAATGAATTAACATTTTATAGCTATAAAACACCGTTAACATCAACTTTAAATTGATACATTGACATTTTGTGACAGTTTCTTTCTGAGTATAGTACCGAAACCATGCCGCGCACCACCCCTTATTTTCTATTCTCTTTGTACCACACCACGTGCTCTTCTACCAATGAATAGTTTACAACTTTTAAAACCATATTGACAACACTGTTCACAGAATAGGTTTCCGAAATAGTTGAATATTTTCTCGTTAGATGGCTATTGATGCCATCTTTAGGTGAAAGTTCGTAACTACTCAAAGTTCTGTGCTGCAATCTTCGAACAAAAGTGATCAAACACATAACAAGAAATACAATTACATTATTTCTCTATAACCTTTATACTCACTGGCCATATCTAGAATTTAAACAGAAATGTATACCTACGTACAATCCGGTGCCCATTTAAAATATACAAATAAAAATCTAAAATATCCAAACACAGAAATTAGTATATCACCTGAATCTAAAGATTTATTCACACGAAAACTCTTCTGTGTTGAAGCCATCCTCCGTTCAGTTACTACATTTAATAGCTTACTTATGACTTATATGTATAGCGCTAGTATGCCTACTTGTCACCCGTCTCACCTGTCAATATTTTTTATGCAGAAACAAAAATCAACCGAACATGGATTACAAGATTTCAACGTTTTATTTGATAAATTTATTTTTTAAATTTTACTGCAGTTCTTTAATGCTACCAGATAAAGATAATTTTTTTATAACGTAAATTGCAAATAACTTTTCCTCTTATTCTTATTACAAATAAATACTATATTTATCCAAATTTATAGAAATTTTTGACACTTAATCTTTTCAATCTTCAAAAAATATCACTTCCGGTGAAGATATTTGTACCAAAATCTAATGAGCTCTTCCTATTCGTATACAATTGTAAAATACCAAATATCAAATTTTTTGGGTAATTCGTATTTGAGTTATCCGACTGACAAAAATCCGGCCCTGACCACGTAACTACACACATACACACACACACATACATACAGACATCATCGGGAAACTATCAAAAATGAGTTGTAAGGACCCTAATTCGTGCTCATCCACTAAAACCTCACTACCCGATTTTTTGCATGATTCCAATATCTTCCTTAAAGGTAAGCGGAAGGTAAAAATGATTAAATGATTGATATTTACACTTACATATAAAAGATTACATTCCTCAGGTAAAACAAACACAAAGCTTAAACCGCCACAATAAAGTCTAAAGTTAGCACTGATAGCAGTCAACAAACATCACGTAACGAATATTACCAATACTAAGTAACAAAATGTTACTAAAAATTATTTTTTAGTTCTAATATTGTAATTTTGGTTTTTAAATAACAGTAAAATTATCTGTTATCTATTTAAAGAAAAAAAACAAAAAGATAAGTTATAAGATAAGTTATTTGGCTATTTGGCAAGTATCTAGATACTAGATAATAGATAAAATAATCGTTATCTAGATAAAATTTCAGATAATTTTATCTAGATAACCCAACACTGTTCATAACTTTGTTCCAAATCATCGTAGGAACTTCGTTCTTTGAGTCCTGCACAGGGAATTGAGTGAATTTTAGTGCCCTTTTGATGGATCAAGTCAAAAAAATATTTTAAAGTCCATACACATCGTCAATGTTGGACAGTTTTAAAATTAAAATTTATTATTTTTCACCGGGGTGCTGGAGGGGGGCGGCAGGGGTTGCGCTAAAATTCGCAGGCATGACTTTAAAGTAGACACTTCAAAGTTTTTCGCCCACAAAGATTCATCGAAATCGATTGAAAATATGCCGAGTTATAGCGGTTTGAAAATGGACGAAATTTTACGAATTTCAAAGTATTTCATTTTTTTTCCCGCCAGTATATATATAATATCGGGATGCCGATCTACGACCTGGTCTCATTAGCGAAACTCTCGCTTTGTTTTATATCTTATTTTATCTTATGCTATAAAATGACTAAAAATTGCATGTATGTATTTTTCCGGGCATCTTAACTTTTATCTATCCCCGATGAAAATAAATTATAAAATTATCTTTAAACATCATTTTTGTGTGTTTTTTTTGTGAATTCATTTTTTGATCAATTGACTACCTATTTAAAAGGATGTTGGAATGGTTAGGTAGGTAGTACTTAGTTGAAATAAAATAAAAACATTTTTAACACAATAAATATTATTTAATAAATTATACAAAATAATAAATTTTAAAATAACAAATGATTAATACAATTTTTGAAAAACCAGCAATAAAACATAACAAACAGAAGTAAAAGATTTTAAGTATTAAAAGCTAATTTGAAGAATTTCTAATGTAAAGGCTTCCAAATTTTCAAGGAAAAATCTTCATCTTGGTAAACATCTGGTACGGTATTATTCTGAATTAGGTATGGCCATAGGTACCATTCTTGACCACCTCACATCAGGTAAGATTTTATGGGGGAATCAAAAAATGTTCTTTAACAGGTATGGCCATAGGTAACATTCTTGACCACCTCACATCAGGTAAGAATTTATATGGGAATCAAAAATTTTATTTAATAGGTATCGCCATAGGTACCATTCTTGACCACCTCACATCAGGTAAGAATTTATATGGAAATCTAAAATTTTATTTAATAGGTATGGCCATAGGTACCATTCTTGACCACCTCACATCGGGTAAGAATTTATATGAGAATCAAAAATTTTATTTAATAGGTATGGCCATAGGTAGAATTTTTGACCACCTCACATCAGGTAGGAATTTATGTGGGAATCAAAATTTTTATTTAATAGGTATGGCCACAGGTACCGATTTTGACCACCTAACATCAGGTTTCTTACCTGATGTTAGGTGGTCAAAATGTTATATGGGAATCAAAAATTTTATTTAATAGGTATGGTCATAGGTAGAGTTTTTGACCACCTCACATCAGGTAAATATTTATGTGGGAATCGAAAATTTTATTTAATAGGTATGGCCACAGGTACCGTTTTTGACCACCTCACATCAGGTAAGAATTTATGTGGGAATCAAAAATTTTATTTAATAGGTATGGCCATAGGTAAAGTTTTTGACCAGCTCACATCAGATAAGATTTTATGTGGGAATCAAAAATTTTATTTAATAGGTATGGCCACAGGTACCGATTTTGACTACCTAACGTCAGGTAAGAATTTATATGGTAATCAAAAATTTTATTTAATAGGTATAGCCATAGGTAGAGTTTTTGACAACCTCACATCAGATAAGAATTTATGTGGGAATCAAAAATTCTATTTAATGGGTATGGCCATAGGTAGAGTTTTTGACCACCTCACATAAGGTAAGAATTTATGTGGAATTCAAAATTTTTATTTAGGTATAGGTACCGTTCTTGACCACCTCACATCAGGTAAGAATTTATGTGGGAATCAAAAATTTTATTCAATAGGATGGCCATAGGTACCAATCTTGACCACCTCACATCAGGTAAGAATTTATATCAAAAATTTTATATAATAGGTATGGCCATAGGTAGAGTCACAGCCCGGTAATTAGATACGCTCAGAAGTGTATACAGTAAAATATTCGAGTAGACGTGGCATAGGCGTGGCCTAGTGTATTTTTGAACAGGGAAAAACTCGCTGAAAACGAGTTTTCTGGAAAATTTGAGTTAGTCCGTTAGATTTCTGAGGTTGAAAACTTTGACGATGTGTATGGACTTTAAAATATTTTTTTGACTTGATCCATCAAAAGAGGACTAAAATTCACTCAATTCCCTGTGCAGGACTCAAAGAACGAAGTTCCTACGATGATTTGGAACAAAGTTATGAACAGTGTTGGGTTATCTAGATAAAATTATCTGAAATTTTATCTAGATAACGATTATTTTATCTATTATCTAGTATCTAGATACTTGCCAAATAGCCAAATAACTTATCTTATAACTTATCTTTTTGTTTTTTTTCTTTAAATAGATAACAGATAATTTTACTGTTATTTAAAAACCAAAATTACAATATTAGAACTAAAAAATAATTTTTAGTAACATTTTGTTACTTAGTATTGGTAATATTCGTTACGTGATGTTTGTTGACTGCTATCAGTGCTAACTTTAGATTTTATTGTGGCGGTTTAAGCTTTGTGTTTGTTTTACCTGAGGAATGTAATCTTTTATATGTAAGTGTAAATATCAATCATTTAATCATTTTTACCTTCCGCTTACCTTTAAGGAAGATATTGGAATCATGCAAAAAATCGGGTAGTGAGGTTTTAGTGGATGAGCACGAATTAGGGTCCTTACAACTCATTTTTGATAGTTTCCCGATGATGTCTGTATGTATGTGTGTGTGTGTGTGTATGTGTGTAGTTACGTGGTCAGGGCCGGATTTTTGTCAGTCGGATAACTCAAATACGAATTACCCAAAAAATTTGATATTTGGTATTTTACAATTGTATACGAATAGGAAGAGCTCATTAGATTTTGGTACAAATATCTTCACCGGAAGTGATATTTTTTGAAGATTGAAAAGATTAAGTGTCAAAAATTTCTATAAATTTGGATAAATATAGTATTTATTTGTAATAAGAATAAGAGGAAAAGTTATTTGCAATTTACGTTATAAAAAAATTATCTTTATCTGGTAGCATTAAAGAACTGCAGTAAAATTTAAAAAATAAATTTATCAAATAAAACGTTGAAATCTTGTAATCCATGTTCGGTTGATTTTTGTTTCTGCATAAAAAATATTGACAGGTGAGACGGGTGACAAGTAGGCATACTAGCGCTATACATATAAGTCATAAGTAAGCTATTAAATGTAGTAACTGAACGGAGGATGGCTTCAACACAGAAGAGTTTTCGTGTGAATAAATCTTTAGATTCAGGTGATATACTAATTTCTGTGTTTGGATATTTTAGATTTTTATTTGTATATTTTAAATGGGCACCGGATTGTACGTAGGTATACATTTCTGTTTAAATTCTAGATATGGCCAGTGAGTATAAAGGTTATAGAGAAATAATGTAATTGTATTTCTTGTTATGTGTTTGATCACTTTTGTTCGAAGATGGCAGCACAGAACTATGAGTAGTTACGAACTTTCACCTAAAGATGGCATCAATAGCCATCTAACGAGAAAATATTGAACTATTTTTATTTAATAGGTATAGCCATAGGTAGAGTTTTTGACAACCTCACATCAGATAAGAATTTATGTGGGAATCAAAAATTCTATTTAATGGGTATGACCATAGGTAGAGTTTTTGACCACCTCACATAAGGTAAGAATTTATGTGGAAATCAAAATTTTCATTTAGGTATAGGTACCGTTCTTGACCACCTCACATCAGGTAAGAATTTATGTGGGAATCAAAAATTTTATTCAATAGGATGGCCATAGGTACCAATCTTGACCACCTCACATCAGGTAAGAATTTATATCAAAAATTTTATATAATAGGTATGGTCATAGGTAGAGTCACAGCCCGGTAATTAGATACGCTCAGAAGTGTATACAGTAAAATATTCGAGTAGACGTGGCATAGGCGTGGCCTAGTGTATTTTTGAACAGCGAAAAACTCGCTGAAAACGAGTTTTCTGGAAAATTTGAGTTAGTCCGTTAGATTCCTGAGGTTGAAAACCTCTTATATTCCAACTCTCGAGAAAATCGGAAAACTCGCTGAAAACGAGTTTTCTGGATAATTTGAGTTAGTCCGTTAGATTCCTGAAGTAGAAAACCTCTTATATACCAACTCTCGAGAAAATCGTTAGAGCCGTTTTCGAGATAGCATGACCGTAAAAACATACAATTCCTTCCTCATTTAATAGAATAGAATATCGGGATGCCGATCTACGATCTGGTCTCATTAACCAAACTCTTGCTTTGTTTTATATCTTATCTTATGCTATATTACTAAAAATTGCATGTATATATTTTTCCGGTCATCTTAACTTTTATCTATCCCCGATGAAAATAAATTATAAAATTTTCTTTAAACATCATTTTTGTGATTTTTTTTTGTGAATTTATTTTTTGATCTACCTATTTAAAAGGATGTTGGAATGGTTACTTAGTTGAAATAAAATTAAAACATTTTTAACACAATAAATATTATTTAATAAATTATACAAAATAATAAATTTTAAAATAACAAATGATTAATAAATTTTTGAAAAACCAGCAGTAAAACATAACAAACAGAAGTAAATGATTTTAAGTATTAAAAGCTAATTTGAAGATTTTCTAATGTAAAAGGCTTCCAAATATTCAAGGAAAAAATCTTCATCTTGGTAAACATCTGGTACGGTATTATTCTGCATTAGGTATGGCCATAAGTACCATTCTTGACCACTTCACATCAGGTAAGAATTTATATGGGAATCAAAAATTTTATATATTAGGTATGGCCATAGGAAGAGTTTTTGACCACTTCACATAAGATAAGAATTTATGTGGAATAGGTATGACTATAGGTACTATTCTTGACCACCTCACATCAGGTAAGAATTTATATGGTAATCAAAAATTTTATTTAATAGGTATGGCCATAGGTACCATTCTTGACCACCTCACATCAGGTAAGAATTTATATGGGAATCAAAAATTTTATTAAATAAGTATGGCCATAGGTACCATTTATATGGGAATCAAAAATTTTATTTAATAGGTATGGCATGGCCATAGGTACCATTCTTGACCACCTCACAACAGGTAAGAATTTATGTGGGAATCAAAAATTTTATTTAATAGGTATGGCCACAGGTACCGATTTTGACCACCTAACATCAGGTAAGAATTTATATGGGAATCAAAAATTTTATTTAATAGGTATGGCCATAGGTACCATTCTTGACCACCTCACATCAGGTAAGAATTTATATGGGAATCAAAAATTTTATTAAATAAGTATGGCCATAGGTACCATTTATATGGGAATCAAAAATTTTATTTAATAGGTATGGCATGGCCATAGGTACCATTCTTGACCACCTCACAACAGGTAAGAATTTATGTGGGAATCAAAAATTTTATTTAATAGGTATGGCCACAGGTACCGATTTTGACCACCTAACATCAGGTAAGAATTTATATGGGAATCAAAAATTTTATTTAATAGGTATGGCCATAGGTACCGTTTTTGACCACCTCACATCAGGTAAGAATTTATGTGGGAATAAAAATTTTTATTTAATAGGTATGACCATAGGTACCATTCTAGACCACCTCACATCAAGTAAGAATTTACATGATAATAATTTTTTTTATTTAATATGTATGGCCATAGGTACCATTCTTGACCACCTCACATCAGATAAGAATTTATATGGGAATCAAAAATTTTATTTAATAGGTATGGTCATAGGTACCATTCTTGACCAGATCACATCAGGTAAGAATTTATGTGGGAATCAAAAATTTTATTTAATAGGTATGGCCACAGGTACCGATTTTGACCACCTAACAACAGGTAAGAATTTATATGGGAATTAAAAATTTTATTTAATAGGTATGGCCATAGGTACCGGTTTTGACCACCTCACATCAGGTAAGAATTTATGTGGGAATCAAAAATTTTATTTAATAGGTATGACCATAGGTACTATTCTTGACCACCTCACATCAGGTAAGAATTTATATGTTAATAATTTTTTTTATTTAATATGTATGGCCATAGGTACCATTCTTGACCACCTCACATCAGGTAAGAATTTATATGGGAATCAAAAATTTTATTTAATAGGTATGGTCATAGGTACCATTCTTGGCCACCTCACAACAGGTAAGAATTTATGTGGGGATCAAAAATTTAATTTGATAGGTATGGCCAAAGGTACCGATTATGACCACCTAAGATCAGGTAAAAAATTTTTGGGAATCAAAAATTTTATTTAATAGGTATGGCCATAGGTAGAGTTTTTGACCACCTCACATCAGGTAAGAATTTATGTGGGAATTAAAAATTTTATTTAATAGGTATGGTCATAGGTAGAGTCACAGCGCGGCAATTACATACGCTCAGAAGTATATACAGTAAAATATTCGAGTAGGCGTCGCCTAGTGTATTTTTGAACAACGAAAAACTCGCTGAAAACGAGTTTTCTGGAAAATTTGAATTGGTCCGTTAGATTCCTGAGGTTGAAAACCTCTCATATACCAACTCTCGAGAAAATCGTTAGAGCCGTTTTCGAGATAGCATGACCGTAAAAACATACAATTCCTTGCTCATTTAATAGAATAGATATATATATATATATATATATACAGTAATGTCCCGAAAGAACTAGTTCTCCAAGACATCGAACAGAACTGGGAAACTATAAAAAACTTCTGTACCCTGGACAAACGGTATTTCCTGGAATGCATAAATCTTGTGATGGAATGCAACTATTGTGTTTTCAACGGAACTTTTTACAGTCAAAATTTTGGATTGAGCATGGGTAGTTCGATCAGCCCAGTCCTGGCGAATAGAGTGATGGATATCCTTATAGACACATGCGTTAAGAAACTGGACTATGAGCTGCCATTCCTCAAACGATTTGTGGATGACGTAATATTAGCAGTACCTAACAACAAAATCGAATACACATTAAATTTGTTCAACAGTTATAACACACACTTACAATTCACATGTGAGAAGGAAACAAACAATAGCGTTCCTTTCTTAGACACGCTGCTGATTAGATCAGAGGACAATATAATAACGCTCGACTATTATAAAAAGCCAACACACACAGGAAGATATCTAAACTACAGAAGCGAACAACCACTTAAGACAAAAATAAACTTTGTACAAGGACTTAAACAACGAATACTCAAACTATCACACCCAATGTACCACAGAAAAAACATGGAAGAACTTTATATTACACTCAGGAAGAACTGCTTTTCTCAAAAAGTTGATCTACACAAGCAATACTGAAACACCAAGACACGGTTTAATACAAGAAGCTAATGATGATGATAATGCAACTAAATACAGCTCCATACTCTTCATTGAAGATCTATCATACAAATTAATGAAGGTTTTCAAAAATGAAAACATCAAAATAGCTTGTAAAAACCGAGAACAGCTTAACAAGTATTTCACAAAAACCAAAGAGAAAATAAAAACACCTGAAAGAAGTAATATAGTTTATAAAATTAAATGTGCAGATTGTGATAAATGTTATGTAGGTGAAACAAGTCAAGCCCTTAAGTCCAGGCTGACCCAACACACAAGTGATATCAAAATTCCTACAAAATCCTGTACAATGGCGGTGCACTGTAGAAACCTTAAACATGGCTTTAAAAAAGAAGACGTTAGTATATTGTCAACTGAAAAAAACACAAGCAAAAGGAAACTGCTAGAAATGTTTCACATAGCTGTCACTAATAACACCATTAACAGCAAAAAAGACATTAACAACATCAACACAAACTACAATCTCCTTTTGAACAAACATTGGAACCAAACATAATTAACCTCTTCTGTCACGTGCGAAATATTTCTCCAAAACGTCACTCTACAACTTGAAGTAGGCCATGTTCAACAGGTGGGAGTTACCAACCAACCAACAACATTTTGAGCGGGAAATCAGAGAATTGTCCAACGGCTGAACCACCTGCTATTACTTGTTATATTTAGATACGCAGAGTGCAAAGTATAAAATTATAAAAATTGTTCTTATAAATGTATAAATCTTCGAAAGTAACAAAACATAAATATTTAAATGTTGATAGAAGAAAACCGGTACTGCAGACAGTGTTTTGCGTTCAATTTCTTAATACTTAATACTTTTCGTAAGTATTTTTTAAAAAATGTTTTCAATGTATTTTTTGTGTAATTTTCATGTTATATATTTATTTATATTTTTTATATTTTCCTGACAGTTTCCCTGATGAAGGACACAATTAATGTCCGAAATATTGGAATTTTTGAAATAAATTTAAGTACGTAATAACAACTAGTATTTGAGCCCTGACCGATTCCCGAGATTTTTTAATTCTAATTATACTACAAACGGTCGATAACATTCTTTCTATTATATATATATATATATATATATATATATATATATATATATAAGTACTACTACTACTGCTATTAACAAATATATTTTAGTCATTTTATTTAAACTGCAGAAGAAGATATAAAGCTACAAGATACCGGAATACAAAATTATAAATATATACTTTAATTATTCTTAAATGGTACCAGATACAAAAATATTTATAAAATACCGATTGTAGGTAATAATCACATAATCTTTCATTTAAAATAAAAAAAATTGTCTTAAATTAAATATTTATCGAAATATTTGAAAAAAGTACTACTTCCGGTATATAGATTGAAACCAAAAATAGGAGGTGCATTACTAGATGCTATAACAGTTGTAACATTATTTCTCTCTGAATTTGTATTTAGTGCATAAATATTACACCGGATGTTTATGATATGTGATTATTCTTTTTGTTCGTCTGGAGTTGCAAATTTTTGCCGCGGTTGATTGCCGGCGGTGAGTGATGGTGCATTGGGTTGGACTTGAGACTCGCTCTCTCCCGGACAAGCCGTCAAAGCGAACAGACGTATTTAGTGCCTCTCTGCATATTTTGTTTTAGTGTAGTATTCTAGTAGATTTCAATAGTAAATTAAATGTTATTTATGGCACCTGTCTGTTAAATATTACCTTTTGAACACTGTAAGTATCTTTGATTTTGAAATTAGTTCTGTTTTAATCTTTTTGTACAGGCCTTGGCCTTGGCCAAGTTGCTTGCCGGCTTGTTCGCGAGGGCAATTAGTCGCGTAAAATTTAAAGCGTGCAGTTAGTTTTGGTTTAGTTGTCGCGGCCAACTAAAGTCATTTATTGTTATTTTTTTAAACATTCTGTAATTCTGCATCAAATATTTGGGGGGGTTATATCAATTTTTGTGGATTTAATTAAATGTTGTGCACGTGAGCTTCGTGACCGTAGGTGGTTTCATTATAGAACGATAGCTCGAATCATCTTTTCATTTCATTTTTCATCCATCATGGTATGCCTGCGAGTGTGAATGTGACGCAACGCTGACTTAGACTGTTTGATTAATTAGTCGTGATTTGGACTCGTGTCTGGTACACTCTTTGTAGGTTTTTTTTTGTTAACCTAATTTCAGTCCGTAGCAGCTGAGCCAAGTAATTAGTAAGTTTCAGTTAAAGTTTGTTTGGGGGCACTGACTATGTTTTGTTAGTTTAAGTCATTGCCAGCCCATTGTGAAAGCCAGCTGCTTCTCGCGTAAATTTTTTGGTTATTATTTAACCTAGTAGGGTCTAGCGGACGCGCTATCATCACAACATTTCTCTTTTTCATCATCTTTCCCTGCATTCCCTGCTTAGCGTAATATATTTTTGAGATTATTGTAAGTTAAATTTTGCTTGCCTTAGTTATAAATTTTGGTGATATTGTAAATTAGTTTTATTAAGTCACTGTGTATTTTTGTAATCATTTTGAGAGTGAAAATCATTCATCCAAGTATTTTATGTAGCATAGTAGTGGAACAGCATACTGGTTTAGTTCTGTTTTTAGCCCAGAAGTTTTTGATGAGGGAACTTAGGCTGTTGGCTGAGCAGTTGTGGACACGGATAGCGGGGAGCTGCTTTGCAAAAGTACCGTCGCAACCCAGTCTCAGGACATCTCCATCTGTCAGCCAGTTATTTCACCACTCTGCAGCCACGCCTACTTTATTCAGAGGCCAGTATCCTGATCTCCAGCTAGGATTGGCGTATCGTTTAGCAGCTGAAGCTACAGGCTCTTCTACAACTGCCTAAAGTCGCGGAAGAACACCTAGTTTTGAACTCGAAGCCGACGACGGTACTGACCGCTAGTTTAGCGTTAGCCAAAGAGCCACCTTTCCTTTCTGCAGCTCGTTCAGCCAGCAGCGAGAAGAGGATAGCTAGACGCCGCATGTATACTGGTTCTGGTAAATTTATTTTATATCCTTTATATAAAACTCGACATGTGGTAATACCTTTTTTTTTTGTATTCATCCTCAAGTCTGTTCTGATTAAATTGAAAGTTTTCACTCTCATTAGTTTTGTAGTTCTTGAAGCATTTTGTTATTTTTTCCTGCACAGTTCCCGCTAGTTCCCAAGTTGCTAGCTCCCTATCCTGTCTCTTTCAGACTTGGGTGGCGCCGTCGGACCCACGCCTTGTTCGAGCACCCTTCAACAGCCGGCACTTTTGGTTGGTCGCACCCACAGTAAGTATATTACTGAAGTGTGGTCATACAGTCCTAAATACAAAATTTCAACTTTCTACGTCTAACCGTATTTGAGTTATGCGACATACATACGTCCGTCGTACGTACGTACGTACAGACGTCACGGTGAAACTAGTCATAATGGATTCAGAAAAGGTCAAAACGGATATTTCCATCAAAATCTGAAAACCGAAATTTTTCGCGATTACAATACTTCCTTTTTACTCCGTATAAGGAAGTAATTAGTTGAAAAAAAATTACAATCACATAAATAAACACAATTCGTTTATACTTATAACGCGTGTCCCTCTGCGTACTTTATGACCCCGGTCAATCATAGAGGCTTACTCAAAATGAGGTTCCTGATGCCATCTTGAGGGATATTATTATATGCTTCTTAGAGTGCATCTCTGAGTTATTCCAGCGTACTAAGCCTACTGGGACCGGCTACACGACTTCGAATCTTTATATCGAGCATATACTACCCAAATTATATTGGATTCAGATCTGTACTCCGCGCTGGACACATCATACGATTGATGTTAACAACATTTATGAAATTGTTCAAGATAAATTTATCATCTTAAAATGGTGCATAAGGGACAACATTGTCGGTCAGAATATCGACATTGAATATTACCATAGAACAAGGAATAGATCCTCCCAGGAATCTTACAGTATTGCTGAATGCACAAGTTTCCCAATTGGTCGTCACACTTTTACACATCCATATGGTGACATTAAAAAATATCGGGATTCGATAGTGACTAAAACACGAGTATAATCACCTTAATCCCAATTTACACGCCTTCCAAAATATTACAAGCGAGCTACTCGGTAATGTTAGAGGAGGTGTGGTCGCATGTCGGGCCTTCGTGCCAGAAAATCTACTTCTATTACTCTTCTTCGTACAATACGTTTACTATTATTCACAGTATGCAATTGTAGTAATGATTTATGGGCCTCCACGACAATTATAGTGCGATTTCGACGCGATGTCAAAACAAAAATCGAGCATTTCTGTTGCTTTTGCGTCTTCTCAGGCCTATTTCAGGTCTTCTGGTGTACAAATCTGTCACCAGAAAACGTGTATAAACACGTTAAATAGTACTAAGTGATACATTGTACCGTTTATCCTACGAAATGTTGACTTCTTCTGTCTTAGTTTAAAGTGATGATGGAAACTACAATTTCTGCATTCTGTGCCATTTTGAAAACATAGACCACATCACACCACATCAAAATGACAAATAAACAATAAAACAAATGATGAAAAGAAATTATACCAGCATAATCAATAACTATGCATTTTATAAATTTCTTGATTTCGGTATGATGCGCATATAAAAGGAATATTTAAGTAAATTGTTAATGTTTGTAATAGTCCTGGACCTGACTATGGTTCTGTAGAAAAAGTTGAGTAGGGAGAATTTTTCTTCAGGAATAGTTAGTACAGTTTATTTTTCTTGTGGTAGGCTTCACGTCATCATTCATATTCGTACGAATCAAATCAACAGTAGTGGGAGAAAATTTGGGCGTCACGTTTCTGTTCAGCCATACAGATGAAGCGATGTTGCTCTATCGCATTTTATGTCTTTAGTGAGAAAGAGATGCAGTCATTAGACAAACGTTGAATTTTAAGATAAGTGGGGTAGACACGTGTAGGACGAAGACAGGAGATATGATGTTCGTTAATTCTTAGTTCGGGAAATAATGACGTGAAGTCTACCACAAGAAAAATAAACTGTAGATGGCTTAGTGAGTATTTTTTACTCGGGTGGCCATCCGCCACCTGGTACATTTTCAGGCTATGACGTCATGAAGATGGCGCCCGCTTTAATTCAAAAGAAACCAATATCTCTGCTAATACCTACCCGATTTGCATGGAAATTTCGACAAATTGTTGTAATTATTATTTATAAAGTGAGTAGCAATAAAATTATTGTTATTAAATTGTAAATAATATAATACAAAATAAAATATAAAGAAAATTTGTTTTTACCTCACGCCTCATATTCTATTTTCGAATATGAGTTTTTGGTGGATAAGCACGTTTCAGGGTCTCTAGAATACGAATTTAATATTTTCACGATGATGTCTGTGTGTGTGTGCGCGGGTATGTATGTATGGATGTGTGAACGTATGGACTGACGATTTTTCGTCCACGCTAACTTAAAAAGTATCAAACCGTTTATAACCAAATTTCATATTTAAGGTTTTAATAAGTATCTTAACACCGGATAACATTTTGGTAGAAATCCGCAAACCGGAAGTAGTACTTTTTGAAGCTTGATAAAGTTTTCATTAAATATATTGGCACATTATTTATTTATGACAATTTTTGCAATTAAAAATAAAAGAAAATATAATTATCTATGGGTACAATTAATTATAAACACAATTTGCTGAATCTGGTAGTATTTAACAATAAAATAAAGTATATTTCATATTCTATTTTTTCGAAATTCCAGTATCTAGTTGTCCATGATATGATGACACGATTGTTCGCTTAGAGCCCTGTGAATTTGATTTTGAAGTAATAGAAGGCAGTTTGATGCCGAAAAAATTTAATAAAATGTAATTGTTTAAAATGTGCTAAATCCTCCTGCACTTGTAGAGTAAATAAAGTAAGCTGTTGCTCTTTTTGTAAATGCAAAAGTATTGAGGGGTCTGATTCGACTTGTAAAAATCCTTTTTAGATGAAGTTGAAAATATTTTTGTAATATTATACTAATGTATAAAGTACAATACAGTATAAAAATTTATATAAACATAATAAATTTTTTATTTACAGTATTATCATTGTATTATCTTTTTGTCCAATATTTTTACCGATTTTGTTGCAATATACATTATATTTTGTGAAAATATGGAGAACAAATAAAAAAGTGATTTTTATGATTTTCTTATTTTATTTCTATTTAAAATATAAATAAACAATAATAATTATTGTTGCTACTCACTTTATAAATAATAATCACTTATAATATCACATGTGCATTAATTCCTTCCGGAAATTTTTTGAGTGCTTTCCAACGTCATAATTATCTCGAGTGGAACACGAGAGCTAATTACGTTGTTGTAATGCACGATAAAAAATTTCCTGGACATGAATGAATGCACGAGTGCATATTCGGTAAGAAAATCGCAATGACACCGCCGCTCTATATTTTTAAATTCTTTTTACAATAGAAACTTGAAATAATCACTAAATTTTTATGTTACATTAATAAATATGTATTAATTACCTTATTTCTTGCTTATTTACACTCAAAATGATATATGATAGAAAAGTTTCCACTTATTAATTTCAGTTAAGTTACTCAAGCTACTAGTAAAAAATTTCAGCAAAATTTTTTATATAACCATGGTTACTATTATTGTAATGAATTCTTCCCTTGGCTGTTATTTGTGTCATGCGATTTTCACTTATAATATCACATGTGCATTAATTCTTGCCGGAATTTTTTTTGAGTGCTTTCCAACAACGTCTTTATTAGCTCGAGTGATACCTACACGAGAGCTAATTACGTTGTTGGAATGCACGATGAAAAATTTCCTGGGCATGAATGAATGCACGAGTACATATTCGGTAAGAAAATTGCAATGACACCGCCGCTGTATTTTTGATTTCTTTTTACAAATATTGAAATATTTACTAAATTTGTATTTAACATTAACAAATATATATTATTTACCTTATTAATTGCTTACATATACTCAAAATAACAATTTAACCACTTTTTAATTTAATGTCAAAGTGACAGATGCCGGAAAAATTTCCACTTATTAATTTTAGTCCAGTCAGCAGAACGAAAAAAAGGAGTCTACCTGGAAAGTATTCCGATCTTAATGAAATTTTGACACGTCATTTAGGGGTACTCTGGGACGTCGAATCTGAGTTTTCGACCTCGAGGGCCCTGTGCTAACTTGGGGAGGGGTAAAAACCACGATTTTTATGAACTTTTTCGGTTTTTCGCCTATAACTCAAAAACTATGGACCCTACGAACTTTTTGTTTTCATTTTTGGAAAGAACATTAAATTTCCTTCAAATTCCATTGGTCAAACGTATCTGACCCAATAAGTACCGAGAGACAGGCGTTCAAAATTAGGAAATGTTTCTCAAAATGACATTTTCAGCCACACATTGACATTTAGCAGGATATTGCAAGTTTTTGGCTCATAACTTTAGTTAAAATAAACTTATCGACTTCCGGTTTCTTTTATTAAATTTTACGAACATTTCTCTATAGAATACGTTATTTTAAAAACTTTTTGGGGCGTTCATTAAACCAAAATATCAAAAGTTCGTAGGGCTTATAGTTTTGGAGTTATAGGAAAAAAACCGAAAAAAAGTAATAAAAATCGTGGGTTTACCCCCTCCTCAAGTAAGCACAGGGCCCTCGAGGTCGAAAACTCAGATTCGACATCCCAGAGTATCCCTAAACGTGTCAAAATTTCATTAAGTTCGGAATACTTTCCAGGTAAAAGTGTCTGCCGACTGGACTATTCAGTTACTCAAGCTACTAGTAAAAAATTTCCGAGAAAATTTTTATATACCCATGGTTATTATTATTCATCCATTGGCTGTTTTTTATGTCATGCAATTTTCACAATAATTTGTCGAAATTTCCATTCAAATCAGGTAAGTATTAACAGAGATATTTGGTTCTTTTAAATTAAAGCGGGCGCCATCTACATGACGTCATAGCCTAAAAATGTACCAGGTGCGGGATGGCCACCCAAGTAAAAAATACTCACTAAGCCATCTACTAACTATTCCTGAAGAAAAATTCTCCCTACTCAACTTTTTCTACAGAACCATAGTCAGGTCCTGGACTATAAGAGTTGGTAATGGAAGCGACTTCGAGTATGTCTAGTTAACATATAGCAATAGTAATATTTCGGCATTCGTTCTCAACATAAATGTTATTAGCATTTTTTCTTTAATAAACTAAGTCTAAAGAGTTGTTAATTAAATACGAAGCGCGCCTAAGTTCGATTTTAATGACATAGACAAATAAACTAGATTACCTACTTTTCCTGTATTTATTATGCCTACTGTTAAATCAAATATCATGCATACCTGGAAACGATAACCTTCTCGTAAGGCTTAAGGAATTAGTTGAAGAGCTCAAGATCACGTTTAACTCTGGCAGCAAAGAAAACATAAGCAAACATGCTTAGTGAGGAGCAGTAACACGCTGGTGGAACACTCCACCTCAGACTCTCACATCACACATCAATCTCAACATCATACCACATTCCAACATTCGTATCTCGTTGGCGACCTGGTTAGGACCACTCCAGCTCAAAGCTGCTCGCTGCACCGTTGGCAATCTGACTAGGATTACTACAGCCTAGCTGCTTGCTGCACCGTTGGCGGCCAGTCACGGTCCACTACAGTCAAAGCTGCTTGCTGCCCGATGGCGGTCAACCACGTTCCGCTCACAGCCCGAAGCTGTCGCCGTTACTAACACAACATCTCATCACGCTCTACACTCTACACATCATAGACACACACGACTCTACTCACCAGGCCAGATCAACACGGATCTATTTCACATAACCATATACACTTTACTGAATAATGATCTGTTCTTCTCGAACACTACTCTTAGACTGAAATCTAAGAGGCTAGCTAATGAGTTTTATTGTCTCAAGAGTTATCTAATTTGTTTGTAGTACCTACTCTTATTTTATTTTTATTTTTTTCTTTCTTCGAGGGCAGGGGGGAAATCTTCATAGAGACCCAGTAGGGTCCGCACTACTGGATACTGCTGGATTTTTACCAGCTAAAACCCCCCTCCCTTTGTCCCTAACAGAGTACGGCACCGTTATACACATTACTTCCTACCCTGTTAGTTAATCTCTTACTACTGTTCCTTCTTAGTCATGATGCTTGTGATGAACTTTGCTATCATGTCCCAGTTCTCCCTATTCTCCAGCATCCGGTCTATGACGTTTCCGGGTTCGAGTACTCCTACTTTTCTCATCAATTCTTCCCTTTCGTCTCTCCAGCGTCTACATGCGAAGATCGTATGCCCGGCATTATCCTCTTCTGTGCCACATGTTTTACAGTTTGGGTCTTCGGGTTTTTTAAACCGGAAAAGGTATTTCCTGAAATTCCCGTGTCCTGTCAGAAACTGGGTGAGGTGGTAATTTACCTCTCCGTGACTTCTTTTCGTCCATTTGCCGACGTCCGGAATGAGGGTTCTCGTCCAGTCCCCTTCGTTCCGTCCTGCCATCTTGCCTGCCATTTTCTTAGTATCATTTCTTCTGTTTCCTTCTTTTCGTCTTTCCTTCTGTGTCTGTGTCTGGCAGTGATATCTAGCGGTGGTATTCCGGCAATCACCAGTATAGCGTCCTCCGAGACCGTCCTGTATGCGCTTACGATACGGATCGCCAGCTTCCTTTGGACTGCCGCCAGCTTTCTTCTGTTATGTCCCTTTTCCAGTGATTGGCACCAGATTGGCGCTGCATACAGTACCACTGACTGTACGACACTTCCATATAGCTTTCTCTTTGTTGCGCTAGGACCCCCGACATTGGGCATTAGTTTACTAAGTGCGTTTGTTACTTTTGCAGCCTTTGTGGCACTCTTATTAAAATAACATGTCGTAACATAAGTGACCCGTTTTCGTGCCGGTGAGTGTATATTTGCAATATTCGGAGTTTCTGTTTTCGTGGCTTCGTGTTTTCCAAAACTTAGGTATTCTTGTAAAATTAGAAAATTACGTCGACATCGGCCATACCATAGAGGTATCTTTTCAATAAAATGTTCACTTTTTATATTCTTTACAAGACATTTTGATATTTGGTCACTTTTTATTTCAACCGTTTTCAATAGAGTTTTATATCCAGCCTCGGTTACTTTTTGTAACGTCTCGTTACTGTCCTCTTGACAAATAATACATTTATTGTAATCCATTTTAGTTCAATATCTTTTAAAATTACTTATCAGTCTGTATTACAAGTTTGTCATATACACACAACTGACACTTTAACTTTTATACAACTTTTGTAATAGTTTAACAGATATTTTTTATTATCACAACTTTTTTTTTACGAGGGTGGGGGGAAAATCTTCAAAAGACACCACAGAGAATCCGTTCGCAGTGGTAGTGCCGGATTCCTACCGGCTAAAAACCCCCTCCCTGTCTCTGGCCAATCCCCGGGACTGTTATAACATTACTTCAGGGACTGACTTTTTCAGGAGCCCGTGGGCAACCTCTCTTCTACTCTGCATTTATAGCAGCGATCGTTCTAACTCTTCCTTTCTCTTTATGACTTTGGTGGCAAAGTTCTTTACTGATTCCCATTTCTCATTACTTTCTAGCATCTGTTCAATGATGTTTTCAGGCTCAAGTAGATCTACTACCCTTTTCATGTCTTCTCTTTCCTTATCCCACTTCGGACACTTTGTGCTTTGCGTTGTCCGGCTCGGCCCTGCAGTGTGGGCATGTTTCCTCCTCTATTTTCCCAATCTTATGTACGTAGAAGTTAAAACTTCCATGGTTAGTGAGAACCTGTGTCAAGTGGTAGTTTAGTTCGCCGTGTTTCCGCTGTAGCCATGGGTTTAAAATTATTATCACAACTAAATACACCAACTGTCACATCACTTCTGATGTTGTAGGTATCTTTACAACAATGAACTGACACATCGATCGAAGGTCACACCATAATAGATATTGTTAGAGACCAACATCAGATGATTCGACATGATGGATGATGCAATCGTTTTATCAAATGATAATTAGTTTGGAATTTATTATTGAATTTTGTTATTGTATTATTGGATTGTTTTATGTAATTTTTATGTAATTTTGATGTAATTGTGTTTAGCCGCCGGCAGTCGCAAAGTGTTTTACGACAGTATTCACTTGTCGCTTGCGGTGAACGGCCGTTGTTTAATAATTACGATTTCGAGTTTTGGTTTAATAAAAGTTGGTTAAAAGTGTAGCACGTATTTTGTTTTATATCAACCTCTATTTCCAGCGCGTGTTGAGTCGTGTTGTAGTGTTTTGTATTGAGTAGTGATTTGTTTTTTTAAATTTCTTGCTACTTAAATTTCTAACATCAGAAGTGGGATTACAATCCACTACTATCCGCAGTTATCCTAACGACTTTAGATCCACAATAGACGCTCTTGTTTCCGAGTTGGTGAAGGCCATCAAATCATCACGGACGGCACCTAAACACGTTGATTTGCCGGTTTGCCGGCCAGATACTACTGATGCGAAGCAATAGCTTGCTCAAATTGCAAGTATTAAAGACGAATTCGAGTGGACTGATCATCAGATTTTGGTGAGATTAGGTCGTTTTTACCTCTCGCCTCATATTCTATAAGAGAGGTATTGTAATGGGTCAAAATTTTCGAGTATGAGTTTTTGGTGGATAAGCACGTTTCAGGGTCTTTACAATATGAATTTACTATTTTCACGATGATGTCTGTGTGTGTATGTGTGTGTGTGCGTGTGTATGTTTGTATGAATGTATGGACTGACGATTTTTCGTCCACGATAACTGAAAAAGTATCAAACCTTTAATAACCAAATTTCATATTTAAGGTTTTAATAAGTATCTTAACACCGGATAACAATTTGGAAGAAATCCGCAAACCGGAAGTAGAACTTTTTGAAGCTTGATTAAGTTTTCTTTAAATACCTTATATTGGTACATTATTTATTTATGACAATTTCTGCAATTAAAAATAAAAGAAAATATAATTATCTATGGGTACAGTTAATTATAAATACAATTTGCTGAATCTGGTAGTATTTAACAATAAAATAAAGTACAATTAATATTCTATCTTGTTGTCCATGATATGAAATTTGTTTCTACATAAAATTTGAATTATTCTGACAGTGACAGTACAGTTGACATCTTTTGCTTGCATCTTGGTTTACATTATCGTTTACTTCTTACATGAACATAAAACTATTAAAATGTAAGTAAAACTATTTATTAGATTAGTCTCGAGATTAGTAGAATAAGCAGAATTAGGCGAGAGGTCGTGTACTGGCCACAGCAGATTTTTTAACTTGAGTTGCAAAGGTATGGCTTGATACGTGGTCCCCCGATGTCAGAAATTGGGACTTTCCAACGCGACTTTATAGAGGCTTGTCCAGAAAAGAAAAACCTTGGGCGGTTACTATTAGAGGCCGCTGAGTTTAACAGTAGTCGCTGTAATACGTATGACGTATACGTTCACGAGAATGTAGCTTTGCTCCGAAATTTGCGCGCGAAATGGGAAGAAGCTGATCTTGTAGAGTTAATTATACACGGTATACAAACGCGAGTAATCACAATTTTAAAAAGATATCAGATTTGATTTGTTTCTTTAGTTCGATTACAAAACGCCAGCATGATGAAGGTTATTACGCAAACATTCATAAACGTGAAGAACCGCCACGTAATCGCTTTCGCCCTAATCATAACGGTAATCCGCGTGATAGTACTAACACCGGTAATACAAGTAGTAAATGCTATGGTTGTGGTAAATCTGGTCACATAAAATGACACTGCAAAATGCAATTTTCGCGAAACAAATTCAATGATGCAAATAAACCTGGCACTTCTTCGCAATCTCAAAATTTCACTCAAGTCGATATTAAACCCTCTGTATGCTCTTTCTGTGCAAAACCTGGTCATACTAATGAGAATTGTTTTACCCGTAAAGCGATTGAATCTCGTAAAAATGTTAATATTTGTAACGCGGGAAAATCTTCTAAACCAAATAAAATCACTATCGACGGTATAAATTATTTAGGAATCGTCGACACAGGACCCGATGTTTCTCTAATGTCCAATCGTTATTTCTTCAGGTTTCAACATAAAATTAAACCGTATCATTTAACACTAACGGGAATTTCTCCAGGAAGATTTTCTGTGGATAAAGAGTTTGAAGCAATTGTTGAAATTTGTGGTGAAATCACTAATCTCACTATCGTTATTATCCCAGATTCCTTTTTGGATTATGACGTCATAATTGGATGCAATTTGTATGCCGATCCTGAGCTTGTATTAATCACTGACCATTCAGGCACCCGAGTTGTACGAAGTAATACTGCACAAATTCGACGCATTTTTCCTGCTATTGCTAACGAAATAATTGATGTGTGTAACAAGTCCTAGTCATCACAATTAAGTAGGTGCGACGTCAGTCATTAGTTTAACAGGTCAGAGTTACCAAATAAATAAAATCCCACCGCTGCCACCAATATGTACCACCCAAATTGGGCTGACAACAGATTCCACCATTGCCACCAATATGTAACACCCTAATTGGGCTGACAACAGATTGCACCGTTGCCACCAATTATGTACCTCCCAAATTGAGTGTACAAATAATAATTTGTTGGGTCCTTGTCGAGACTGGGAAACTAGTATCAATTAATACTCAAAGGTTACAAAAGTATAAAAGTATATTTAATAAGTTAATGAATAAGAATAATAATAATAATGACAGTAATAATACCATCTTACGTTAACCCTTATCTCTATGCTGTCACATACTGGAATCGGAACGCAACTGAATTGGAACTATATATTACCCTATCTCTATCTTATTTATACTCATGTACAAGTCCTTAGTCAGCAAAACTAGTATTAGCAATACAAACATATTTATTTATATTTATTTGGTAACTCTGACCTGTTAAACTAATGACTGACGTCGCACCTACTTAATTGTGATGACTAGGACTTGTTACATACCTCCCAGCTTCAGTAATTTGCTTCCTGAAGGGGGCACAATTTCCTTAAACTACACTTAGTGTCTTCTAGGACCATAACACTTCACACTTTTTCTGTATTGATGGAGACGTCTTCTTCAATGAATCGTTAAGAGCCAGACTCCTCCTTCCTTGATTTGGTATATACCCATCTGGTTGCTCTGCAGAACTCTATCTCTGAGGGTGGTCCCGCATTGGCTATTGTCTCGGGTCTCGCCTCAATATTGGATGCTAGTGTCTGGTCTCGTTCTTAAAACACTAACAAAAATAAATTAACTTTTAACTAAGCTATCTAATACTTCCTTACGCCCGATTCCATTTAACAACTATACTTTAAAAATATCACAAAATTAATTTAATTTAAATCCAAAACTAATCAATAAACACGTTCAAAATTGAAAATTAAGTATTACAAAAAGAAATAATAGTAAAATTTTAAATGCAAACAACGTTTTAAATTGGGTAGTAATACTCTGTTTTTCGTGCAGCCCTCGAACCATTTACAAACTTTATTGTCACACCTCTGTGCACAATTTCACATTTTTCTCTAACGTATTATATTGGCCCGCCTGTAACTTGTACATTAGCGTTATACCGCCAAAAAAATTATAATACCGTTTTCGTCAATTTAAATTCCTCTATCACATTACGCTTACCTTGCGTTTTTTCAGAATTTAAGAGTAAAATTCTCTTGCAAATTTTACTTCAGCGCTGAGTTCTCTTGACTCATGTTGAATCATTTACCACACATTGTTGTCACACAACCCCTGTGTACAACTTTAAAAAAATACTACCTCGTATTAACTCACGTATTCACGATTCCTTCGTGTTTCTTCACAAACACCTCGGTTGCTTGGGTGTCACTTCAATTGTCATCTTAATTATTACCCTCATTGTTGTTATTCATATTTAGGCTCTATCATCCAATCGTGACCGGGATTGATCAGATCTTGATCACTGATATGACGTATAACCTTAAATACTTGCATTTACGCAGTTCTTGACCTATCTCTCTCTACGTCATCGGTCTGTTCTATATTGTCATGTGTGATTACATCATTTTTGTGTCGTTGCGTTAATATTTTTGCTGTTCTCAACAACTTAGTCTTATCGTTGTTACGTGTTTCATAGTTTCATAATATACAATTTTTGTAATGTTATAAATTAAACATCGCGATTAATTCAAGTTACAACAAATCAATGATTGATAAATTCAAAGCAAAATTTTTGTATGTTTTTTTTAGCACAAAATTTTAATTTTTACTAAATTTTGAAAATAAATTGTATTTATATGTGACTACATAAATTTTTACACTTACCAAATGAGTCCCAATTCCTTACGTCCCGCCAGTGGTAACAGCATAGACACAATTTAAAACAATAATTTCAAAAAAAAATCTGAATTAATCAAAATCACTCAGTCGTGCCAGGTTTTACGGTTTCAAAATAGAATAACAAAATATTTCCATATATCTTCATATTTCTCGTTAAAATCACTTACTGCAATAGCCATAACACATGGAAATTTTCTGACTTAACAATTGTTCAATTCCTTACACCCAGCATTATCATCACCTGCATAACTCACATTTAAATTTTGCTTGTCACACGTACCACTAATTTTGAAATTGAATAAAAAAATGCATACTAAATTTTGAAATAAATACTACATTTTGAATTGGAATACTAGTCTCCTGCGAGTGAAACCAAATACAAGTGTATCGGCCATTCTGGTCTGACAAAAATCCGAAACCGCTGTCACCAATATGTACCACCCAAATTGGGCTGACAACAGATTCCACCATTGCCACCAATATGTAACACCCTAATTGGGCTGACAACAGATTGCACCGTGGCCACCAATTATGTACCTCCCAAATTGAGTGTACAAATAATAATTTGTTGGGTCCTTGTCGAGACTGGGAAACTAGTATCAATTAATACTCAAAGGTTACAAAAGTATAAAAGTATATTTAATAAGTTAATGAATAAGAATAATAATAATAACAGTAATAATACCATCTTACGTTAACCCTTATCTCTATGCTGTCACATACTGGAATCGGAACGCAACTGAATTGGAACTATCTATTACCCTATCTCTATCTTATTTATACTCATGTACAAGTCCTTAGTCAGCAAAACTAGTATTAGCAATACAAACATATTTATTTATATTTATTTGGTAACTCTGACCTGTTAAACTAATGACTGACGTCGCACCTACTTAATTGTGATGACTAGGACTTGTTACATGTGCCTGAACAATACCAATCTGACCTTTTAGCTCTTTTAGCCCGTTTTCCTAATATAATCAGTAACGGTAGTACTTTACCCGCAGTGAACAATACTACACTCCATATTCGCTTAACTGACGATTTTATTGTTAACAGAACCCCGTACTGCTTATCGGAACATGAACGCGAGGCGGTCCGCGATATTACTGATCTACTTGCTAATAGTATTATTCGCGAAAGCGAGTCACCTTTTGCCAGCCCAATCCTTCTTGTACGCAAAAAGGAAGAAACGTACCGTATGTGTGTTGATTATCGCGAGCTCAATGCTCACACCATTAAAGACCGATATCCTCTCCCACGCATAGACGATCAGTTAGACCGTTTAGGACAGGGTCACTTTTTTACTTCATTAGACATGTCATCGGGTTTCCATCAGATCCCCATAGATAAATAATTCATTCATAAAACTGCATTCGTTACACCTGATGGCCACTACGAATATCTTCGGATGCCTTTTGGCCTTGCCAACGCCTCCGCAGTTTTCCAGCGTTCAATCAACAAAGCATTAGGCAACCTCAAAGATACGATTGCCCTCGTTTATTTGGACGATATCCTTATTCCTTCAAAAACCGTTGAAGAAGGGCTACACTATCTAGATACCATTCTTAAAGCCTTACAGTCTGCTGGGTTTTCACTAAATATTCACAAGTGTCATTTCTTTCAAGAGAAGATTGAATACTTAGGCCGCGAAATCTCTGCCGAAGGAATTCGTTCGGGTACACGTAAAGTAGATGCTCTTGCTAAAGTATCATCTCTATCTTCTGTTAAACAAACACGACAATTCATGGGTCTTGCTGGCTATTTTCGCAAATTTATACCTAACTTTGCAACGCGTACTGCCTGCATTATCAAATTAACACGTTTTAACGAACCATTTGTATGGACAGAGGAACATGAGGCCGCGAAAAATTACATCATTAGCCACCTCATTTCAAAACCGCTATTGTCTGTTTTCGATCCTGCTCTACCCACTGAATTGCATACCGACGCCAGTTCAGTGGGGTATGGCGGCATTTTGCTTCAGAAACATGATGGTACCACTAGAGTAATTGGTTACTTTAGTAAGAGAACAAGTCGCACTGAAGAAAAATACCATTCATATGAGTTAGAAACTCTTGCAGTTGTGAATTCCTTAAAACATTTTCGTGTGTACCTATTGGGAATACAATTCACCCTTATTACAGACTGCAATGCCATTAAATCCACAGTCACTAAGAAGGACATATTACCCCGCGTAGCTCGCTGGTGGGCTTATATGCAAGATTTTAATTTCACAATCGTCTATCGTAAAGGCAGTTCATTGCCACACGTCGATTTCCTCAGCTGCAATCCTGTTGTTGTACGACGTGTTACTGCCAGTCACAATTGGTTATACGTTGAACAGCGCGGTAACGCGGAGACTCGTCAATTAATTAAAGATTCAGAAGAGGGTCGATTGGACGCATCTCGATATATTGTGCGTAACGGTATTCTACATTATGTAATTGTTACCCCGGAAGGTAATTTCCCAAAGCCTGTTGTACCACGTCAGAGTCGTTTAGGATTGTTACGAATATTTCACGTTGAACAATGTCATATTGGTATCGAAAAGACAATCGATTCCATTCAAAAACATTTTTGGTTTCCCCGGTTACGTCATTTCGTCAAGAATTATATTAAGCATTGTCTCATTTGTGCTGTAAAAATGACACGCACTAGTCCGTTACAAGGTTTTATTGCAAATGTCGAAAACCCTTCGCAACCTATGCATGTGTTACATGCAGATTGCTTAGGCCCATTAATCTCGACGTCGGAAGGATATAAACATATCCTTGTTTTAGTTGATGCCTTCACAAAATATTGTTTCCTTCAACCATTAAAAACCGTAAAAACTGATGAAACTAAACTGGCTTTTCAATATCTCATTTCTTTGTTTGGAACTCCAAAATCAATAATAATGGATGCTGGAACTAATTTCAAAAATCTTAAGATTCCCGAATATTTAGACTCGCTTAATATTACCTACCACTATACGACACCCGATGTACATCGATCAAATGGTCAAGTCGAACGATATATGCGTACTATCATGAATCTAATTAGAACAGAAACGAAAGTCCAGTCAGAATGGTCGAACGGCTTGTGGAAAATCCAGTTGGTACTCAATTCAACAATTCAGAAGTCTACACAAACTTCACCCCTGAAAGCTTTAATTGGCATTGAAGGTGGAACTCCTCTTATACAATCTTTGTTGAAAAACTTAAATTCTGATTTACGACCTGTGCACAATTTAGACCTCGATCGCGAACGAATTAAAGAGCGACTCGATTTGGCTACTAACAAACCTTCCCAGACAAATAAAAAACGACGTGATACGATGCAATTTGCAATAGGCGATTTTGTTTTGGTGCACAGAGACGAAACGATGCATAAGAGCAAGCTTCGATATGAATTTCAAGGTCTATTTGAAGTGGGGATTACACCGGAAAAACGGTACGAACTGAGACGAGTTGGCAAGAACACCATAACTAAGGCAGGGAATGAACAATTAAGGTAATGGCCAAGTGACTGGTCGCTTACAGTGAATATGTAGCATAGCTTACTTACTTTGGTTCGTTGTTGTTATTTATTAAATATTTTGTTCTTGTAACTATTGATAATTGAATTTATATAAATAACATATTATACAAGTTCAGATTTTTAAATACAAATATTTTTATTGTTCTTTATTTTATTTATATTTATACAAGGAGTATAACTTTAACTGCTACATTTGGTGACCCCGACTGAAAAGAATGGAGGAAGAAATTGTGGTTAATCCTGTGAATAATGAAGACGTCACACATTCTTCATTAATTGCTGCGTCTAATTTCAAGTTACCCGAATTTTGGTCCAATGATCCCGAACTTTGGTTTGCACAAGTAGAAGCTGCATTTATTTCTCATCATGTTACTAGTGAACAAAGTAAATATAATAAATTAATAACATGTTTAAATCCCGAACATGCTCGTGAAGTACGAGATCTAATTATCTCTAAACCAAATTTTCTTCCGTATACAACTCTTAAATCTGCTTTTATTAAACGAACTACTCCGTCCGACAAGGAAAATATACTTAAATTGTTTACAACTACTGATATAGAAGATAAAAAACCATCTCAACTCTTACGTCAAATGAAACAACTGTTAGGATCTAAATCAATGGATAATTCTATTCTTGAATAATTATTTCTACATAAATTACCATTCAGATAATTCTAATTCCGTTGTCTCATCTATCTTTAGAAGACAAAGCTGATAAACTTACTGATGTATCACAATCATCAATTTCCACTATAGTTACAAAAAATGAAGAACTTGATCATATCAAACATGATATTTCTGAAATTAAGAAGATGTTAATTAGTCGTCGGAGTTCTACATCTGGTGTTGTTCGTAATCAACAATTTAAGAAAGAAGAGTTTTGCTGGTACCACTTGAATTTTGGTCATAAAGCCAATAAATGTGTTCCTCCCTGTAAATGGTCTTTTTCAAGAACTGTAGCTTCTACAACTTCATCTCCACTTGAATCTGTCAATGTTAGTTTTCCTGAATTATTTTCCTTTTCTAAATCATCTACTAATATACCTTCTGTTCACAGTATTGATTACCATTTTTCTTTCTCCCTCTTTTTTGTGAAAGATAAGATATCAGGTCATTGCTTCTTAATCGATACTGGAGCTCAGATAAGTATAATTCGAAATACATATCATCAAAATCGTCACAAAAACAATTTAGTATTACAAGCTGTAAATCTGTCAAAAATTGAAACTTACGGTAAAACAACTTTAATAATTGATATAAATTTAAACAAAATATTTCGATGGAATTTTATTATTGCTAATGTACAACACTCAATTATTGGTATAGATTTTTTGAAGTATTTTAATTTGATAGAAACAAACGTTTAATTGAAAATTCTAGTCATTCATCAAAATTTTTATCACAGGTATTTTTATAAACAAATTCTGACAAATTATCCTGCATTAATTGATCCTTTAACAGTAAACCGTAAAATAAAACATAAAGTCACTCACACAATAATTACAAATGATTTACCGGTTTTTGCAAAACCTCGTAGACTACCTCCTGATCGTTTCGGTATTGCAAAGAAAGAATTTGATTCGTTATTAAAATCAGGTTTTATAAGGCCTTCTGCCAGCAATTGGTCATCTCCTTTACATATGGTACGAAAAAAAGAATCAAATGATTGGCGTGCATGTGGTGACTATCGTGCTTTAAATAATATTACAGTGCCTGATCGTTACCCTCTTCCTCATATACAAGATTTTTTACTAATTTATATAATAAAAGTATTTTTTCCAAAATTGATTTAGTAAAAGCATATCATCAAATTCCTATGGATGTTTCTTCAATCTCTAAAACAGCTATTATCACACCGTTTGGTTTGTATGAGTACGTAGTTATGCCTTTTGGTTTAAGAAATAGTGCCCAAACGTTTCAAAGATTTATTGACGAGGTTACTCGTGGTTTAGATGTCTGTTTTGCTTACTTAGATGATTTATTAATTGCCAGTTCATCTCCTAACGAACATAAAAAACATTTAAACATTATATTCACTCGTTTAGTTGAATATGGAATTCTTATCAATTCTGATAAATGCCAATTTGGTGTTTCCGAAATTAATTTTTTAGGACATCATATTTCAAAAAATAAAATCAAACCACTCGTCAATAAAATTAAAGTTTTACAAGATTTTCCTCAGCCTCAAACGCCAACTGCGTGAATTTCTAGGTATGGTTAATTTTTATCAGATTCATACCGAATTGTGCTACTATATTAGCACCCTTAAATAAATTAATTGATAATAAAAATCATAACACAAAAAAATTATTATTGTAGAACAAAGATTGTTCTATTGCCTTCTCTGAAATAAAAATCTACTAATTACTCATATAAGTTTAACGGTTCCGAAAGATAATGTTCCTACTAATTTGATGGTAGATGCTTCAAATACTGGGGTGGGGGCGGTTTTACAACAGTTTCAAAATTATGAATGGCATCCAATAGCCTTCTTTTCTACAACTTTTTCTTCAACTCAACAAAAATATAGTACATTAAAATATTGGTACTGTTTTATTAAGAGAAAAAAATTTAACTCTGCAACTAGCAGAAGAAATTGCCACTTATGAAGAATTAATCAGATTTCTTTAAAAAATAGAATGAAAAACACTAACCCCGCTGTTTCTAACGTTAGCAACCCGATGCATTGTGATCATTGCGGGAAAAATAATCACACTTCCGACAGATGTTGGAATAAAAATAATAGACCTGATCAATTCCGTTATCAACCGCGCGGAAATTTTCAAACCAATAATTACGCACGAAATAATCTATTTTGTAATTTTTGTGGAAAAACGAACCACTATTGCTATAAAAAACGTTCAAGTAACACACCATTACAATATGAAGCTCAGCCAAATTATCGCCAATCGACAAGTCGAAAATTTAGTAAAAACGCTAATACATCGTCAATATCAAATAATTATTCTTTAAACTCCCAAGCACCTTCGTTCACACCCCGGACCAAAGGGAAGCAAAAATCAGTAATAAATGTAAAAAATAAACAAATGGGCTACTCTAATAATAATTTTATTTCAAATGTGTCAACTTTAATTAATAAAAATGTTCCATGTTTTATTAATCTTTTTGTAAATTCTCAAAATTTAACTTTATTAGTTGATTCTGGGTCGCCAGTAACAATTATTTCAGACAAATATATCGATACAAGTCAAATAAATTATGATAGATCTGAACTTTTAAATTATACTAGTATCACTGGACACACTTTACCTATATCAGGTACTAGCGTAGTTGAAATGGGACATGAACCTTATATTTCGAATTGCACATTAAAAATTTGTATTGGTAATAAAAATTTAGATTTACAAGCAGGCGGTATATTGGGAAGAGATTTCTTTGAATATAATCAAGTTCAAATAGGTTTTAAAAATAAATTAGTAAGAGTTTGGAACATGAATATTAAAATGTTTAATTTATCTAATAATCAATCTGAATTTGAAGAATTAAGGCAAATAAAATTATATACAATAAATGACACCGTAGAAAAAACTGAAATGGAATGTTTAACGGAAATAAATAACAGAAAAATCATTCAGTTAAATAATAGTGTGAATAATCTAACAGAATTTGTAATTGATAATAATATTTAACAGAATAAAATTTTAAAAAATTTAATAGAAAATATTGATATGAAATTAAATAAAGCCGTTACGGACTTAGACAAAACAGTTCTTGCTATCAAAGATAAAATAAATAATGAAATGAATCATTCTTCCAACGGTGAGAATGAAGCGATAAATCAGTTCACAAACGAGTCATTAAAACAACAGACAGATAAGACCGAAATTACTGACGCATTAAAGATAGAGAAAGATCATGTGATACAAAATTTAGAGAAAAGCCAACAAGATCGCACTAAACAATATAACAAAAAAGCTAAAGAAAGACGTATTGAGGTGGGAGATTTAGTTTATTTATATGAACCAGCATTGAAACAAAATTTGAGTAGAAAATTAGCAAAATTATGGAAAGGACCCTACAGAGTTCTAGAAAAGAAAGGACCAGTTACTTTTAAAATTAGAGAAGTTAATAAATCGAAAGAATTAATTGTACACATAGATAGATTAAAACCTTATTATGATAAAACTGACCGTCCTGCTTATCAATCTTTTACACCAGCTGAGACAAATAACGCTGACATTGAAAATGAGAGAGATGATCAACCTCTTGAAACAGATATGATAAACCCAGCAGATCTAAATTATTTAATTTTAAATCAACACTTAAATCAACGAAATAATGTCCGCGATGCTCCGGATAATAGGAGACCAACGGAAAATAGGGGTGTGCCGGGAGACGGTCCAACCGAAATAGACAACCACCTAATAGAGTTTGTTGTAAATAATCAATTGATATAAGTAAACTTTAGTATAAATTATCTTAATTATATTATTATTAATTTTAGAAAACTTTTATTATTATTAGCATTTTATTAATTGCACAAAGCAATCCTTTTTATTAATTTTAATTTTCTTTTTATTATTATTAATTGCAATAAGCAATTATTTAATTTTTCTGGTGTACATTATTATTAGTAATTGCAAATAGCAATTATTTTTATATTTTAATTTTTTAATATTATATTATTATTAATTGCAAACAGCAATTATTTTTATATTTTTTAAAAATAGTATTCGATATTATTATCATTTTAGTAATTGCACAGAGCAATTATTTTTATTAATTTTAATTTTCTTTTTATTATTATTAATTGCAATAAGCAATTATTTAATTTTTCTGATGTATATTATTATTATTAATTGCAAACAGCAATTATTTTTAGATTTTAATTTTTCAATATTATTATTATTATTCATTGCAAATAGCAATTATTCTTATATTTTATTTTTTTTATTATTATTATTATTATTATAAATTGCAATATGCAATTATTTGATACTCTGATGTATTATATTATTAACACGCAATTATTTAAATTTTTTTCTATATAATCAAATTGCATAGAGCAATAATTATTTAATTTTCTAAGTGTATTATATTCTTATAGCTAATTTTTTAAAAAAAGAGAAAAAAACGCTTATTTTATGAATTATTATTTTATTTATATTTTATTATATGCCTCCGTTAAGTACTTCAAAACCTACATATCAGAACGTAGGTGCCTGAGAACTAGATGAATTTGGAAGGCGTTCTCAATTTTTTTTTATTCGCCTCCGCTGAACTTTGGGTTGCACTTTTTGGGAATAAACGAGTTTTATTAATAAAAATTTTCGAATTTTTAACACCTTCTTTTACCGGTGTGTTGCGTTTGTCATTCGTCAAAAAGAACGATTGTTTATCATTTCTTGAATTATTGAAAATTCGTCAAGAGAACGAATATTTGTCAATTTCTTTTATTATTGAAAATTCGTCAAGAAGAACGAATATTAATTTATCAATTCTTGTATTATTGAAAATTCGTCAAGAAGAACGAATATTTAGCATTTTCTTTTATTATTGAACATTCGTCAAAAAGAACGAATATGTGTAATTTTTATATTATTTTCACCAATAATGGTGTTAGCAAGAAATGTAATTGACAAAGTTGGAGAGAGGCTGATGGTCTTTCCATTTTCAATCGTCAAAGCAAGAAAATAAATGTTTAGAGTTAGAGACATTAGTAGTTTGACAACACACTGAATCAGAGAGGTAAAGATGCACTTAGAAGGCATGATACCTGAGTTGTAGATGGTCTTATCATTAGATTAATATTTAATGTTGTAATTTGCCAATAAATCTGATTATCAGTGATGTTGGGGTATGAAGAAAATAAGTAGGGTAATGAATTGTGTAATTATTGAAAAGTGAATGACAAACTGGAGGAAGATTGATAAGATGAAAGAATTAATACAAGAGAAACTGGGTAATTCAATTTTAAATTATGAAAAAAAAAATTGATTTTTATTTTATGTTTAACACCTAAATTTTGTTTTAATGTTAATCAAATAACCCACCAATCGACCTACGAAAATCAGCGGAAAACATAACCATTGGATGTTGATGAGAATGGTTAAATTAATTTAAAAAATATCGACTTATTTATGATCGGATAATTTTATTGAAAAAATGGATATATTAGTCCATTGGTAGTGCTTGTGGTGCAATACTCTGTGGATTTGTGCAGATCCGATGATGGAAATGCAAAATTACCGGTTGCAACATAAACACTATCTTCAAAATTTATGTATTGAATTTTTTATTATCCGATCCGGTTTAATCGTATTACTGATATTTGACAAATAAGATACATGTCCCTCTTCATTTTTACTTTTGATGGGGAGCAAAGATCTCACACTATACCTTTCGGAATTTTGTCAAAATTATGTGAACTTTGTTTAGCCCGGGGGGACTTTAAATATCAATTCTAGGGCAATTGGGTCCGAAGAATTGTTTCACGTGTAGTACGCTCTGCACGTTAACTTCTCGTTCACGTTTTGTGTTTACACGAAGCATGAGCGAGTTTTAATTAGTATTAAGCAATATAACCCTTTGTTGTTACCATGGGAGTCTTATTGAAAGACTTGCTAATTGCATAAGTCATTTTTCATGGTATCAGCAACAGGTTAACCAAAAACGTAACGTTAATTTAGGATAGAGATTTGTAATGTAGTATGCATGTTTCATTTAAGTTATAATAAGAATGGTAAAAGAACTATTTACTGGCCAAATGTAATTTTCAGATTTCAAAATGATTGTCCTCACAATCATATTTTCAATTTGCTGGTCGTTTTCCTGGAGTCTAATTGTCTACGACTGGAAAGGGCCAGTGCTGAACATGACTACCATATTATTAAGAGAAGTCGAAGACTGTCCACATATGGAGTCCGACTACGAACAACAACAACTTTATGCAAAGGTCATCCAGAGAAACGAAATTAAATTGGTCAAAGTTAGAAGTTGTTTGGTGGAAATCACTAAGTATCATTAATTTACCATTGGGGAATGCGCAGCCATGTCCGCTGTAGCAAATATTTTATCCAGTTTCGACTACCAAGTGGGAGCCAAAGATTGTAAAAACATTCATAATTATAAAACATTCAAATTTCATCAAACCAACCCCAGAAGCAATAAAAGTCGTCGAAGATCCAAGATTTAAATTCACTTCGATCCAATCTCTTGGATCTTAATGTATCTATACGTCGGAAGAAATAAACAAATTACAACGAAATTTATAATATTATGCATCGTAAGAAAGAACATCGAGAATATAATCAGAACACTCTGGTTCTGTTTCGTATTTAATAACCAATGTATGGGGCACCTTAGCGACGTGGATTCTCCACCAAAATCTAACCAAACAAACTAAGAAGGAAGATGGTCAACTAACGACTACTTCAACCCAACCAGTGACTACGCCACCAGCGCAGAGTACCTCTCAGCCAACCAGTTCCACTTCAGACCAGGTGGCGTATCCGAATTTAGGAACTTTGCCACATTGGACAGAAAGAAATGCCTAATAAAAGTTAAGTTTTCATTTAATTATTTTTGTTTTATATAGTATTGACGAATAAAGTCGTTTAAATTGTACAGTAGTAAGAACATGAGTAAACTAAATATTAACTTTTTCATTATTATATCATGAATTTGGTACCTTTGAAGTTTAATCACTTAATTAGAAAATTTTGGTAAATAATTACACATTTTCTTACAACCATTTTAAAATGTATGAACCATAATATATGCAAAATAATATTGTGTTTCAGAAAAGACGATGCCTACCTCCCACAGTGGCCATAGAGCACAGGAACTTTAGAAGTGAAGTGATGTGATAAGAACTTTCATGTGGGGAGGAAAGAAGGCAACATTAATCAAATTATGTAATAATTTTAAGTTAGATAATAAGGTAATGTAATTTAAAAGGAATGACGCTTGAGAGCATGCCCAAGTAGCACACGAAGCTGTAAAAAAGCTGCGGTGACGTTGCTGCAGCAAATAATAACAGCAATATAGCTACCGCAGCTGGCATCGCAGCGTAATTATAACGTTGTTAAAGAGTTGTCATAGCCAAAGTGGTAAAAGATTTTCTTGCTTTGAAAATGTTGTCACAGCCATTTAGCTGTGACCACTTGGCAAGTAATACAGTCAAAATACAGCCATTTAGTTGTTTGGCCTTAAAATAACTATTTGGTTGTAGTACGTAGATATAATAGCTGTATTTTGTATGTCTATGTTACATATTTATGCGTGTACCTAAGAAGCTAAACTTACAAATATACATGATACCTATATCATAATCATAAAGATTATAAGTCAAAATTTGCACTCTACAATACTCAAAATTTACAAGAAACATCATTTGGTCGTTAAATGTAGTTGTGATACTTCGAAATAAAAGATGCGCTTCAAAAATAACAATAATTTAGTTATTTATTTATTAATATGGAAATTAATTGAATTTTTCTTTATGGCTAATTATAGTTTTTATATGTTTACAATGCAAAAATATCAAGTTACAAATGGTTTTCCGTTATGTGTAATGCAGCAATAGTGATTAAATACTTCTTGTTTAAGTAAAATTTTCTTGTTTTCAAAATGGCTGTCTCTCTTCACGGCTACTTTGATTAAAAAGATGTCTACTTGTCTGAAATACAGACATATAGCTTGTGTGGAATGAAATATTGCCCAATAATAGCCATTTGGATTATACAGTTATTTGGTTGCAATATGGTTGTCAATGTACATGCAATATACTAGAAAACAACTATTTGGCTGAAATGATGTACAATAATTTACATACGAAACCCAAATAGTTGCAAGAATAGTCACTGCAGCCATCTAGTTATATTCATCCCTACTGCAGCTACCTACCAGTAATTATGAAAATATAAACATAACCTCTGCATAAAATCAGGCTACCTTATTTTTCAAGTAAAATGTTCAAATTAAAAATTGTACAAACAATAGAAGACAACAAGGTTACACTTTGTGTTGTGCCCGAAAACTGGAAAAATGTAATATTGTTTTTGCTTCCGGATAAGAGGGGCGGAGCTCTTAGAAAAGATGTCAACAATTGGCTCAGTTACAGTCAGTTTTGGAATTGTGGCTGTATTTGTAATTATTCAGGTAGACTGAAAGTTCATTATTTTTAAGTATTGTTTTCTCTGATACACTTGATACCGACTAAATTTGACCATGTCTTTGTCGGTTAAGAATATAACAAATGGTTTACAGCAGTGAGTATAAATTAAAATGAGTTAAAATTGTGGAAAATTTCGTAGATTTTCTAAGCTTCAGAATGTATTTTATAACCAAAATTACGTACAAATTTTAAAGCTTTGATTTGGTATTTATATTTTGCTTCAAACTACATTTTGCAACTAAAATTATGGACATATTGCGACAGCTGTTAGTTTGTATGAACTTATAGCTGTAAAATACATTTAATAGCTCCCAATACAGAAATAAAGCTTTAGCTGTTATTTTTCTATATAAGTTAGTAATCAAATCTATTTTACAGCTGAAATTGTGGACAATAAAGCTGTGGCTGTATTTTTGCATTTTTGATGATTGTAAAGCGAACTTTACAGACAGAAAAATGGTTGGATGGTTAATATAGCTGCAATTTAGTTTGCGATAACACTTATTTGGACAAAAAAAATAACACAAAATACAGCTAAAAATAAAGCTAATATATAGCTAAAACAAGGCTGCCACAACGTTTTAACAGCCTTGTTTTAGCTGTGTTTGCCAATTTTTCCAGACTGTGCTGCTTGGGTGCATTCTTTTTCAAAAAAGGGGGCAATGTAACAACCACCACCCAGGCTATCATTTTAGCGTGGGTGCTCTAAAATATGGGGGGAGATATATGGAGTGTGATGACCGCAGTCCATCAGTAAGTCAGTCAGGGACTCACGACTCACAAGTTAGTCAGTCAGGGACTCACGAGTCAGTCAGTTAAGGGCTCATCAGTCAGTCATGAGTTAGTAGTGAGTAACGGGGTCACAAACCAGTCAGTTAGAAGTAGAGTCGCGAGTACGTGTGGGAGTTAAATTTTGGGGAGATAGTTTTTATTGAAGAAGAATTGTTAAACAGTGGTTACAAGATTGCCAAGCTGAAGTTTTAAGAAGAAATCATCGTCGTGCAGCTCTCAGACGCCACATCTTTTATTGAAGTGTATTCACAATTACATTTATGAAGTGAAACTTTTGTATTTGTACAATTTTTTGTATTTTATTATTTTTGTGTGTTGTCGTCAAGAGAGGTTGTTTCACAAACTGAGAACCTTTTGTATGAGTTTGAGTTTATTATAATTATTTTTGAATAAATTGAGTTGTGATCAATTGTTTATTTTATTTTTATGGTGATTAATAAGGTAAGAGCAATCTAAACATTTAACTATCTCCCATCTAATTAAGTTGATCGATTCACGGGCTACAAACCCATCTTCCGAAATCACATTACCAAATTTAGGCAAACAAATCAAAATTAAATAAATTATTTTATACTCACAGTTGATGTTTTAGCCGGTGAAGTATTATAAATCAGAGTGTTATCAATTTGATGACCTAGGGTTTATATTAGTAACGCTAACGGCTGATACAATAATTGGGGTTGTTATAGCGTATTATTGCCATGCAATAGGCTCTTAACCTTTAAGTAGTCGCGTGCTCTGACTGACGTTAGTGCTCGCGTGTCGCCATATGTCGCCTAATCGGTGAATAGGTAATTTTTCAGTTTATTTTTGGTTAAAAAAATTAGCATTTTTTAAAAATTCATTGTTCAACTCTTTATTGTCAATTGAACATAATTACATTCTCAAAATTTGAAAAACATAAACAGAAAAAAATATATAATTAACACTAAACACACATGAATTTTACTCATAGAATACACAACTAGGGCTGCGCGATATTCTAATTTTAATATCGATATTCGATATCGAAATAATATCAATAAATTTTGATATATTTAAAAATCAATATTATCGATATATGTCGATATAATATCGATAATTATCGATTTATATCGATAAGTTTCGATATAATATCGATAAATATCGATATAATATCAATAAATATCGATATAATATCGATAAATATCGATATAATATCGATAAATATCTGTTAATATCGATAAGTTGATATATCGATAAAAATTATTTTCAATATCGATATCCGATATTTAAAAATAATATCGATATTTTTCCCGGCCCTATTTACAACACTGGGTCCACAGAAAGTGGATGGTTTCTTTGCCAGCTGGGGACCTGCTTTTGATCTTGAGCCCGAATTAGCACTCAATCCAGCTATTTTCATCAACTGAAACCCAAATTAGTGTAACGAATTTACTATTGATCTTTGAGCTAAGTTAGTTATCTGACAAACACAAGTAATTGTGATGTTAGGTTTTCACCATCGTTACTACTCGCGTGGCGACAAATGGCGCCAAGTGACGCACCGTCGTACTAAATTGATTATAGCTTCAAAATGCTTAGTTGAAAAAAAATTATAATTGGCATTTGTGCATCTTAACATTATACCAAAAGAATAATTTTGATGTAGAACTCCCGAAAAAAAGTGAATAAAAACTACAAGACACTAAACCTCCGTTGGCGCCGCATGGCGCCACGCGACTACTTAAAGGTTAAGTATTTCAAAAATATAATTTCTTAGCACTCTAGAGTCATCTTTTAACTATCTATATATAAAATATGAACAGTGTAGGTGTACTAACAAATGCTCTGTTTGTAATATAGCAAGGTCCGTTTTCACTATATTTAGTGTAGCGCCTTAATAATGGTCTTAGTGTGTAGATAATTTGATACCGTATGTAATTTTTATGATATTTGTAGAAGATTATAGCTTTATTTGTATTACACTTTATATTACAAATTTTATAATGTATAAATGTATTTTTTGTGATGAATTATTGAAAACCAATACATAAAATATCAAAAGGTATAGTTCATTAGGATTTAAAATTTGTATAATTTACATACATCTATGAATTATGAAATAAACGAAAACTTTATTTGATTATGTAGCAATACTTTTATTCCATTATATTATTAAATAATACAGAAGCTATTTATTAAGTTTTTTAGTCAAACAATAGAAGCATTTATACTACACAAAGAAGGGTACTTATATAAGAAGAAAGGACAAGTATAGATGATGTGAATGTAGGTGATATTTGAAGTGTAAACATGTCCGAGTTTTTGAGCAATATAAAGCGATATGCGAGCCTGCATCGCTTACTGTTAGCCATCGTAGGCTGTCTGCCGAGCGCGACGGGTCAATATTTCCTGCCTCATTCGTTAACTATATGCATCCTCACAACATATTTGTGCTATATTGCATGGGAAAACATATATTTTGCCTGGCCCAGTGATATAAATCAGATCTCTTATAACGCTGCACCTTTCCTAGCCATTATATTACTGAACACAAAGCTCATCACTTATATCGTACGTATAGCATGTTTTATTATTATTTAGTATAAAGACTGAATTGCATTATACTTTTTTCGTCTAGATTCATGCTAGATTTTTAGTTCAATTACCATTCGAGATTCGTTCGAGTTTCATTCTTTATTTCCGAACTAATCTTATTCCATCAAGTTAAATAATATTCAGATATAAAATTCGGACAACTTGAGGTTAGAGGTTAGAATTTGTAATGGAAATACTCCAATCAAACTTTTTAGAAGAAATAATTTATAAAGTTTTCATATTAAGTACCTAGGGGAAGGGGTTCTACCTTGGGACAAAAATTACATTTTTTGTTCTATATTTTTTTTGTGATCAGTTTTTCGAAAAATGATTGTACATTAAAGATCAGCTATCTTTTGTTAATAACTATAATTTTTATTACGATGATATTTGAAAGAATAATAGTAAAATCTTATATAAGAAATAAAAATGGCAAACTGTCCCGAGGTACAGTGAGGTGTTGTACCTTGAAAAAGAGCTGATTGTACTTCGGGACACATAAAATATAAGGAAAAAAGACAGAATCAAACGAACAGAAACAATTTTTTTTTAACTATATAGTAATTTTAAACGAATGTATTTATAAATTTTTTATGTTACACTTATTTATTCAAAGAAATATAATTGAGTTTGAGAAGAGAAAAAAAAACACATTTTATACGATTTAAAGTCTATACCGTACCGCGATACTTTTTTTTAAAGGGGAAACCCCTATGGCTTTAGGTACCTTGCCTATCAGCCAGTAACATTTGTAAATTAGATTATACATATTTTAATATAAATCAATGTTTGGACACTCACAACGCCCATGCTCTTCAGTGGGATTTGAACCCACAACCTCGCTGCCCGCTCGGATCATAGTGAGTCTAGTCACGTTAATCCGCGCGGCCATCGTGGCCGGCTTACCGCAATACTTAAAATTTTAGTTTAGCGATAAATGTACGCAAATTATAATTTCCATTATCCTTGAAAATTAAATTTAAAGTTTACATATCCTCGAAGACATGTACGCTATGTTCCAAATGTTGTGCCCCAAACATTGGAAAACCCCCGTTGATCCGCAACCATTGTAGCACCATTCGTCAAAATATTAGAAATACGGCCTTCTTAGGATGCAGAAAAAGACAGCTTGCGAAAGATAGAAGCAGGTCTCGGTGAATCATTGCGGATTACGCCAGGTAGAGCAAAAGAATAATTGCTTTGAACTTTGTTTCAGTTTAGAAATACAATTTCCATAGTTTTGGTTTTGTTCACTTCATTACATTTCTAAACAAAAATTGCATTATTATTAAATGTAAAAATTCTTTTAAATACACAATTTTATTAAAAAAAAATGTATCTTAAAAATGCCACAATACCTTAAAATGAAAAAATTAACCAAATTATGCCAAATTTAATATTAAATACATAAGATAATAAATTATTGGCACTGGCGAAAGGTAAAATTTAAAAATGAAGGCGATTCTAGACTGACCGAATAAATTGAAAGTAAAAAATCTGCTGTGGCCACCACACGACCTCTCGCCTAATTCTGCTTATTCTACTAATCTAATAAATAGTTTTACTTACATTTTAATAGTTTCATGTTCATGTAATATGTAAACGATAATGTAAACCAATATGCAAGCAAAAGATGTTAACTGTACTGTCACTGTCATAATAATTCAAATTTTATGTAGAAACAAATTTCATATCATGGACAACAAGATACTGGAATTTCAAAAAAATGGAATATTAATTGTACTTTATTTTATTGTTAAATACTTCCAGATTCAGCAATTTGTATTTATAATTAACTGTACACATAGATAATCACAATTTCTTTTATTTTTAATTGCAAAAATTGTCATAAATAAATAATGTACCAATATATTTAAGGAAAACTTTTCTAAACTTCTAAAAGTACTACTTCCGGTTTGCGGATTTCCACCAAAATCTTATCCGGTGTTAAGATACTTATTAAAACCTTAAATATGAAATTTGGTTATAAACGGTTTGATACTTTTTAAGTTATCGTGGACGAAAAATCGTCGGTTCATACAAACGCACAAACACACACACAGACATCATCGTGAAAATAGTAAATTCGTATTCTAGAGACCCTGAAACGTGCTTATCCACCAAAAACTCATACTCGAAAATTTTGACCCATTACAATACCTCTCTTATAGAATATGAGGCGAGAGGTAAAAATCTGAAGTTAATTATTTTTATGATTAGTTAATTTCATTTTCAATATTTTAATTTAGTTTATATTAAATACATAATAACAATAAGTATGATACAAAAGTCACATAGAACAAAATCCAAGTAATATAATTCTTAGCAATAATTCCCGGGCAAAATTACAAGATTATAAAAAATGATCACCACACGATTTTTTATTTCATAACCCGATACACAGTAAATCTTTGAATGTTTAATCAGTACCTACATTAATTAACACACAATTTGACTTGTGCAATGTGCAGCGTTGAGGTTGATGGTGACTTCGTAATATCGACATGATTGTATGGCAAAGTTAGTGGAAAATATCTTATTAGATGCCATATGATACAATTTTATTTTTATTGAACAATTTCTTTTTTATTTTGTTGTCTAGAAAATGGACAAAAGTTGAACATAATAATAACGCAACATGCAACTTAAAAAGTTATTATCATAACTTGATTGACTACTTACATGATACTGATACAACACATTTAAAAATAATGAATAAATAACAATATAAACAAACAACAAAATAGGTAGATAGGTAATAAAATTTAGAAACTGGAAAGAAATAATTATAACAGACCATGAATCTCAATAAAGTTATTGTTAAAAAATACATGATACAAAACATTTAAAAATAATGAATAAATTACTAAGAACATTATAATAATATATTATACATTACAACGACGCTATAATGGATGCTATTATTCCTGAATTTGAAGTTTATGACACGAGCGAGCAAAGCAAACGAGGGTTTTAATCATCTACTTTATCTACGACTAAATTATTACTTACAAGATTCTAATAAAATTTAGAGATTTTCAAATGTCAATTCTCTATCACTATAATTGCATCATAAAACATTGCAATTATTTTTAAAAATAATGTGCACAGAGATATTGATTCAAGCAAAGTAATTTTCTGGTTGGTGCAGAGGAGGGAATACTGTGTATTATTCCCTGGTATTATTCACTGCAAGATGAATATATGATATTATGTGGCAAACTTCACACAAGTAATGTTAATGTTTTTTTTTTTTACTTCCTTGTACGGAGTAAA
The DNA here is from genome assembly GCA_947534325.1 of Agonum fuliginosum. Classification (NCBI taxonomy): domain Eukaryota; kingdom Metazoa; phylum Arthropoda; class Insecta; order Coleoptera; family Carabidae; genus Agonum; species Agonum fuliginosum. The sequence goes on along the minus strand of OX384037.1, from coordinate 16,353,454 downwards.
AGAAAGTATTGTAATCGCGAAAAATTTCGGTTTTCAGATTTTTACGGAAATATCCGTTTTGACCTTTTCTGAATCCATTATGACTAGTTTCGTCGTGACGTCTGTACGTACGGACGGACGGACGTACGTACGTATGTATGTCGCATAACTCAAATACGGTTAGACCTAGAAAGTTGAAATTTTGTATTTAGGACTGTTATAGCATCTAGTTGTGCACCTTCTATTTTTGGTTTCAATCTACAAACCGGAAGTAGTACTTTTTTCAAATATTTTGATAAATATTTAATTTAAGACAAATTTTTTTATTTTAAATGAAAGATTATGTGATTATTACCTACAATCGGTATTTTATAAATATTTTTGTATCTGGTATCATTTAAGAATAATTAAAGTATATATTTATAATTTAGTATTTCGGTATCTTGTAGTCCATGATCGATTAACATTTGATACTACGTAAAATTTAAATTATTATGACATGACAGTGACAATAGTAAAATATGCTTTATATCTTCTTCTGCAGTTTAAATAAAATGATAAAATATATTTGTGAGTATAGTAGCAGTAGTAGTAGTACTTATATATTAATATATTTGTATAATAAGTTAAAAGAATAAAGTCAGATTTTTTAATATTATTCTACATTTTAGTTAATAAGAAAAGTATGAACAGTTTAATAGGCGTACAAGGAAGTCATGTGGTGTCCACGTCAGATTTTTTTTATAAGTATATCATCATTTTAAAAAATTAAGCATAAAACCTCGGTGTTCCTTATCAATTTAAATTGTTATTCCTGTCTATCAATATTGACAAAGTTAACTTAAAACGAGAAAACACAATTAATTCAATTCATTTCAAATATAAAATAATACAAAAATCATTTAGTAAAATGTAATTTATTTTTCGCCAGCCTGACGTATTTGATGCAATTGTGTCATTGTTTTTTGTAAAAAATGGAGGCCATTTGGGGATTGTTTATGATCATTTGCAAGTATCTGACAATAACTTTTTTAAGTTGCATATTGTGTTATTATTCTGTTAACTTTTGTATAATCTCAACAAAGTATAAAAAATAAGTAATTGTTTTATATTATGTTTTATGTATTTTCAAATTGACATAATATATTTAATAAAATTATTTATTTAAAAGAACTTTTAATTTTTGTTTTATTCATAATATTCTTGCAACATGTATTAAATTTTTGATATGTTCGATATTCAGGTGACCAAATATTAAGAAATAAAATTATGGAGAATGTGTTTTTCTCTAAAAGTGAACTGAATTCTAGTCCAAAGCAATAATTGTTCTACATTTATTTACCCTATACCTGGGTTAGTCCGCTGCTGTTTCTATCTTTCACTTGTTGTCTTTTTCTACGATCAAAGGAGGCCGTATTTCTAATACTTTGACGAATGGTGCTACAATGGTTGCAGATCAACAGGGGTTTTCCAATGTTTGGGGCACGACATTTGGAACATAGTACCTATGCCTTGGAACCATGTCCCAAGGTACAAGCAAATTAAAATTAATGATATCTGAATTTCCGAAGTTCATTGTCACAATAATATAAAACAAAATCGTTCCGTTTATGAACTCGTCAATGAGTAATGTATCCAGATTAGTGTATGGTGTAAGGTTTGATACAAAGATCGATAAAATGTATGATTCAATGCAAAAAACCAAACACAACACTAACTGGGATACAAGACTCGACACTAGGTTGATCACGACGCGTTTCGATCTTTCGATCATCATCAGGTGACTGGAGTTGGAGGATGGGAGGTAGGGTTTTATATTAGTAATTTTAACGGTTGAAAGATTACGTCCGATTGGCTATTAATTTGAATGTTTATTACCGGTTGACTGATTTTTTCTTTAAATATTTCTAAATTTTCGGCTATGTTTAATCTATTACTTTTACTTTGTTGTTTACAAATTGACATGATGTCTTCAATTTTACCTGCTGTATGTTTATGATTTAGTAAATGTGTCGCGTAATTTGAATCACTTTTAAGATTTTTAAAGGAATTAATGTGTTCTTTATACCGATCTTTAAATTTACGTCCCGTTTGTCCGATGTAGTTTAGGTTGCAAGTTAAACATTTAAGTTTGTATATACCGCTTTTATTATATTTATTGTTAATTTCAATATTATTATTTATTTGATTTTTAAGGTATAATTGCAATAATAATAAATAATTGCACTACAATAAAAACCGACCCCACTAATAAATACCAACTTGAATTAAAAAAGGCCATTAAAAACGCACCTCTTATAATCGACGAAAATAAAAAGTTCTTACAACTAAATATGAACCCTCAAGCACTGGTTTTAAAAGCTCTTCCTAAAATTCACAAACTTAATGTACCTATACGACCACTTGTTAACTTCACTCAAGCTCCGACTTATAAATTATCTAAAACACTCGCGCAAATTCTTAAAAACACACTTAATTTGGAAAATAAATACACGGTCAAAAATAACATTGAACTAATAAATGAAACTAAAAACCTAACAATAAACGAAACCACGCGACTAATATCCTTCGACATTACTAATCTATACACTAATATACCCATCTTAGACACAGTAGAAATAATCAAAAACACCTTAATCGATAAAGAATTTGACCCGGAATTTATAAAACAACTAACTGATCTTTTAACCACAGTACTTAATCAAAATTATTTTCAATTTAATAATAAATACTATAAACAAAATAACGGCTTAGCCATGGGAAGCCCTCTTTCTGGCATACTTTCGGAAATCTTTTTACAAAACATGGAAGATAATTTACTTAATAACATAAAAATAAAATATAAAATCGTTAAATGGATTCGGTACGTTGACGACATATTGTGTATAACTAACTATGAAAATACTAATGAAATCTTAAACGAAATAAATAACTACAATAACAATATTAAATTCACTTTAGAAGAAGAAATTAATAACAAAATTAATTATCTTGACCTAACCATTTCTAAATCATCAAATAAAATCAATTATAATATATTTCGTAAACCAACTCAAACTGATAATATAATACACGCGACTTCAGAACACCCTAAACATCATAAATTCGCAGCATTTCGTAGCTTACTTTATCGTCTTGAAACTATACCGCTAAATAAAGAAAATTATAAACAAGAACTAAAAACTATTCATCAAATCGCAACTAACAACGGTTACACTAAAAACACGGTAAACAAAATTCATAAAGACATAAAATATAAAATTAAATATAAAAATAACACACTTAAACCTGATACTGAAATTAAACAATGGAGTAAATTCACATACATCGGTAAATCAACCCACATGATAACCAAACTATTTAAAAATCATAACATTAAAATCGCCTTAAAAACTGAAGATAACCTTAAAAATCAAATAAATAATAATATTGAAATTAACAATAAATATAATAAAAGCGGTATATACAAACTTAAATGTTTAACTTGCAACCTAAACTACATCGGACAAACGGGACGTAAATTTAAAGATCGGTATAAAGAACACATTAATTCCTTTAAAAATCTTAAAAGTGATTCAAATTACGCGACACATTTACTAAATCATAAACATACAGCAGGTAAAATTGAAGACATCATGTCAATTTGTAAACAACAAAGTAAAAGTAATAGATTAAACATAGCCGAAAATTTAGAAATATTTAAAGAAAAAATCAGTCAACCGGTAATAAACATTCAAATTAATAGCCAATCGGACGTAATCTTTCAACCGTTAAAATTACTAATATAAAACCCTACCTCCCATCCTCCAACTCCAGTCACCTGATGATGATCGAAAGATCGAAACGCGTCGTGATCAACCTAGTGTCGAGTCTTGTATCCCAGTTAGTGTTGTGTTTGGTTTTTTGCATTGAATCATACATTTTATCGATCTTTGTATCAAACCTTACACCATACACTAATCTGGATACATTACTCATTGACGAGTTCATAAACGGAACGATTTTGTTTTATATTACAAGCAAATTATTGTCCAAAGGTACAACTAAGCATATATTTTTATTAAATATAACGCAGTATTTGTTTCATTAAATTTTAAATATCAATGCAAGAAGTTTTCGAAGAAGTAACAATCTATATACTAACTGGACTATCAGACAATGAAAAGTACCAAATAGGTACTTAGTAATACAAAATGCAATATACGATCAAAAAATACATTTCCCTCTGAAAAAAAACACATTCATCTTCAGTGACAAAACAATAAATGCATGAGTCTTGAAACAACATGTATCATTTTATTTTCAACAGTGTTGTCAAATTCTACTTGAAATTAGTATAAATAACGCTAGATGCGGCTGCAATTGATGTTGTCCCAAGGTACAACACTCTCCCCTAAATATATTCCCAATAGGAATAGGAACAAAAACTCGAAAAGTTCCCACCCGTCAGGTGGCTTTTTTGGTTTAAATGGTAAAACTGTGTGTTATAGCGAAACACTTTCTATACAAAATTGTAAAGCATAAAATTCTCTACAAAATAGATTATACGTATACAATTATGTTTATAAATCTAGATATGGCGAGAGGTTGTGTGCTGGACACATCAGATTTTTTCTTTTTTCCGACTACACAACTGATTCAAACCCTCCCCTCTCACAAAAATCCTGGCTACGCCTATGTTTTGTACTGATTTCAGCAAAAAATAAATGGTCATTTTAGTTTTCAAACGTATAATGGTTTAAGCCAACTGGTGTGGTACGAATACTCTTAGATCCGCCTGTATAAGTGTATAGCGTGCGTTTTATTAAAGCGCTAATATAAATTTTTTACAAACTTGTTAAATTTGCTTAATTGTAAAGAACTCTATATTATCTAACTTTGCATTAAAACATGTTTGACCTTGAAAATGCTCAAAAAATCTCCTGCGGCGCATTTTCTTTTCTCAATTTTTGGATCCGTCGATGTGTGTACGCTTTTAGGAAAATTCAAAGTAGGCTACCATATTATACGGCCTTAATACAGTACCTATAACTATTATTATTGATGTGATGAAAACAAAAAACTAATGGCGAAGATGTTTCATAATCACCTTAGTTGATCCTACATATTTTATTGAAACTCTGTTTTAGGTTCAGCGCGAAGAAAACTATCAACTCATGCAGATAGTCGAGGAAAAGTTCTGGCTAGAAAACGTGGCCAGTCCAGAAAGGGAACGTGCAATAATAGAACAGTATGCACGAACCGCTTATTTGTTCAATATAACGGAGATTATACCCATGTTTGCAGCAGCACCTATGTGGTTCCTTTTTCCTCTTCTCGACATGTTTGTGTTTCAAAATAACAACGACGAGCCATTTCGCCGTGTCTTGCCATTTAATCACCACACACTACCTGGTAATTGTTATACGCACTGACGGACTGGGCCGGCGGTAGTCCGGGAACTTTCTCGCTAGGTCGGAGGTACCGAGGCCGGTCAATAATGTCATACATTTTTATGTTGAATAAAATATTATTTTTTACAACTGTTCACAAAGCGCGAAGTTTGTGATTTTTTTGTTACGAATCTATCTTTGAAAAACATGATTTTTTTTCGCGGTTTTGACAAACGTGAATAGAAAATAGTTTATAAATATTGGCGAATTTAACAAATTTTCATTTGAATATAGAATTAAAATACAGTTGTAGAAAAAATGTTTGCGTTTCAGTTTTTAGTGCGTTCGGATAACTGATTTAACTCGGCAAGCCTCGTAAATAAGTGACATTGTCACGTACAAAAATCATCAACTTCGCGTAGGTACTTAATACGAGTACAAAAATAACTATTTCGTGAATACACAATACACATGCACATTATAAACACAATTTTTTATAAAAAAGTGAATAGAAAGAAGAAATATGATTGTCCCAAGACGAATATAAGACGTTGTTTTAGAAATATATAACGCTGCAAACCAGAAGTCGATATCTTTCTCCGTTCAGAAAGTAGAGATGATTAAACACAAGAAAATATTTAAAATTCTTAAATTTTGCAATTTTCACTTGAAGATAACAATTAAATTTTGGGTTATCAAGGACCTTACAAAAAATTTAATATAATGTATCTTACGTAAAATGTACTAAGGAATCCAACTCCGCAAACCGGAAGTCGATATCTTTACCCGTTCAGAAAGTAGAGTTTATTAAACACAAGAAAATATTTAAAATTCTTAAATTTTGCAATTTTCACTTGAAGATAACAAATTAATTTTGGGTTATCAAGGACCTTACAAAAAATTTAATACAATGTAAAATTTACTGAGGAATCCAACGCCGCAAACCGGAAGTCGATATCTTTCTCCGTTTAGAAATTAGAGTTGATTAAACACACAAAAATTTAAAAATACTAAAATTTCTTTCTTTTTTTTTAATAGTTTTTTTCTGCAAAAAGCTACTCCATAGTTCGTGCTATCATATATTTTCTTTATCTAAACACAAAACTGAAAAATAAAAACATTGATAGCATGTGCCACCTTGATTGGTACCTTTTTACAATTTGATGCTGAAAAATCACTATTTACTATAAAAATCGTTATTTTGTGCCATAAAGCTACTACTTAGACATTGCTATCACATTTATTCTTGGTCTACACCATGGAGGTAAGAATTAATGGAGGGAGCATATGACCGTAATAATGGCGAGGGGAATGATGCCAGGTGGGAAAGGACGCAGGCTGGTGTTTGTCGCATTTAGGAGGGGATATTACCGTCAGAACATTAATATTACATTTAAACAATATAAAACTGTAATCGTATCATCAACTGTTATTACCTTTTAATATGCAACATTTATTGATAAACAACATAATACATTATTTACTTATAATATCTTAGATAATTATAATTCATTAGTTATGAATTTAATACGTTAGATACAACCATAATAACATCAAAACATTCCATAATTTGTAAACTGTCAACTAATTAACAGATAAAATTGTTGATTTGTTTTAATATCGGTGTCGTTGATGATACGATTAAGCTTTGAATATAGTACCTCTTGCGGCTAAATAACGCTTCACAGACAGCGCATTATGGGCAGGCGTGTTGTCCTGGAGCAAAATCCAATGTTATAATATACATTGTTATCGGCACGAAAAGAAAACTCGTTCGTTTCTAATTTTATAGAAAAAATACTGCTACAGCGACAAAAACGTGTTTTCGTACCGGAATAGTAGACACTTCCAGCTATCCAACGCTGCATTCGTTTCCCCTCCTAACCCCTCTAGGATGCCTTCTGCCTGCGCAGTCTCATTATTTAATAGCCAGACCTCGTATTGGTATATTTATGAACACAAAACAAATGAATCAATAATTTGTATATTTTCAGATGCTTATGAGGACTTCAGGTATTATGTTATATACCTTGTACAAACTATAGCAGTATGTTTTGGAGTTACAGTGTTGACTTCGTTAGAGTGTTTATATATGCATTTTGTAATGAGTATTTGTGGCCAATTTAAAATATTGCAAGTAAGTATTATTATCGACCCATTCCTGAAAGTAAATACTTACCGAACTACTTTTGATTATGATCATTGCAAAACTTGTGAGAATGTTTCTAATATCTACACTGCCCAAAACAATAAAAGGGTCAATTTTTTATTTAAAAATAATGTTCCCAAGATATCAGGAACATATATTGAGAATTTATGTTCCCTTATGTATTGTATCTGAACTTGTTTTATCTGTTTGTGTTATGTCCTTATTTATTCTTACTTCTATGAATAAAAATCTAATGTGGCCAGCATACAACCTTCCGCCATATCTAGACTTATAAATATAAATGTATATGTACAATCCAGTGCCCATTTAAAATATACAAATAAAGATCTAAAATATTCAAACACAGAAATTTGCATCACCTGAATCAAAAAATTTATTCACAAGAAAACCCTTCTGTGTTGAAGCAATCCTCCGTTCAATTACCACATTTTAATATCTTACTTATGACTTATATGGCGTTAGTATGCCAACGTGTCACCCGTCTCACCTGTCAATATTTTTGACGCAAAAAACAAAAATCAACCGATCATGGATTACAAGACTTCAACTTTTTATTTGATAAATTTTATTTTTTAAATTTTACTACAGTTCTTTAATGCTACCAGAGAAAGACGATTTTTTTATAAGTTGCAAATATATTTTTTCTTTATTCCTATTACAAATAAATCCTAAATTTATCCAAATTTATAGAAATTCTTGACAATTAATCTTTTCAATCTTCAAAAAGTATCACTTCCGGTGAAGATATTTGTACCAAAATCTAATGAGCTCTTCTAATTTATATATAATTGTTAAATACCAAATATCAAAATTTTTGGGTAATTCGTATTTGAGTTATCCGACTGACAGAAATCTGGCCCTGACCACATAACTACACACATACACACACACACGCACATGCGCGCGCGCGCACACACACATACGTACAGACATTATCGTGAAACTATCAAAAATGAATTGTAAGGACCCTAATTCGTGCTCATCCACTAAAAACTCACTACCCGATTTTTAGCATGATTTCAATTCCTTCCTTTACAGGTATGGCTGAAGGTAAAAAATGAAACGAAACTGGAATTAAATTTTCTCTATTTCGATATTTTGTTAAGCTTTAACTAGGCTTTAACTAAAGCATAGCAGTTATGTATCAGTGAAATTTAAGGTAATGGTTCAACACAAACGCCACAGAAGACATTTAATGGAAGTTCAGATGTCTGAAGCAATAATAAAATTTATTGTTTAAATTTCCGTGGAACTATTATACATTTAGTACAATGGTCCGTTTAGTTCCACATGCGTTATTTAAAGAAATTTAAGAAGAAATTATTTAAAATTATATTAACTAAAATCGATTAATTCCACCTACCACATGTCATTATTATTAAACCTTAGAATCAAATAATAAAATATTTGGAATTACAGCATAACAAATCCCAAGTTCAAATTTTTTAAAAAATTATTATATTAAACATTCAACAAATTAATAAATATTGCAGATATATCAATTGCAAAAATCTATACAGGCTGTTTCACTACTTAGAGCAAAAAATTAAAGGGTATATACTGTACGACGTGCTGATCATGAAAAAAAAAGAATTTTTGTTTAAATTCGCAAAGTTAAGGGTAGTTTACTTGAAGTAGACATTTTTTGGACCACTGGAGTAGCATACGTCATAACACAATATTAGACATTTATTAGTATTGGATATTATTTAAACAATTACTTTCATTGTAGAACTTATGTAAATAAGTTTAATTATCTTATTTTTAAAAAGTTATTTATTTGACAATATGTATAATAATATAGGTCTTTACAATATGACGATGACTTACGAACTAACTTAACTAGTTATTACTATCTTCCTTCACAGCTTGCATAAATGCTGATTCAGGATATTACTTATCATACTAGAACAAAGGAATAAAGTTATCTCTTATGTTATCTTAGTTTATCAATTTATTATGGTGGGTATATGTAACTCCTCCCTTCTTAAAAGGTAACTTTATTTCTTAATTATTTTTAGAAAAAGGACTTCCAAAACTACTTGTTTCTGCAAGTTCGATTGGATCGTTAGTGTTAGATTTTGTTACAAACTTAGAACTCCCTTTCCTTTTTAACTTATTTCTTAATAAGATAAAACAAATGCTTATTATAACAATAATAATAATAGAGTTAACAATGGAATGATTATTATTTGGTATATCTACATTATTAATTATAGGCACTTCTTTAATTAAAATGTCCTGTTTATTAATTTGTTTTAATTCGATTGTTTTAATAATGAATTGCTTCTCTTTAATTTCAAATTTAATGTTTTCAAACATAATATCTTTTACATTAGTTATGTAATTTTCTAATTTATAATTGTTAATTATACAATTTTTATTTGTTTTAAATCTATATACTCCTTAAATTTGTTTATGCTTTACATATTCTGAACATTTAATATCTAAATTTCTTTCATTTTTACTTACAATAATAATAATATTTGAGTTTTAAATTTTTATTATGATAAACCCTTCAGTAATTTTGTGGTATTCTATTCACATTCACTATTATCGTGGTTATAAATAATGTCTTTTAAACATTTATTAGCTTCTACATAATTTGTTTTACAATAAAATTTTTGTTTTATTTTATTACAATCATTCGCCAGTATTAACTGATCTTTTTCTGAATTAAATATTCTTTATTACCATTTATCATAATCATCTCAATTCCATTAATTATGAGAATTGGAGTTATTTGTATTTGTAGTAATTTTTGATCTGGATTATTTTCGTACATCGGTATTTCTAATAAATATTCAATTTTATTATTACTGAATTTACAGTGGCTCGAAATTTGCAAAGTAATTTCCCAAAAGCTTATTCCCGAATTAATTTGGTTTGTAATCTGTTTCAAATCTTCTAGTGATATTATTGAACCATGAATTTTGTTTAAATTACAAAAGGTCATACTTGTTTCAATTTCAGATATTAGGTATTTCTAATAAATTTCTTGTTAATAAGATCAATTAATTTATTATATCTTTAATTATTAAAACATTTTGTCAATTCATACTTTCTTGTATAAAAGTATCAATTTGTATTATACGGGATTCTAAAACTTCTTCGTTATGTGTAATATTCTCTATTTGTGTATTAATTTATTAATCATTTCCTTATTTAATTTGATTGTTTCTATATTTTGAGTTTGTAGTATTTCTTGATTTTTATTTATTTTTTCGAATAATTTGTCTTATTTTTCAGCATCTTCGGCATCTAAATTTCCAGTTATTGCTTTTTATATTCCTCCTAATCCATTAATTAAACCTCTTTTATATCTTTTCTGACTAAACAGATTATTAATTTTGATAGTTAATCTTTTGTAATTAAAATTTAGTATGCTAATATATGTTTCTATTTCTCTAGAATAGGAACTTTCATTATTGATCCTTGATTCTATATTATTTTTATATTTTCCTATCTTTAGATATTCTTCATTTATGTTATTAATATTATAACGGCTGCGTGAAGTAGGCAGGCCAACATTGAGCAAAAATGTAAATAATTTTACATACGTTAGTGCTTCGTTAGTGCACTTTACTGCCTTCAAAATTTTTTTAAAAACCTTAAAAGTTTTTGAGAAAATTCTCAAAACTTTTTTACCTGCCTACTTCACGCCAGCAGGCCATATATAGATTTTTAACAAAAATAGAAATATAATTTGTTAGTGCTTCGTTAGTGCCCTTTCCTGCTTTTTGTAGTTTTTTAATTCGTTTACTCTAATTGGCAATAAAAAAATGTTTTGACCCGGCCTGCTAACTTCACGCCAACAGGCCACAAACGCGCTTTAAAAAAAATCTATTATGGTTCGTTAGTGCTTCGTTAGTGCTCTTTACTGCTGTTAATATTTTTCAAATTCAGTTATGCAAATTAGCAATAAAAAAATATTTTACTTGGCCTCCCAACTTCACGCTACCCGACCAAGAAAATATTGAAGTTTTAAAAATATAAATCATATAGTTCGTTAGAACTTTGTTAGTGCCGTTTACTGCCGTATAAAACTTTCTAATTCGATTACGCATTTTGCAGAAAAAAATTACCTTGCATAAGTACTGACCAACATTTATGACTTGATACGGATAGGAACAAGATTAGTTGCTTGACTTAAATTAACAATGTGATTCTTAAACGTTATTAATAAAAATTTAATTAAAATTTTTATATTCAAGTGCAATTTATAATTCGAGGGATATCGATATTGAATATCAAGTTGGCCCTCCAACTTAAATATTTGTATTAAAAAATATTACTCTAGTTTGCGCTCGTATTGCGCTTTATTGCTCCACCAATAATTTTTTTGCGCTGCTATAATTTTGCCATAATTTAGAGAATAAGTTAGGCAGGGCTATGTTGACACTAGCCCTACCTTATTGTAAATTTTAAAATTTTCATAATTATTTTGCGACATTAATAAAAACATTTGCGCTTGCATATTTTTTATTTTATTAATAATCAAAGTAGGAAAGGCCAACTTGACAGCGAAAAAAAAAGTAAGATTGTGTCATATTTTTTCATTACACTTCATTCTATGTACATTGTGCTCTTTTGCTCCGAAAATATATTTTTTGCGCTGCTATAATTCAGCAGTAATCAAAGTAATTAGTTAGGGAGGGCCAAATTGACATAGCGCTCCCTTTGAGCTATTTTAAAGTTTTTATTATTGAATAGATAGTGCCTTATATGCGCTATTTTGCTCTATTTAAATTTCATTTTGCGCTTGCCTCAAATTTATTTTAATTAAATTCTAAATTGGCAGGGCTAATTTGACGACATAAAAAAAGAAAATATTTATAGTTTTCTTATATTGTAATTAAATCTATATACATTGCGCTCTTATACTCCGTCAAAAAAATTTTTGCGCTACTGTAATTTAGCAGTAGTTGACATAATTTGTTTGAAAAAGCGCGCGAAAGGCTTTTTAAAACGAATACCTACTTTATTTAGAAGTAAACGGTAAATCTGGTTATTTCATTGTTGTCCAAGGCTAGGCGTACATTTTACATTTTATGCGAAGGGTTAAAAGTAGCCTTTTGCAGATAAAGGCTAAAACTGCAGTACGAGTGAAGCGATAGGCTCAAATAAGGCGAAGTCTGCAAAAATATTTTCAGCCAGAAGTATAAAAATACACAGCTTGTTTTTACAATGAATTGATTTTATTAACAATCAACAGAAACTTTTTTAATTTTTCAACTGTATCATCATATCTACGAAAAAGCGCGCGAAATGCGTATATAACGAATACCTACTTATTGCAAATTTTAAATTATTGGGTACAAGATAAATTTAGTTACGGTAATTTTTCTCAAATTTTGTGAGAGTCAAAAGAATGGCATGAAATTTAATTTACATAATGTTTCTCAAAAGTTATGTATCATTTATTTAAACCCTGTTAATAGACTAAAAATTCAGATCGTAATAATGTTACGATTTTAATTTTATTTATTGTATGTTATTATAAATGTACCTATGTTATTCAATGAGAGGTATGTTATACGAACCGCACGCGACTACCTACCTAATATGTACTTTTTGCACTAATTAAGTTCCCCTGTGCTTCTAATATTTTTTTTTTTACTTTTGTAAAATGACAATTTTATTAGAATAATTTTACGTACAAATTATTTTTACGATAGGTATGATTTTTGAGCCACTTACAATGTTTTAATAAATATTAATAAATATTTAAATCAGAAATTATTAAAAATAGAATACATATTTTAAATAAAAGGTAAATAAAGTTTAAATAAAATGTAAATAACTTCATTTCACTTGGTGGTTACTTGAAAATGATTAATAATAATTGCAAGCCAATACTTCTTTGCAGACCGTTGCTAATAGTGACGGTCTGAAAACAATATTACCAATTTTCAAACAAAATTATTTCCAAATGTCAAGTTTATTTACACTTTTATGTATAGGTAACCTATCTATGTTGTAATGTTTTTTTACATTCAAAATTTAACCTTTCGTAGATATGATGATACAGTTGAAAAATTACAACATTTCTGTTGATTGTTAAATAAAAATCAATTCATTGTAAAAACAAGCTGTGTATTTTTATACTTCTGGCTGAAAATATTTTTTCAATTTTTGCCTAATTTGAGCCCATCGCTTCACTCGTACTGCAGTGTTAGCCTTTATCTGCAAAAGGCTACTTTTAACCCTTCGCATAAAAAATATTATTGAGTCACATTATTAAACTTTAAATGTACAACTAGCCTCGGACAACAATGAAATAACCAGATTTACCGTTTACTTCTAAATAAAGTAGGTACCTATTCGTTTTAAAAAGCCTTTCGCGCGCTTTTTCAAACAAATTATGTCAACTACTGCTAATTTACAGTAGCGAAAATTTTTATTAGGCGGAGCATAAGAGCGCAATGTATATAGATTTCATTACAATATAAGAAAACTATAAATATTTTCTTTTTTTTCTGTCGTCAAATTACCCCTGCCAATTTAGAATTTAAATAAAATAAATTTGAGGCAAGCGCAAAATGAAATTTTAATAGAGCAAAATAGCGCATATAAAGCACTATCTATTCAATAATAAAATCTTTAAAATAGCTCAAAGGATTTGGCCCTCCCTAACTAATTACTTTGATTACTGTATAATATAGTACATAGAATGAAGTGTAATGAAAAAATATGACACAATCTTACGTTTTTTTCTTTGTCAAGTTGGCCTTTCCTACTTTGATTATTAATAAATTATAAAATATGCAAGCGCAATTTATTTTATTAATGGCGCAATAGAGCGCAAACGAACGACTAATGAAATAATTATGAAAATTTTAAAATTTACAAAAAGGTAGGGCTAGTGTCAACATAGCCCTGCCTAACTTATTCTCTAAATTATGGCAAAATTAGAGCAGCGCAAAAAAATTATTGCTGGAGCAATAAAGCGCAATACGAGCGCAAATTAGACTAACATTTTTTTTTTATAGAAATATTTAAGTGGGAGGGCCAACTTGACTTAGCCGTTTCTATCTTCATTTTCCAATTACAAGAAGTTAAAATTCTACAAATTTGTTACAATTTTGATTTATCTGTCAAATAAATTTTTGACAATTTGACAAATTGAAAATATCAAATGTCATTTATTATTTACCTTATGGTTATGATCTTATGATAAACATTTAATAATATTATAACTAAAATTCCCGAATTCTCTTCTCCAATGGTATATTTGGGAGTAAGTACTACATAACTTAGGTATATTAGATAAATAAAAATAGTAGAGTATGGCGGGTGGTTATGTGTTGGCCACATCAGATTTTTTAGTTCACGCCACAGAACATGCATACTATTCTTCATGTTACTAGACTATAGACGATTAAAATTTAACGGAATATTTAAAAATATGGCGTATATCATGAAGATATAAATAATGAGGTAGGTTATGTAGGTACTTGCTGGCTAATTAAACCACACCTTCCCCCTCCCCCCAGCACCAACAATTTTTTCTCAGTAGGATTTATCATAAAAAAAACCACAAAAAATTGGAAGTTTTTAAAATCTTAGTCGATAAATTAAATTAAATTCGAAATCACAGCTCATTTAATTTTGAATAAAAATAAGGATATCGCTATCCCTCGAATTATAAATTACACTTGAATATAAAATTTTTGATTAAATTTTTATTAACAACGTTTAAGAATCATATTGTTTATTTAAAGTCAAGCAACTAATCTTGTTCCTATCCGTATTAAGTCATAAATGTTGGTCAGTACTTATGCAAGGTAATTTTTTTCTGCAAAATGCGTAATCGAATTATAAAGCTTTATACGACAGTAAACGGCACTAACGAACTATGATTTATATTTTTAAAATTTCAATATTTTCTTGGTCGGTAGCGTGAAGTTGGCAAGACAAGGAAAATGTTTTTTTATTGCTAATTTGCATAACTGAATTTGAAAATTATTAACAGCAGTAAAGAGCACTAACGAACCATAATAGATTTTTTGCGTGAAGTTAGCAGGCCGGGTCAAAACATTTTTTATTGTCAATTAGAGTAAACGAATTAAAAAACTACAAAAAGCAGGAAAGGGCACTAACGAAGCACTAACAAATTATATTTCTATTTTTGTTAAAAATCTATATATTGCCTGCTAGCGTGAAGTAGGCAGGTAAAAAAGTTTTGAGAATTTTCTCAAAAACTTTTACGGTTTTTAAAAAAAATTTGAAGGCAGTAAAGTGCACTAACGAAGCACTAACGTATGTAAAATTATTTACATTTCTGCTCAATGTTGGCCTGCCTACTTCACGCAGCCTATTATAACTATATATAATAAGAGTAATATGAATTTAAATAAACATTTACATGTCCTAAATCTAGTATGTTAATCCCAGGGTTGTCTGTCAGTCTAGTCAAGTCTTCTGTTCTACAGGAGCATCTACAACAAAGAGACGTTTTCTTTTAATTTTGTCTAATTTGTGCCTTTTGTTTTAATTTATTTTTACTGTTCCTAAATTAGGGTTATATTTTTCTACTTTGTGAATTTTAAATAATGGTTTTTTAATTTTTTGAATTTTCTGAAATCATTTAAATTTTGAGTAGGTTTTTGTTCTAAAAATCTTTTATTCTTTTCTACTTGAATATTCTTATTTATTTTCTCTCTTAATAGTCCAAGTTTGTTTTGCCAATCTTGCAAATAATCTTCGTTACTATTTTTGAATTTTAATATTTCATTATCTTTTTCTGATCCAAAAAGTATTTCGGTTGGAGTGAATTTAGTAATGGAATTTAAAGAATTGTTATACGCTATTAAGAGCATTCTGTACAGGAAGAATATACACGTAAAAAGCACTTTACATTTTATAAACTAAAACTTCGGTACAAAACAGAAAAAATGGCACTAAGTTTCATCGCTTATCTACCATATAAAAATTTGTTTTTGTTAAAATGTGCAACCATGTGTCGATGAGGTGTATGCGTGTAAAATGCTTTAACGTGTACATTCTTCCTGTACAGAATGCTCTTAAGGCCAATTGTATTTTATTAAAATCTGTTTGATTCTTAAAGTGTTCCCGTTGGTTCAGAATTCTTAGATGTTCTATGATAGTTGAATGGAATCTTTCGACTACACCATTTGACTTGGGGTTGTCGACACATATCATGTGAATTTTGATACTGTAGGTCGTTAGTAAGTCTTTGACCAAATTATTGTTGAACTCGGTTCCACTATCAAAGATTATTTCTTTAGGAACTTGGTATTGTGCAAAATATTGCAATAGTGATATCTATTGCTGATAATGATTTTAAATATATTATTTGGGCGAATTTTGAAAAAGCATCTATTGATGTTAAATATTTTTTGTTTACCAACGTCAGTGTGTCAATATATAATATGCCAAAGAGAACTTTTTGAGTTTTTGTAAAGTTATCAGGGATCTGATAGGGATTTCTTTCATACTTATTTTGTTGGCATATGTCACAATTGTTGATATATTTTTGAATGTCTGCAAGTATGTTTGGCCAATAGTATTTCTTTTTAAATTTTTGGTATGTTTCTAAAATTCCTCTATGGTTTGTCTTTCCTAAATGATAGTTTTAAATTGTTTCTAATTGGTCTACAGGATTTAATATATCTTCTAGTATTTCCTCACACTGAATTAATTTGTAAGTGTCTTTATTAAAGCTGTTTCTTAAAACTTCGTTTATAGGTATAATTAAGTCTTTATCTATTAGATAATGATAGTTCACATTTGGAACTAGATAGTCTTTTAAAAATTTAAAAATTTCGTTTATTAAATTTGTATCTTTTAGTTTAATGATTAATCTTTGTTTGTTTCCAAATAGTGTAAGTAATTGACATTCTGTCTCATTATTATATTTTTGAATTATAATTTGATTTTTACCTATATTAATACAAGTTTCGTTATACGTTTTTCCATTTATTTCATTCTCATCTGCAGAATGTACGGTATTTAATTCTTCGTTATCAATATTAGCGATTAAACTTTCTATCTCTTCATTCGTGTTTATTTCGTGCTGTGCTAATTCGTGTATTACTATTCTGACATGAGATTCTTTAAAAAAATTATTTAATAAATTTTCGATTAGTTCAAATGGTTTCTGATCTAATCCTGAACATATTTTTGGAACATGAATTTCAAAAATTTCGTTTTGAATTAAATAATTTCTTAATTCAATTAAACATTTTTCTATATCTTCTAAATCTGGTTTATCGTAATGATTGGGTTTAGTTACTAAATGGAATAATTTATATTTGTTTCCATTTATAGGTTGTATTAATAAATTTTGATTCTTTTCAGATATATTTCTCAAATAATTTTTGCTATTAAATTTTGTATTTATTTGTTGGTTTACCTAAAGCAAGATCTTCTGATGCAATGTGTTAAGTTTTGTGGTTTTTGAATTTGAAACTTTGGTCTGATTCGTGAGAGTGCATCTGCGTTTGAATTTAGAGTTCCTTTTTTATATTCTATTACGTAGTAATATTCATCTAATTTTATGTGCCATCTCATTAATTTTGAATTTGGATCTTTTAAACTCATTAACCATGTTAGAGGTCGATGGTCTGTTCGAATTTTGAATTTTGACGTATGGGCTAAAATATTTTACGTCCCATACTACAGCAAGTAGTTCTTTCTCGGTAGTACTGTAGTTAATTTCATGCTCATTTAATGTGCGTGAAGCATATGCTACAGGCATGTCTTTTCCATTTATATTTTGGCTTAAAACGGCGCCAATAGTAAAGTTACTAGCGTCGTTTGTCACAATAAACTGTTTCTTAAAGTCTGGATATTGTAGGATAGGAGCATTAATTAATAAATGTTTACATTTTTCGAAACTTTCTCTATAGTCTGTGTTGTCTAAACTTATTGTTTGGTTTTTCTTTAAACAGGTAGCCAATGGTTTGGTTAATTTTGCAAAGTCTGGTATAAATTTTCTGTAATATCCAAGTAATCCAAGAAATTGTTTAATTCCTTTTTTCGTTTTCGGGATAGGAAAATTTTTAACAGCTTCGATTTTCGAAGGATTTGGTTTAACCCCATCTTTTGAAACTATATGTCCAAGGTAACATACTTCCTTGCACAAAAATTCGGATTTATCTAATTGAATTTTTAAATTGTATTGATTTAATTTAGAAAAAACTTTTTTAATATTCTGGATATGTTCTTGTAACGAAGTTCCTAGTACTATGATGTCATCTAGGTAAAAAAGACATATTTTATTAATGTAAGTAATCTTTTAAAATATAATTCATTATTCTTTGAAAAGTCGCTGGAGCATTTTTTAAACCAAAAGGCATTCTGGTAAATTCAAAATGACCTTTGTCTGTATTGAAAGCTGTTTTAGGAATGGAGTCTGGGTGCATTTGAATTTGATGGAATCCAGAGGCTAAGTCCAAAGTAGTGTAATACATATTTTTGCTTAATTTGTCCAAAAACGTCTGTAATGTTCGGTATTGGGAATTTATCGTCTATAGTTTTGGCATTTAATTTCGGATAATCAATGACCATGCGAAATTTTCTTTTTCCGGATGCGTCTACTTTTTTGGGTACCATCCACACTGGTGATGACCATGGTGAATGACTTTCTTGAATAATTTTGTCATCTAATAATTTTTTTACTTGTCTATTAATTTCAGTTTTATAGATTTCTGGATATCTATATGATTTGGTATAAATTGGAATGTTATCATTATCTTTTAAAACATATTTTTATATTCATTTATTAATTTAAATAATTCTCTTTTTTCTTCTGAATTCAAATGATTGGTTCTAATATCAATTTCCTCAACATTAGTTACATTTACAAATTTATTTAAATCAAAATATTGGAGTTTAAATTTTGTATCTCCTAATTGAATATAATTTTAAGCAAAACTCATGGTAACATTTAATTTAATTAGGGCAGGTACTCCAAATAGTACGTTAAAATGTCTATGGAAATTGTGTAAATAATATTTTATATTTATTTTATTGCTAAAGTAATATACTCATTTCCTGAATGTATTCCCGTAGCAGTAGTAAAGTAAAGTAAATTGTTCATTTTAAATTTTAAATTTGTCTTTATTTTCGTAAACAAAATTTCTATTATTAAATTATAGTCCATGGGCCAGCTAAGATGTTGGTATAATTTGGGGGTACTAAGTTTCCTTTTAACCATAGTTATATATGAGTATAAGGATCACTAAAAACCATGATTGCCATCCTGAAGTGGTAGCTAATAGAAATGGCGGCCAATACAAGATGGCCGGCGTTGCTTTTAAAAAAACGGCTATATCTATGGAAGTAATGGGCCGATTTCAACAAACTTTTTATCGTATCATTTTTAAAGTACATTAAATTTGCAACAATTTAAGCCCAACCGCAGCTCTGTACTTCCAATAGTTTCCGAGATATGGCACTTCTAAAATTAGCACTTTTTTCAAAAAAATGAAAGTTGAGAAATTTTAGCTTTTTTCGTAATTTTTGTGTTTAATTAACTGTAATTTCTGAATGAAACAAAATATTGTCTTCCGGTTTCTTTCATTAAATTTTACGAACATTTCCCTATAAAATGTTATTTTAGAAACTTTTGAAGGCGTTTATTAAGAAAAACTATCAATTTTTTTTCGTGAAAAGTATTCAAATATTTTGTATTTATTGTGTTTAATGAGCTATAACTTCTGAACGGATAAAGTTTTCGACTTCCGGTATCTTTCATTAAATTCTACGAACATTTCTCAATAAGATACAGTATTTTAAAATCTTTTTTGGGTATTTATTAAGTCAAAATATCAAATGTTTTTCCGAGAGAAAATTGAGAAATTTTTAAATTTTTAATATTTATTGTGTTCAATGAGCTATAACTTTTGAACGGATAAATTTCTCGACTTCCGGTTTCTTTAAACCAAAATATCAATTTTTTTCTAGAGAAAATTGAGAAGTATTAATTTTTACCTCTCGCCTCATATTCTATAAGAGAGGTATTGTAATGGGTCAAAATTTTCGAGTATGAGTTTTTGGTGGATAAGTACGTTTCAGGGTCTTTACAATACGAATTTACTATTTTCACGATGATGTCTGTGTGTGTGTATGTGTGTGTGCGTGTGTATGTTTGTATGAATGTATGGACTGACGATTTTTCGTCCACGATAACTGAAAAAGTATCAAACCTTTAATAACCAAATTTCATATTTAAGGTTTTAATAAGTATCTTAACACAGGATAACAATTTGGAAGAAATCCGCAAACCGGAAGTAGAACTTTTTGAAGCTTGATTAAGTTTTCTTTAATATATTGGTACATTATTTATTTATGACAATTTCTGCAATTAAAAATAAAAGAAAATATAATTATCTATGGGTACAGTTAATTATAAATACAATTTGCTGAATCTGGTAGTATTTAACAATAAAATAAAATACAATTAATATTCTATCTTGTTGTCCATGATATGAAATTTGTTTCTACATAAAATTTGAATTATTCTGACAGTGACAGTACAGTTGACATCTTTTGCTTGCATCTTGGTTTACATTATCGTTTACATCTTACATGAACATAAAACTATTAAAATGTAAGTAAAACTATTTATTAGATTAGTCTCGAGATTAGTAGAATAAGCAGAATTAGGCGAGAGGTTCAAAAGTTCCTAAAATAACATATTTTATAGGGAAATGTTAGTAAAATTTAATGAAAGAAACCGGAAGATAATATTTTATTTCATTCAGAAATAACAGATAATTAAACACAAAAATTACGAAAAAAGCTAAAATTTCTCAACTTTAATTTTTTTGAAAAAAGTGCTAATTTCAGAAGTGCCATATATCGGAAACTATTGGACGTACAGAGTTGCGGTTGGGCTTAAATTGTTGCAAATTTAATGTACTTTAAAAATGATACGATAAAAAGTTTGTTGAAATTACTTCCATAGATATAGCCGTTTTTTAAAAGCAACTCCGGTCATCTTGTATTGGCCGCCATTTCTATTAGCTACCACTTGAGGATGGCAATCACGGTTTTTAATGATCCTTTCTCATATATAACTATGGTTAAAAGAAAACTTAGTACCCCCAAATTATACCGAAATCTTGAATTTGGCTAGCTGGCCCATGGACTATTAATTGAAGATCCAGAATCTAATAAAATTAAATAATCTTTAATTTTCATGAACGGTAATTTAGGTGCGTGAAGTTAGCAGTAACATTCTTGTTTAAATAATCACAAATGTGCTTAATCGATTGTATATCGTTTGTATTTGATTGTAGATTATGGAAAAATGTTTGTATTTGGAAATTAATGCCAATAAATAGCAATTTATGTTTATGCTGCTAACTTCACGCTAGCAGCAAAGTTCTCTTAATAAAATTGAAAAAGCACACAGAACGTTTGTATTTCGTTTGTATTTGATTGTATTGCTAGAAAAAAAAATTTAAAAAAATTCTACGGCGAGTTATAACAATTTAATTTTTTTGCTGCTAACTTCACGCTAGCAGCAGACTTCTCTTTAAAAAATTGAATAACCACACATAACGTTTGTATTTCGTTTGTATTTGATTGTATTTCTACTAAAAAAATTTTTTTAATTCTACGGCGAGTTATAACAATTTAATTTTTATGCTGCTAAGTTCACGCTAGCAGCAAATTTCTCTTTAAAAAATTAAACAAACACACAAATCGTTTATATTTCCTTTATAGGTATTTGACATTAATTTCGAAATTAATTTAAATAATCTTTTTAGTTATAGGACACCTTTCATAACATAAGAAGATGCAAAAATACACACAACAGAATAATAAAATATAGGGTTCCATTTGAAAATGACGAGTTATAGCCATTTGAAATTGAAGAAATTTAATTCTCTGTACTGAACACCCTGTATAATAACATTAAAAAAAAGTAATGTCAGAACAAACAGTATAGTTACAGTTGTACAGAAAAAAAAATTCTTAATTTTTACTATTAAAATAACTTCAGTACGCCTTTATAAAACAATACAGTTTATTTTTTTCAAAATCGGCATGAAAATCGTCATTTCCAGACTAATTTGCGGCATGAAAGTAAGATTTTCATGACTAGGCATGAAAATTTTATTTTCATGCCTATTCATTTTTACTTTCAACTTTGTTTACTTGTCATGACAACTTTTTCTAAAATTTGTGACAGCTCTGATGATTTGTCACAGCTCTGATGATTTATGCAAACCTAATTTTTTTTATAATTTTAAGCTTAATTGCCGATTTTAAAAAAAATAGAATACATCACGCGTCATAAAAATGTCTTTGCTTGACTCGGAGGCTTTGAAGAAATGCTCGGACGCTGCGCATCCTCGCATTCTTCAAACGCCTCCTCGTCTGCAATGAAACATTTTCATGACTTGTAATGTAATATACTATTTCTTGTGGTAGGCTTCACGTCATTATTTTCCGAACTAAGAATTAACGAACATCATATCTCCTGTCTTCGTCCTACACGTGCCTACCCTACTTATCTTAAAATTCAACGTTCGTCTAATGACTGCATCTCTTTCTCACTAAAGACATAAAATGCGATAGAGCAACATCAAACAATAAAACAATTTTACACCTAAAAATTATTTTTTCAATTCATTTTGATTCCCAATTCATATAGAAAATTTATTTTTAATTTTCAAAAACAATTCTCGTATTGAAGGAACTCAATTACTATTTCAATTTATTTCAATCTAAGCGAGAAATTTAAATTATGTAAAGTGATAAAATAAGTTTTTATTTTTTCTAACACTTTTTAAATATTTGAAAAAATATAATTATGTTGTAGATTTCTCTCAGATAAATTACACGAAATAAATTGAAATAATAATCGTATTCCTACAATACGAAAATTTATTTTAAAAAATAAAAATATTTTTTTCTATTTGAATTTGGCGCCAAAATGAATTTACAAAATTTTTTTAGGTGTAAAATTAGTTTTTCTTTTTGGTAGAATCTATTCAGCTCGATTTTTGCGGTAGAATCGGAGAAAAGTAATTACCTAAACGAAATTTTTTATTCTAACTGAAACTATTTTTATTGGACTCATAAAATTATTCCGCAGTTTATTTGATATTGTAAATACCGGCCCAATACTGTACCTACTGTAATCATTTTGAACAATAGTAGTTAATAACTAATAAGATAATTATTTATTTTAAATAAGAAAATTATTTCAGATTTCTTTTTAATATTAACGAATATTTATTAATATCTAACTATAACCTACAGAACTAAAATCAAATTCAGATTCAGACAACTTCTTTTAAATTAATTAAAAACTTATGTTTTCAATCTACTTTGGGTGTGTTTCTCGGGTTTCACTGATAAATTTTTGGGACGTAGTATTTGATTTTGCCCCTACAAAATATTATTATATTTTTGATACCTGCGGTATCTATCTTATGAGCTAACAAAAATAAACACCAATACATATCGTATTAATAAAATTATTGTGATCAGGAATAAAACAAGAAAAATAACCATTGATAATTTTAATACGATAGGTTATAAAAATGTAGTGAAAATAAAATATACAGTAAATAAATTTGTCCTGGAATGATGCATCTTTTGTGCTACGTGCTACTTGCTTACTGTTACACTAACACTAAATGAAACGCACAGAACTATGAAAACAAATACTATCTAAGTTACAGTGTTGCAATAGTTCGGAGTTCACTTTAACGCCGACATGAACTGTAGATATACGCTTTCAATATACACTGAGCGACGGCAGCGCCAAGAGTAGCAAAAAGATGAACTACAAAAATATACACTTTTTCACTCGACCATCATTTTGACGTCCATAGCAAATTTCGTTTTTAGACACTAGAGTCCTCCCTAATACTGAAAAACTTGATCACATAGCATTTTAATGTGACGTCCGTACACGGACGTCAATTTAATAGAGTATATTTCTATATTTTATGTGTAATTTTTGAAAATCTCAATATTCTTCGTCAACGTTTAGATACATAATTACTTTGCTTTAAATAAATGGTACCCACAGCAAACGTATCAATTTTACCCAAAAATCTTAATTTTTAAAATATGTAATGAAGATTATTTATAATGGTCGTATTTTTTAATATTACAGGGTGTAACAGCGAAACCAACCAACGCCTATATTTTCTTTATTATTATAGTTACAAAAAAATGTTAAATAGTAAAGTTGTAGGAGACCAAGGGGGACATCTGATTAAAGAATAAAATAATTTTTAAACCAGTGGTTCTCAAGTTAAAACACAAAGTTATATTTTTTCAAATAGGAATATACATATTTTTAGGCCTATCCGATAGAGTATTTTTTTCTGAATTCAACCATGTATTCGTTTTATATCCTTACATAATAAAAATATTGAGAAATATTCAGTTGAAATTTAAATAATTTCTAATTTTTAATATTAATGTGCTGTAATCTATGGATGAAAAACAAGTGATAAATTAAATATGGACGTGGTTTCTTTGGATATCTCGTGGCATAAATATCGCATCATCACTTGTCTTTTATCCATAGATTACTGCACATTAATATTAAAAGTTAAAAATTATTTAAATTACAATTGAATTTTTCTCAATATTTTTATTATGTAAGGATATAAAACGAATATATGGTTGAATTCAGAAAAAAATACTCTACCGAATAGGCCTAAAAAATATGTATATTCCTATTTGAAAAAATTTAACTTTGTGTTGTAACTTGAGAACCACTGGTTTAAAAAATTATTTTATTCTTTAATCAGATGTCCCCCTTGGTCAGCTACAACTTTGCTATTTAACATTTTTTTGTAACTATAATAATAAAGAAAATATAGGCGTTGGTTGGTTTCGCTGTTACACCCTATATAAATTATGTTTTAAAGTCTTTTGGACTTTAAAAAAATACAATTTATATATTTTTAACAAGAACTTTATTTAAGTTAATACAAGTCAGATATTACTTGAGAATCGCTCCTCAGTCCTTCTACATCCATTTTTATAATATTTCTTATCTTCTAATTCTTATTCTAGTGGAAGGGGTAATCATGCGCAAATCGCGAAGTACACCACTAAGTGCATAACATAATTCCTCCCTCGCAAGACTTTGCGATATTCGCATGATTAGGCTAAAGGATTTAATTCTATTTCTTTTTCTTTGTTTTCTTTCTTTTTACATAAGTTTTGCTTATATTTAAATATTATTTTGACAATACATCCTATAATTATTATAACTAATATTATATGTATTAAATAAGAGTGATAATTGTTGTTTATTTCGAGATTCTTTATTTTTGGTAAATTAGTTATGGGTTCTTTTACTTTTTCTAATTTCTGCAAATTTAGTGTTCCATTTATTTTATTTTCATGATTTAATTCTAAATTTTGGATTTGTATTTCTTTATATCGTTAGATTTCGAAAACATTTTTATTTATCTGACATTTTTCGTTAGTTTTCATTTTATAAATTCCTTGGATTTCTTTATATAAATTTTTATTCAAACAGTTAATTTGAATTTGTTGTTTATTTGGACTAATGATTATTATATCATTTGAATTTTGAATTTGTTCAATGTCGTTTTCCATGTTCACATAATGGTACAAACAATTATCATTCCTTTGTTTATATATTAAACTTATTATACAATTACTTAACTCAAAATATTTAGTAACACACATATATTTATTATCAACTAAAATACAGTCATTAATTATATAATTTTCAACTCCAGTTTTAAAGAACAATTTTTGATTTTCATTTATTGTGATTAATTTTTTCTCTTCATTATAAGTGGGAATAGGACTAAATTGGAACAGTGGATATGTTTGTTTTGAGAAGTTTGGTATCGTAATTAAAAATTGAATTTGCTTGTTTTCGAATTTACAATGTGTTT
Source organism: Agonum fuliginosum (assembly GCA_947534325.1). NCBI lineage: Eukaryota > Metazoa > Arthropoda > Insecta > Coleoptera > Carabidae > Agonum > Agonum fuliginosum. Next base: position 16,327,049 of record OX384037.1, on the reverse strand, counting down.
CTATGAGTTCATTGAAATTCCATATATTTCTATTTTGGGTAATTTTTATCAAGTTATCGTATGTAATAATACTGGGGTGTAGTTTGTGCAATGAGCAAAAAGTTAGACTTAGTAAATTCGTTAAGATTTTTGATTATTAGTATCAATTCTAATATTTGATTGTTAATATTAATTATATTCTGCCAATTTTGATTTTTGTTTAATTGTGATATTACCATTTTTAATTTTTCTTGAATACTTTCTTCGTTATGTTTTATATTTTCTAACTGTTGATTAAATTGTTTAGAAATATTCGTTGTAAGTTTTAAATTTAGCTCATTTTGTTTTTGTAACGTAATTTCATTATTTTGTATTTGTTCGAAAAGTTTATTATATTTTTCTTCATCATTTGAGTCTAAATTGCCAGTAATTGCTTTTATTATGGATCCAAGTCCGTTAACTAGACCTCGTTTAGTTCTTTTATTGGTGTTTATAAATAATTTTGTAACTTGATCTTTTAAATCCGTGTAACTATATTTTAATATATTTATAAGATTTTGGAAGAAGTATCCGTTGTTTTCTAGTTGTTTTTGTACTTCAATGAATGTGTTTGTAATTTTAACAAATTCTATTTCTATTTGCGATATGTTGTAATTGTAATATATTAGTTGTTCAGATTCTTTTAGTTTACATTCGCCTAATTCAATTAGGTGAAATCCATTGTTTTTAGAAATGTCCGTCAGTTGTCCATGGCATAGTCTGTAATAATAGTCATTGTCATTGTTTGATTTTATTTATTCGTATATTTTTGTCACCGTGTAAATCGCTAATTTTTATTTTTCCTAATAAGGGGTTGTAAGCTTTTAGGGTATGTTTTTTGTATAGAGGTTTCCGAATTTTTCCCAATAATCTCGGGTTTTGTTTAACATATATTTGTTTCTTTAACTGTAACGGATTATCATTTTCTTTAAATCTACTTAATTTTTCTTTTGTGATTCTAAGTTTTACTAATTCGTTAACTACCTTGATGTTATTTTGATATTCATTTAAGGTTTTGTCTAATGTGACTTCTGGTTTAAAATATTTATTTTGATCAGTTCCGTATAGTATTTCATTCGGTGTAAATTTGGTTGTGTTATGTTTTGTGTTATTATATGCTATTAATGCTAGATCTACTTTTTGGATTAAATTTTGATCTTTTATTCTTTCTTTTTGATTAATCATTCGTAATGATTCTATTAGTGTAGAATGAAATCTCTCTATTACATTACTTTTTGGATTATTTACACAAATAAAATGAATATTGATTCCATATCTTTTCAATAGGTCTTGAACTAACGTGTTTTTAAATTCTCCTCCACTATCTGTTATTATCTTGTCCGGTATCATATACGTTTGAAAATATTTTATTAGTACGTCACATATAGTTTTGGCTGTTTTATTGATGAGGGAATATGCTTGTGCGTGTTTCGAAAATTGATCCATAATGGTTAAAAAGTATTTACCTTCTAGTGTTAACAAATCTAAATTAATTATATTAAAGGGTTTTTCGGGAGTTGGCGTGAGATTATCTGTTGTAGGTATTGGTTTTCTATCATATTTGTTTAATTTACATAATTCGCATTTATTGATATATTCTATTATGTCTTTATTCATTTTTGGCCAATAATATTTTTCTTTCAATGCTTGGATCGTAGCATTTATTCCTCTGTGATTTGTGAAACCGTTATGATATTCGTGAATAATATCTAATTGTTCCTCTTCATTTTCGATATCCGAGACTAATTGATCTACTCCTATTATATTTATTGAATCTGGAGTAAAATTTTCAGATATAATTTTTGTTAGTTTCTTATCAAGGGCTTTATTAAATATGGCTAGGTATCTAATTTTTGGAATAATGTAATCTTTTAAAAATTCTAATGTTTCCTGTTCAAAGTTGTTTTCATTTATTGTTACGTACATTCTCTGTTTTTTGTGATTAAATAGCTTTATAATTCTAATATTCGTTTCTTGATTATGCGAGTCGAATATAATTTGATTATCTCCTATATTTAGACGATTATTTATATATTTAATTCCCGCTATGATATTTTCATTATCGGAATGTATTGTATTTAGGTCATCTTGTTCGCTGTTTGGTCTTTCGCTAGCATTTGTTAAATGATAATTTTCTGGTAAACTAAAGACATTAATTTGAATGTTGGTATCTTCAAAAATTTTGTATAATTTCTGTTTTACGTCTGTCCATGATAATTTATCTAATCCGCAACCAATTTTGGGGATATTTATTTCTTGTAATTCGTTCATTATCATATAATCTCTCAGTTCTTTTAGTGGTTTGTCTAAGTCTTTGATAGAAGGCCTGTCGTTATATTTTTGTTTCGTTATTAAATGAATTATTGTTTTATCGCCTAATTTTTGTATGACTAAGTATTTATTCAGAGAATCGTAATTTTTGCAATAATTTTTACTATCGAATTTATTTGATATATCTGCCGCTATCCCTTTCGACATTTCGAAATCGCGAGATACACCGTGTGCTATGATGTTTTTATCTAACACATTTCCAACAAATTCTGTGATTTTTGATTCCGGCCGTTGTCTTGATAATAAGTCCGCGATTACGTTTTGTTTTCCGTTTAAGTATTCTATTTCAAAGTTGTATTCGCCTAATTCGATTTTCCATCGCATTAATTTTGAATTTGGATTTTTCATATTAAAAAGCCATACCAATGGTTTGTGATCCGTTTTTATTTTAAATTTTCTTCCGTATAAGTAAGGTTTAAAATTATTTATTGCCCAAACAATTGCTTTTAATTCTTTTTCTATAGTTGAATAATTTTGTTCTGCTGAGTTGAGCGTTTTTGAAGCGTAGCAGATAGGTCTTTCTTGGTTCTCACACATTTGTGTAAGCACAGCTCCAATTGCATAGTCGGAGGCATCAGTTGTCAGTATGAATTCTTTCTCAAAGTCTGGAGTCTGTAATACTGATGACTCGGATAAGATCTTCTTACTGTTCTCGAAAGCGTCACGATAATCGTGGTCATAAATGTCGATCTTTGCATTTTTCTTTAAGCATTTTGTGAATGGTTTAGTCAATTTCGCATAATTTGGAATGAATCTTCTATACCAGCCTAAAGTGCCTAAATATTGTTTTATTTCCTTTTTCGTTTTTGGGATGTTTAATTTCTTTATACTTTCAATTTTTTTGTCATCGGTTTTTAATCCATTTTGATTTATTATATAGCCTAAATATTTAGTTTCTGATTGCAAAAATTCGGATTTGTCTTTTTGAATTTTTAAATTGGCTTTGCGTAATTTTTCAAATACTAATTTTATATTATTTAAATGTTCATCTAGAGTTTTTCCAAAAATAATTATGTCGTCTAGATATACGAGACATACTTTATTAACTAATTCTTCCAGGGCCGTATTTATCATTCTTTGAAAAGTTGCGGGGGCGTTTTTTAATCCAAAAGGCATTCTAAGAAATTCATAATGTCCTGAAGGGGTGGAGAAAGCGGTTTTTTCTCTGTCAGATTCATTCATCATTATCTGATGGAATCCTGAGTGTAAGTCTAATGTAGTAAAGAATTTTGATTTTCCAATGTGGTCGAAAATTGAGTCAATATTTGGAATAGGAAATTTATCGTCTTTGGTTTTAGCATTAATTTTTCTAAGGTCAACGACCATTCTAGTTTTCTTTTTGTTCGAGGCATCTGCCTTCTTTGGAACGATCCAAATAGGGGATGACCAGGGTGAATGTGATTTTTGAATGATATTTTCTTTTAATAATTGATTTACGTGTGTTTCGATTTCCTGTTCATAAATTTGTGGTAATCGGTAATTTCTCGTGTAAATTGGTGTTTCATCAGTCATTATAATTTTATGTGTAAGAATGTTTGTGTGAGATAGTGGTTCGTTTTCTTTAGGGAACAGATCATCATAATTTTTGAGTAATTGGTTTAATTTTTGTTTTTCTGTTGTGTTTAGATGCGAATTACGAATTTCTATCGAGTTTATTTCTTCAGTGTTTTTATTTTCTTTTAATTTATAGCATTTTTCATTTATTACTACATTATTTTTTTTGAAATCTAATTTTATATCTAATATACGAAATGCTTCTATTCCAAGTAATAAATTATACATTTTGTGAAATTTGAATATATAACATTTTATTAATTTGTTGTTTATTTTAATCTCTACATATTCGTTACAATTTGATTTACCGTTTACTGTTTTGAATGTCAATTTTGTATCTAATTTTTTTAATTTTAATTTTTCTACTAGATTTGGATGTATCAGATTTATTGAAGATCCGGTATCGAAGAGTATATTGAAGTCATTTTGTTGTAACGAGGGCAAGTCAGTGGTTAATGATGACATTATATAGTGTTGTCGTGATTCGGGTTTACGTCTAAAAAAGAGTCATGTTCATTTTCAATTTCTTGGTCTTCAATTTCTGTCTCTTCGTCTTCGTTAGTTTGTTCCTCGGGTTCTATATTATAATTTTGTCTGGTAGTTTGAACTGACATAGGCTGCGTTTGCCTTGTTTGAGTTGACATGGGTTGAGGGTTGAATTTTTGTCTGGTCTGTATTCCGTTTTTTTCATTTTGCTTAGATGCAAATGGTAAACTATTATTCTTATAAAAATTTTGTTTAAATTTTATTGGTTGTGACGGGAAATTATTAGTTGGGAATTTTTGTGGTGGTGGTCTATTGTTAGTCGGTTGTTTAACGAGTGGTGAGGGGTGTTGACTTTGATTCGCGAAATTGAATTCATTTTTCAATAACTGCTCGCATTGTTCTAATGTACTGGGGTTTTTTACTACAAATGATCCTCTTATAAATGTAGGTAATAAACTTATGAAATGTCTCACAACGAGTTTCTGTACTTCTGTCGTTATCGCATTTTTTTGATTAGAATCATATTCCGTTAGCATAATTTTTGATTTATAGTGAGTAAATTTCTCTAAAATGAATTTTAATGTGTTTTCGGAATTTGATTTATATTTACAATACATGATATCTTGTAGAATAGTTTCTGGTGTGAGTTTATCGGTGAAATTTGACGTTAGATATATTTTTAAGTCTTCCCAATCTTTAAAATTATTTTCGCTGAGAAGTTCAGCTGCTGCATGAGTTAGTTTTGTTTTTACAATACCAAATAGATATGTGCTTTGAAGCTGTGATAGGGCTAGGGTATTTGTAGTAGCGTATACTTCGTCTACTGCTTTTATAAAATTGTTTAGAATTTTGATGTTTCCATCATATTGTGGAATTACATCTGAGAATGTTCTAAGTTCATTTAAGCTAATATTTGCCATAATAACTTCGGGTAATCTACTCGGTTTTAATGTTATTTGAATAGGAGTCAAATTTTCGATATTTTCGGTATCAGAATTTTGTTCTATTGTTTTTTCTGATTCGGCGTCAGAGTTATCTGACATTAATTGTTAATTGTTATGAAAGTAAGTTTGTGTGTGTGGGACTGTGCCGGTCCCTCGACAACTTTTTTACTAGTATTTACTAGAGTTGTCCCTTCTGTGTAATAAATTTAATTTTAAATTTTAACTTACACTATTATTATATTTAGGGTAAAAATAGTTTGATGGCTGACGGGCATCACCGGGTTCTCAGTTTCTGTCTTGTTGAATTGTGGGTTGACCTCTTCGACGACGTGCTCTGGGTCCTCAACAGCAAGTCTTCTTCTCTGAAGAAGGCGTGATCAGGTAACGCGGAGCAGCAGGTTGTCGATCCTGGTCTTTAGAGATGGGTCGTGGTTAGACCCTGATGGGCTTAGGTTGAAGCCGTTTGATGTTCTTGTAGTTATTATTATTTATTTCTTTTTAGAAATAATTTTCTTGCTTTGTGATTAATTGTTTTATCAGAGCGAAGAATTGATATTCACCACACAATTACTTTTTGTGTTTCTCTGATATCCTACTAAGACTGCGCCAATTATGTTTTAAAGTCTTTTGGACTTTAAAAAAATACAATTTATATATTTTTAACAAGAACTTTATTTAAGTTAATACAAGTCAGATATTACTTGAGAATCGCTCCTCAGTCCTTCTACATCCATTTTTATAATATTTCTTATCTTCTTATTCTAGTGGAAGGGGTAATCATGCGCAAATCGCGAAGTACACCACTAAGTGCATAACATAATTTATATATATATATATATATATATATATATATATATATATATATATATATATATATATATATATATATATATATATATATATATATATATATATATATATATATATATATATATATATATATATATATATAATAGAAAAAATGTTATCGACCGTTTGTAGTATAATTAGAGTTAAACAATCTCGGGAATCGGTCAGGGCTCAAATACTAGTTGTTATTACGTACTTAAATTTATTTCAAAAGTTCCGAAATATTGGAATTTTTGAAATAAATTTAAGTACGTAATAACAACTAGTATTTGAGCCCTGACCGATTCCCGAGATTGTTTAACTCTAATTATATATATATATATATATAGTTTATGTGCTTTTTTTTTCAAATTGAGTTTGCTGGTAGCGTGTGAAATAAACAGCACAATAATGAAATTGTTATATTTTTAAAATTTTATTTTACTGGAAATACAATCAAATACAAACGTTCTGTGTGCTTAATTAATTTTTTTAAAGAAGTTTGCTGCTAGCGTAAAGTTAGCAGCATAAAAGTTAAATTGTTATAACTCACCGTAGAATTAAAAAAAATATTTTTTACTACATATAGGTACAATCAAATACCTACAAAGGAAATACAAACGATCTGTGTGTTTGTTTAATTCTTTTAAGAGAAGTTTGCTGCTAGCGTGAACTTAGCAGCATAAAAATTAAATTGTTATAACTCTCCGTAGAATTTTTTAAAAATTTTTTTACTAGAAATACAATCAAATACAAACGAAATACAAACGTTCTGTGTAGTTATTCAATTTTTTTAAGGGAAGTCTGCTGCTAGCGTGAACTTAGCAGCATAAAAATTAAATTGTTATAACTCGCCGTAGAATTTTTTAAAAATTTTTTTTAGTAGAAATACAATCAAATACAAACGAAATACAAACGTTCTGTGTGGTTATTCAATTTTTTTAAGAGAAGTCTGCTGCTAGCGTGAACTTAGCAGCATAAAAATTAAATTGTTATAACTCGCCGTAGAATTTAAAAAAAAAAATTTTACTAGAAATACAATTTCAATACAAACGAAATACAAACGTTCTGTGCGATTTTTCAATTTTTTAAAGAGAACTTTGCTGCTAGCGTGAAGTTAGCAGCATAAACATAAATTGCTATTTATTGGCATTAATTTCGAAATACAAACATTTTTCCATAATCTACAATCAAATACAAACGATATACAATCGATTAAGCACATTTGTGATTATTTAAACAAGAATGTTACTGCTAACTTCACGCACCTCGGTAATTTTGAATCACACATCATGTTCACTATTTCTCCTCGATATATGTAGGGTTTATGTCTAAAAAAGAATTATTATTCTGATAACTCTGTTCAATATTTTCACGTTCGTCATAATTATTTTCAAATTGTGTTTCGTACTGTTCTTCTGTATTTTCAAAATTTTCGTTTGCTTCTAAATTATCAGTATATTCGTTATTATGTATTTCCTCATTCATAAAGTTTGTTTGTCTTGGCTGGTATGTTTGTTTCGTTTGTAAGGACATAGGCGTTGGATTTATGCCTTGTGCGTTTGCTACTCTTTGTCTTGGTGCAAAGGTTCTTTGTTGTGTTGGGTTTTTATTTTGAAATTTGGTTGGACTATGTGAAAAATTTGGGCCAGGAAACCGTATATTTGTGGTGGTATATTTGGTAGTGGTCTATTTGGTGGTGGTCTACTCATTGTTGGTTTCGTCGTGAAATTATTTGTTGTTTTTGAATATTGAAAATCATTTGTCAAAATATTTTCTATTTCACTAATTGTCTTGGGATTTCTAGTAGCTAGGTTATTTCGGTATGGATCGTTTAAACTCGAAATAAAGTTGTTAACTGTTAATTTTGCCTCGAAATCAATAATTTTATCCGCTTGCTCTGCAATGCTCAATTTATACTTAAAACTTAAAAATTTACCTTGAGTTATTTCCAATAGTTTATGAGGATTTTTAGTTTGAGTACATTTTAATATTTCTTTTAAAATTGTTACTGAATATGATTTGTCTTTGAATGTACTTGTCAGATAAGTTCTTAATTGTTCCCAGTTTTCGAATTCGAGATCTTTAATACTTTCTAAAGCTTTAACAGTAATTTGTTTTTTTTTATACTAAGAAATGCAATCTGAGCATCAAACTCGTCCAGAGCTGGGTCAAAATTTGCAAATAAATTGGTAACTACATCCACTGAAGATAAGAAATTTGATAATTTGTTGGGATCACCATTATATTCAGGGATTGATTTTAAAGCGAAATTGATTTTTTTGATTCTATTTTCAGCCATAGCTACGTTTAAATTGTTATCTATCTGATTTAAAATATTAGCTAGGTCTTCCAGCTTGACTTTTAATAAAGAATATTTATTAGTGAGAAAAGGAGAAAAATTTCTGGGATGCAGTCACTAATAATTTTATTTCTCAGTCGACTAGTTTCGACGTCACATACGTCATCATCAGGAGCTACATTAATGGAATAACAATTACAAGTTTTTTGTATATAAATTAATTTGTACAATACAATTACTTACATGAGAAATTTAAATTTGTGTACAAAATATGAAAATAACATTTACTGTATAAAGTAAAACATTAGGAATTATTGTCTAAAAATTTTTATATTTTGAAAATTGGAATATTTCAAAAATTGTCAATAAAAATTATTCTTAAAAAACGTTGTCACACCTTCAACGAAAACTACTTAAGTAAGTTAAATCCTGTTGCAATTCCGAAGGTCAACCGATGCAAAAACCGCGCCAACAAAATAATTTAAATGCTGCAGCTAATCCCTCTATTCTAGTTAATTCAACTAGTATTAGTGTTTAACTTTAGTAAATTATTGTAAATTTTGCTAATATATAGCGTATCCGTATCCGTATCCAATATTGATTAGAGATGAGATATTAAATTTGAAGTAATAAATATTATTTTGAAATAGGAATTGTCTATTCGGACTGCGATTGTACGAGATTGTACTTACGATTGGACGAGATTGCACGAGATTGGACGAGATTGTATTTAAGATTGTACGAGTTTGCACGTAAGATTGAACTTAAGAACTTTTATATCCAATCGCGATTGTATGCGATTGTACTTACGATTGGACGAGATTGGATGAGATTGTATTTAAGATTGTACGAGTTTGCACGTAAGATTGAACTTAAGAACTTTTATATCCAATCTCGATTGTATTTAAAAGCTTTTAAATACATTCAAAGAACAATCTGATCATATATCAGCCTCTAAATGTCGGAAATAGAATTAAAATTCATTAAACCGTTTAGAATACGTATCTGACAGGTTATGAGGCATCTAACCTCGTGTCCGGAATATTGATCGCGGGAAAATTGATCGCGGGAAAATTGATCCCGGGAAAATTGATCGCGGAGAATTTATCGTGGATAATTTATCGCCAGATAATTGATCGCCGGAATATTGACCGTGTAGACAATTGATCGCGGGGAGAATTGATCGCCGAAATTTTGACCGTGCGGACTATTGACCGCGGGGAAAATTGATCGCCGGATAATTTATCGCCGGAATGTTGACCGTGTGGAAAATAGATCGCTGGAAGAATTGATCGCTAGATAATTGATCGCCGGATAATTGATTGCGGGAACATTGAATGCGGGAAGAATTGAACGGTGGAAAATTGACCGTGCGGACAACTGATCGCGAGAAGAATTGACTAAGTGAATAATTTATCAAGGAAAAAATTTGTCAGTTATTTAATTGCCGAAATATTGTATCCCTTTCAAATTAGAGTGCTCGGGCTATTTTTTAAAGTGCACCGCAGGCTAACCTAAAACCATTGTGCTTTTCAAATGTGCACTTCTGCGGTTATGCAGCTACAATTTATGCGCTTTTCCAATGTTGTTTTATGCGCTTTTCCAATGTGATAAGCGAAAACTGATAAAGGCCAAATGCGCTTATTTAACAACAGCCCGTTTTACCACTAATACATTTTTATACCAAAACCGAATTTGTGTGGCTCTAGTACGGTTTTGTTAGCTTTGTTAGTGTAATAAATACCAACACTGAGTTTGTGGGGCTCTAGTACGGCTTTTTATACCAAAACAGAGTTTGTGGGGCTCTTACTATCCCAGTTGAACCTTATCCGCGCCATAATGACTCTCTGTCAGTCCGACAAGCTGCGCGCAGCGCGAGTTGGAGCGCGGAGCGCGCAGTCCTCGAGTTATTTTTTAAAGTGCGCCGCAGGCTAACTTAAAAACGAGTTGAAATATGTCAGCAACGAGGGTTTTGTTAAACCACACATCACACTCACTAACACACACACATACACACAATTGGTGGTAAAAATAATAATAATTCAGCGATCAATTATATCCGCGGTTAATTTTCCTACGATAAATTTCCCCCCACGATCAATATTCCGGCGTTCACTTCTTCCCGCGATTATTTATCCACACGGTCAATTTTTCCGCGATCAATTATCCGGCGATCAAATTTCCCCGCGATTAACATGCCAGCGATCAATTATCCGGCGATCAATTTTCCCCGCGCTCAATAGTCCGCACGGTCAAAATTCCGGCGATCACTTATCCGGCGATCAATTCTCCCCGCGATCAATTGTCTACACGGTCAATATTCCGGCGATCAATTATCTGGCGATAAATTTTCCGCGCGATGAATTATCCACGATAAATTCTCCGCGATCAATTTTCTCGCGATCAATATTCCGGACACGAGGATAGATGCTTCGCTTCATAACATGTCAGATACGTATTCTAAACGGTTTAATGAATTTTAATTCTATTTCCGACTTTTAGAGGCTGATATATGATCAGATTGTTCTTTGAATGTATTTAAAAGCTTTTAAATACAATCGCGATTGGATATAAAATTTCTTAAGTTCAATCTTACGTGCAAACTCGTACAATCTTAAATACAATCTCATCCAATCTTGTCCAATCATAAGTACAATCTCGTACAATCGCGATTGGATATAAAAGTTCTTAAGTTCAATCTTACGTGCAAACTCGTACAATCTTAAATACAATCTCGTCCAATCGTAAGTACAATCTCGTACAATCGCGATTGGATATAAAAGTTCTTAAGTTCAATCTTACGTGCAAACTCGTACAATCTTAAATACAATCTCGTCCAATCTCGTGGAATCTCGTCCAATCTTAAGTACAATCTCGTACAATCGCAGTCCGAATAGACAATTCCTTTGAAATAATAATAGTATTAAAATTTGTACTTACAATAAAAATGTGTTGTCGGCTCACGGGCACTAGACTTGCTGGCACTATGTGAAGACGACAGTTCAACTCACGGGTACTAGACTTTCTGGCACTGTGTGACGTTGAATTCAACTCACAGGCGCTAGACTTGCTGGCACTAGACTTGCTGGCACTGTGTGACGTTGAATGTATCCAAATCACGGGTACTCAACTTGTGGACACTGTGTGATGTTGGATGCTGGTTAACGAACCTTGCACTGTTGGCACTTATGGTACGGAGTTCATGTCGCTATATTATTGTATTGTTGTTGTATCTGGGGCCCGATTCTTGAAATTATTCGTATACGCAAGTGTTCGAGATGCGCACACGAAAAGCATAACGGTATTCTTAAAGCCGAATTGACCGATCGTGCACGAAAAATCCATGCGCATTTACATCGAGTGGGTAGATACCATTCGAAAGTTATATTCGTACCCGAAAGTGCATCTGTCATATTTCGACTTTAGAGATTAATTTTGCTGAAGTGTTAATATGTTAAAAGACTTATATGTTTTCATATTTCTGTTGATTTTTTCTTTGTTTTAGATTTTAAGTCTTGCCAAACCTACATAAAAGAACAGTAAAATTTTTAATATAAACCATTATTGTTTTTTTTAAAATTTACTTTACGCCATTGCTTCTAAGTCTTTGCACCACCACCGGGAACTGAATTTAAAATCTCAGATAAAGAATCCCACATTTTTTGCGAATCTTTACAAGAAAAATCGCTTGTGAATTTTCCAATGTTAATGTTTGGATTCTTTTTCACAACCTCTATTAATATATTTTTCTGTTCATTATTAACATTGCCAGCTCGCTTTGCCATTTTATATCAATAATTATAACAATAATAATCTTTATCTACAACAATAGAATAATGTATTCATTATATACGTGAAAGTAGTATAATAAACCCCTCCATAAGGACACATTATGAAATAATGAATTCATTATTTCACACTGTTAAATAATGAGTACTTTATTCTCTCGAACTGTCAAACTGCCATCATATCTGTTTTAATATTAGTGTTACATCAAGTTATCATTTTATGACGTTGTAAGCAGAAACAGTAAAAATAATAAAAATTTGTAAAACGCTGTATATGACTAGCCCATAATAGTTCTAAATTACTCGGATAAATTGTCATCACACAAGTTTGAGGTTAGGTTAATATCAATACAAATTTGTAGTAAGAAAATGTTGCTTTATTTAAAAAGTTGTATATAAAACGTCGTATTTGACTCGAAAATAATGGCTATAATTAACTCGGATGATTTATACACTCGCCTTCGGCTCGTGAACAAACTTTCATCCTCATTAATTATAGCTTACATTATTTACTCGTTAAATAATATACTATTAATCTTAACAGTATTCAGTATAAATAAACCAGAAAGCACAGCAACTGACAGTTACTTATAGACATGAAATCAAAACAAAAATCATGTGACTTAACTAAACGATTCTATTGGTTTCAAGAAGGTGCGTTCGTTTGTACCCCTTATTCGTACACGAAACTTTGAAGCAACTTTCGTTCACCACTCAAGAATATCTATCATCCCTGGTTAGAATGCCACATAGAAACACATAAAAAAATTTATACGATTCTATGGTAGTCAATATGTGTATTGAAACACCACTTTTACCATAAACTGCTGGTAAACCAAATATATATTTTATTGGTTTTTATCCGCATATACGAATGTAAGTCTATTCGATCTTATGAGTTTTAATGGTACACAGGTAGAACGGATTTTATACGATTCTATGGTAGTCAATATGTGTATTGAAACACCTCTTTTACCATAAACTGCTGGAAATCCAGATATATATTTTATTGGTTTTTATCCGTATATACGCATGTAAGTCTATTCGATCTTATGTGTTTTAATGGTACACAGGTAGAACGGATTTTATACGATTCTATGGTAGTCAATATGTGTATTGGAACGTGTCTTTTACCATAAACTGCTGGAAATCCAGATATATATTTTATTGGTTTTTATCCGCATTTACGAATGTAAATCTATCCGTTTGTATGAAATATAATGGTACACAGGTAGAACGGATTTTATAGGAATCTATGGTATTTAATATGTGTATTGAAACGCGCATTTTACCATAAACTGCTGGAAATCCAGTTATTTATTTTATTGGTTTTTATCCACATATACGAATGAAAGTCTATCCGTTCGTATAGGACATAATGGTACACAAGTAGAACGGATTTTATTGGAATCTATGTTACTTAATATGTATTTTACCATTCATTGCTGGTTACAGTTTATCTGTTTCTATACGAATATCGGTAGAAAGTATAAGTTAGAAGCTACTGGTAAAAATAGCGGAGAAGTAGCACTTCGAAAATAGTAATTTCGCTATTAACTTTTAATTGGATTTTATCCGTTTCTATGTGATACGCATTCTATTTGATCCTACGAGCAAAGTGGGATACAATTTTCTATGAGAATTTATACGCATTACACACTTAGTGACTCCTATACGGTTTTATAGTAATTTCGCTATTGACTTTTAATTTGATTTTATCCGTTTCTATGTGACACACATTTTATTTGATCCTATGAGCAAAGTGGGATACAATTCTCTATGAGAATTTATACGCATTACACACTTAGTGACTCCTATACGGTTTTATAGTAATTTTGCTATTAACTTTTAATTGGATTTTATCCGTTTCTATGTGACACACATTCTATTTGATCCTATGAGCAAAGTGGCATGCAATTATCTATGAGAATTTATACGCATTACACACTTAGTGATTTCTATACGGTTTTATAATAATTTCGCTATTAACTTTTAATTGGATTTTATCCGTTTCTATGTGATACACACAATAAAATCCAAACAATTTGATCCTATGAGCAACATGGGATACTATTTTCTATGAGAATTTATACGCTTTTATAGTAATTTCGCTATTAACTTTTAATCTGATTACATCCGTTTCTATGTGTACACATTCTATTTGATTCTATGAGCAGAATGGGTAACTATTAATACTTATTACACACTTTGTGGATTTTATACAGTTTTATAGTAATTTCGCTTATTACTTTTAATTGGCATGTACCCATTTCTATATGATAACATATTTTATTTGATCCTGTGGGCATAATGTGATTGTATTTTCTATAAGAAAACAATAAAATCCAAACTGTACATACGATTCAAATCTTATAAAAACCAGAAAACAATACAATCCACAATGTAAATTCGATGCAAATCTTATAAAAATCTATAAGAAACGATAAAATCCAATATGTAAGCACGATTCAAATGATATAAAAACCCATAAAAAAACAATAAAATCCAAACTGTAAATATAATAATTAAAATATTATAAAATACCATAGAAAACAATAAAATCCAAACTAGAATTACAATTCTAATCTTATAAAAAACCATAGAAAACAATAAAATCCAAAAAAAGTTAATAGCGAAATTACTATAAATGCGTATAAATTCTCATAGAAATTAGTATCCCACTTTGCTCATAGGATCAAATAGAATGTGTATCACATAGAAACGAATAAAATCCAATTAAAAGTTAATAGCGAAATTACTATAAAACCGTATAGAAATCACAAAGTGTGTAATGCGTATAAATTCTCATAGAAAATAGTATCCCACTTTGCTCATAGGATCAAATAGAATGTGTGTCACATAGAAACGGATACAATCCAATTAAAAGTTAATAGCGAAATTACTATAAAACCGTATAGAAATCACAAAGTGTGTAATGCGTATAAATTCTCATAGAAAATTGCATGCCACTTTGCTCATAGGATCAATAGCGAAATTACTATAAAATTGTATAAAAATAACGAATTGTGTATTTGCGTATTAATTCTTATAGAAAATTAATTGCCATTCTGCGTATAGCACCGAATAGATTACATTTCTCATAGAAGCATATAAAATCCGTTAAGAATTTTATCGTAAATTTACAATTATTATATTATTATAAAATATGTTCCGAATTGATTCAGATTAAAACCCAATAGAAAATATTACCACATTGCGTATAAAATGACAATAGAAATATTACGGCACATAGAATCCCATAAATTCTCATAAAGTTTTTATTACAACTTTGAGACATAGCGGATAAAATTCGGCGTGTGCACATAAGTTACGATAAATTCTCATTAAAACTTTATCTGTATTAACTACCATTTTATCTGGCATTCTAACCAGGGATGCGGATTCGACCAGTCGTATACGAAAATCACCGCTCGAATATCTACGTACACGAAAACTTTCGCATGGTTTCAAGAATCGAGCCCCTAGGCTCTAGCACTGCTGGCACTGTAGATTCTTCTCTGGTTCCCGTAATAAATAGTTGAAACTAGCCAAAGTCGATATTAACGAATTTAACCTTTTTCGTAGGTTTTCGATCGAAGTTTTGTCTACGGATCCTACAACGACTGCGCCACTTATGTAAATAAGTTTAATTATCTTATTTATAAAAAGTTATTTATTTGACAATATAATAATATAGGTCTTTACAATATGACGATGACTTATGAACTAACTTAACTAGTTATTACTATCTTCCTTCACAGCTTGCATAAATACTGATTCAGGATATTACTTATCATACTAGAACAAAGGAATAAAGTTATCTCTTATGTTATCTTAGTTTATCAATTATGGTGGATATGTATCTTAGACGATTTGAAAACAATTATTAAAAATAACTATCGACCAGTGGCAAAAAAAATGTTTGCTTGAAATATGATGCAATTTTTTTGCGTTTTTAAAAAAAATTCTTTTTGTTTATGATCGGCACGTCGTACAGAATATACCCTTTAATTTTTTGTTCTTAGTTGTGAAACATCCTGTATAAAATGTACAATACTGTTATCTGTATGTGTTCAAGTTTTGATGTTTATAAAGCAATGAAAGCTCGAATGAAAGATAAACACGCATAATTTATTGAAAATATAAATCCTAAGTTAATTATTTATTCACCATAAAATTTGAAACAACGCTTTTTACTTCCTTGTACGGAGTAAAAAGGAAGTAGGTACTGTAATCGCGAAAAATTTCGGTTTTCAGATTTTGATGGAAATATCCGTTTTGACCTTTTCTGAATCCATTATGACTATTTTCGTCGTGACGTCTGTACGTACGGACGGACGGACGTACGTACGTATGTATGTCGCATAACTCAAATACGGTTAGACCTAGAAAGTTGAAATTTTGTATTTAGGACTGTTATAGCATCTAGTTGTGCACCTTCTATTTTTGGTTTCAATCTACAAACCGGAAGTAGTACTTTTTTCAAATATTTCGATAAATATTTAATTTAAGAAATTTTATTTTATTTTAAATGAAAGATTATGTGATTATTAACTACAATCGGTATTTTATAAATATTTTTGTATCTGGTATCATTTAAGAATAATTAAAGTATATATTTATAATTTAGTATTTCGGTATCTTGTAGTCCATGATCGATTAACATTTGTTACTACGTTACTACGTAAAATTTAAATGATTAACATGACAGTGACAATAGTAAAATTTGCTTTATATCTTCTTCTGCAGTTTAAATAAAATGACTAAAATATATTTATGAGTATAGTAGCAGTAGTAGTAGTACTTATATATTAATATATTTGTATAATAAGGTAAAAGAATAAAGTAGGTATATGGCGGGAGGTCTTGTGGTGGCCACGTCAGATTTTTTTATATTATTCTACATTTTAGTTATTAATAAAAGTATGAACAGTTTAATAGGCGTACAAGGAAGTCATGTGGTGTCCACGTCAGATTTTTTAAATCCACAGTTAATTTAATTTTTACTGTTTTGAATCCAAATTATTCACGTTTACGTTGCAGAAAAATTTAAACTTACCCATACAGACATTGCAACTAAAAATGAATATATTTAACAATAATCACTCACACTTTTTTATTAACCACATTTTATGAATTTTTGTTGTATACTGAAAGGCTGCGTGAAGTAGGCAGGCCAATATTGAGCAGAAATGTAAATAATTTTACATACGTTAGTGCTTCGTTAGTGCACTTTACTGCCTTCAAATTTTTTTTAAAAACCGTAAAAGTTTTTGAGAAAATTCTGAAAACTTTTTTACCTGCCTACTTCACGCTAGCAGGCCATATATAGATTTTTAACAAAAATATAAATATAATTTGTTAGTGCTTCGTTAGTGCCCTTTCCTGCTTTTTGTAGTTTTTTAATTCGTTTACTCTAATTGGCAATAAAAAAAATTTTGACCCGGCCTGCTAACTTCACGCCAGCAGGCCACAAATGCGCTTTTAAAAAAAATCTATTATGGTTCGTTAGTGCTCTTTACTGCTGTTAATATTTTTCAAATTCAGTTATGCAAATTAGCAATAAAAAAATATTTTACTTGGCCTGCCAACTTCACGCTACCCGACCAAGAAAATATTGAAATTTTAAAAATATAAATCATATAGTTCGTTAGAACTTCGTTAGTGCCGTTTACTGCCGTATAAAGCTTTCTAATTCGATTACGCATTTTGCAGAAAAAAATTACCTTGCATAAGTATTGACCAACATGTATGACTTGATACGGATAGGAACAAGATTAGTTGCTTGACTTCAATAAACAATATGAAATCTATATGAAATATCAACATGATTCTTAAACATTGTTAATAAAAATTTAATTAAAAATTTTTTATTCAAGTGTAATTTATAATTCGAGAGATAGCTATATCCTTATTTTTATTCAAAATTAAATGAGCTGTGATTTTGAATTTAATTGGATGTAGCTTGTACTTTAGCGACTAAGATTTTTAAAACTTCAATTTTTTGTGGTTTCTTTTATGATAAATCCACCTACTGAGAAAAAATTGCTGGTGCTGCGGCGAGGAGGAAGGTGTGGTTTAATTAGCCAGCAAGTACCTACATAAGCTACCTCATTATTTATATCTTCATAATATACGCCATATTTTTAAATATTCCGTTAAATTTTAATCGTCTATAGCCTAGTAACATGAAGAATAGTATGCATGTTCTTTGGCGTGAACTAAAAAATCTGATGTGGCCAACACATAACCACCCGCCATAATCTACTATTTTTATTTATCTAATATACCTAAGTTATGTAGTACTTACTCCCAAATATACCATTGTAGAAGAGAATTCGGGAATTGTAGTTATAATATTATTAATGTTTATCATAAGATCATAACCATAAGGTAAATTATAAATGACATTTCATATTTTCAATTTGTCAAAATGTCAAAAATTTATTTGACCGATAAATCAAAATTGTAACAAATTTGTAGAATTTTAACTTCTTGTAATTGGAAAATGAAGATAGAAATGGCTAAGTCAAGTTTGCCCTCCCACTTAAATATTTCTATTTAAAAAATGTTAGTCTAGTTTGCGCTCGTATTGGGCTTTATTGCTCCACCAATAATTTTTTTGCGCTGCTCTAATTTTGCCATAATTTAGAGAATAAGTTAGGTAGGGCTATGTTGACACTAGCCAAACCTTTTTGTAAATTTTAAAATTTTCATAATTATTTCATTAGTCGTTCGTTAGCGCTTGCATATTTTTTTATTTTATTAATAATCAAAGTGGGAAAGGCCAACTTGACAACGAAAAAAAAAGTAAGATTGTGTCACATTTTTTCATTACACCTCATTCTATGTACATTATACAGTAATCAAAGTAATTAGTTAGGGAGGGCCAAATTGACATAGCCGTTCCTTTGAGCTATTATAAAGTTTTTATTATTGAATAGATAGTGCGCAATGTATATAGATTTCTGTTGATTGTTAATAAAAATCAATTCATTGTAAAAACAAGCCGTGTATTTTTATACTTCTGGCAGAAAATATTTTTGCAGACTTCGCCTAATTTGAGCCCATCGCTTTACTCGTACTGCAGTTTTAGCCTTTATCTGCAAAAGGCTACTTTTAACCCTTCACATAAAAAATATTATTGAGTCACATTATTAAACTTTAAATGTACGCCTAGCCTCGGACAACAATTAAATAACCAGATTTACCGTTTACTTCTAAATAAAGCAGGAATTCGTTTTAAAAAGCCTTTCGCGCGCTTTTTCAAACAAATTATGTCAACTACTGCTAAATTACAGTAGCGCAAACAAAAAATTTTGACGGAGCATAAGAGCGCAATGTATATAGATTTAATTACAATATAAGAAAACTATAAATATTTTCTTTTTTTATGTCGTCAAATTAGCCCTGCCAATTTAGAATTTAAATAAAATAAATTTGAGGCAAGCGCAAAATGAAATTTTAATAGAGCAAAATAGCGCATATAAAGCACTATCTATTCAATAATAAAAACTTTAAAATAGCTCAAAGGGAGGGCTATGTCAATTTGGCCCTCCCTAACTAATTACTTTGATTACTGCTGAATTATAGCAGCGCAAAAAATATATTTTCGGAGTAAAAGAGCGCAATGTACATAGAATGCAGTGTAATGAAAAAATATGACACAATCTTACTTTTTTTTCCCTGTCAAGTTGACCTTTCCTAATTTGATTATTAATAAAATAAAAAATATGCAAGCGCAAATTTATTATTGGCGCAATAACGAACGACTATCGAAATAATTATGAAAATTTTAAAATTTACAATAAGGTAGGGCTAGTGTCAACATAGCCCTGCCTAACTTATTCTCTAAATTATGGCAAAATTATAGCAGTGCAAAAAAAATTATTGGTGGAGCAATAAAGCGCAATACGAGCGCAAACTAGACAAGGGCCAACTTGACTTAGCCGATAGAAACAACGTGTTGAATATCGATATCCCTGAATTATAAATTACACTTGAATATAAAATTTTAAATTAAATTTTTATTAACAACATTTAAGAACCATATTGTTTATTTAAGTCAAGCAACTAATCTTGTTCCTATCCGTATCAAGTCATAAAAATGTTGATCAGTAGGTACTTATGCAAGGTAATTTTCTTCTGCAAAATGCGTAATCGAATTAGAAATCTTTATACGGCAGTAAACGGCACTAACGAAGTTCTACCGAACTATATGATTTATATTTTTAAAACTTCAATATTTTCTTGGTCGGGTAGCGTGAAGTTGGCAGGCCAAGTAAAATATTTTTTTATTGCTAATTTGCATAACTGAATTTGAAAAATATTAACAGCAGTAAAGAGCACTAACGAAGCACTAACGAACCATAATAGATTTTTTTTTAAAGCGCGTTTGTGGCCTGCTGGCGTGAAGTTAGCAGTCCGGGTCAAAACATTTTTTATTGCCAATTAGAGTAAACGAATTAAAAAACTAGAAAAAGCAGGAAAGGGCACTAACGAAGCACTAACAAATTATATTTATATTTTTGTTAAAAATCTATATATGGCCTGCTAGCGTGAAGTAGGCAGGTAAAAAAGTTTTGAGAATTTTCTCAAAAACTTTTACGATTTTTAAAAAAATTTTGAAGGCAGTAAAGTGCACTAACGAAGCACTAACATATGTAAAATTATTTACATTTCTGCTCAATGTTGGCCTGCCTACTTCACGCAGCCATACTGAAAGTGATACCTGGTTTTGCAAAAAACCGCAAGCCGAAGCTTCGTTTGCGCGCGAAGTACCTACGTGGGTTTGAAATGCAATTAGAAGTCAAAATCTGTTATATAATAAATTACACAAGAAAAATTATTATAGATAATAATTCACTAAAAACAAACATCGTGCCAGTTATTAATAAAAAAAATTATCAACAATCTTATTCGAAATAATATTTTTCCTACAAATACAAGAAATAATAATAAATAAAACATTAATACCTACCTATACTTATTAAAAAAATAGTATATTGCATGACCATTATGAAAAATTGAGAGTTAATATTAAGCGTTTGATTTCAAAATGTCATCATGATTAAACAATAATTCCATAAATAATTAAATAATGCTTGTAAAATATAGTTTTATTTGATGGCAAAATGGAATGTTACATTTTTAACACAACATCTGTTTTAACCAAAGAATACAATATCCATAGTTCTTCTAACGTCATTCAGTTCTTAGAACTAAAAATGTTGCTGTCCTCAAAGGTACCATTACATAAAGTGTCCCCGAAGTTACCGTTAGGTAAATATTTAAATAACATTATATTATGAATATGTAGTACTCCCTATTATTCAGCAAATACAGCATGTACCATAATTTGAGGTCAGAGCTGGGAAAGTATCGAAACCAAAATACTTAAGTATAAGTACCAATACTATCCATGGTCAGTAAGTACTTGTTACGAAGTACATTTTCAAGTAAATCTTCACAGTACTTAAGAAAACCATAAGTTTTTATGATTAAAAATATTTAAAAATAAGTATTTTTCTAATACCAGTTTAAAACTAATATAAATTGCGTGGTTTATAACCTACTATTACTATTATTACCTTCTTTTTATTGAGGAAGATTAATTCACGGTAAGAATGTCGTATTCTCTGTTGCGTTGGTCGCAGGTTGAACAATATAATTACTTAAACTTTTGAAGAAACTTAAGTACAGTAAAACGGAGTAACTTTGGCTTACGCATCCTACTTTGGCATTTGCAATCTAATTTGACACCTAACTGAATTATTTTTTTTCTTAGTTTACATTGTTTTCGTTTTTGAAGTTTAAGTTTACTACGTACCACGACATATAATACAAATACGGTGAGTGCACTGTCGTACAACTGTGCTGTGAAAAGCGGATCAACTTTTACCATATATAGCGGGTTGCATATGTTAACTAGATGTGTTTAGAGTACCTAAATAAAAGGGGTGTATTCTAAACAACCTCCGTTAACTTAGAACGGACCGTTAATTTTAAACGGACCGTTTACTGTATTTTGCTATTCTAAAAGATTTGTCCGTTATTGATTTAAACGGAATTCCGTTTGAGATGTCCGTAACTATGAAAAAAATTAACGGGATCTATGTATGTACCGTTAACTGTCAACGGATAGCATTTATTATTGTCACAATTTTACTAATTATTGATTTTACATCGATATGGCTTTATTACTGCTTGCCGACTATTTATTAGCCGAGAAATTAGAAGAAAATGAACTACATTTACCAAATTTAATACCTAATAAATAAATAAATTTACGTCGGCAGCATGTAGCATTGCGAGATAAAAGCGATCCATTTAATCTACCGCACAACAGATTTTTAAAATTATTTAGGCTTACTACAAAAGCTACAAGATATTTGATTGAGATTATAGAACCGCATTTACCACCTCCTCAAAAAACATGGGCAGTACCCAATATATATTAAAAATATTAGTATGTCTTCACTTTTTTGGACACGGTAGTTACCAATTAGATGTTGGAGGTTACTCTTAATTTTTATTAAATTTTAATACAATAAATTTAAAATTACAGAAAACTAACAATCTAAACATTAATCTAATTACAATATATAATTCTGAACATAAATAACTACTACTATTAATTTTGATAAATCTTCTCTAAAGATTCTTTAATTGTATCTGCTAAATATCTTATTGAATTAGCTATGTTGTTATTAGATCCAACCAATGCCTGCAAACGTTTGGTATGGGAATCTAACACTGATTCAATGTTCGAAGCAGGTCTTTTTCTCTTCCTCGTAGATCTACTATTGCCGACATTGACATTAGTAGTAGTTTGCATTTCTTGCTGTTGATGTATGGCATGCTCGCTCACAATATTTGGCAAACTGTCTTCATTTGTGTCGAACGATCAATATGGAATCAATCTGAAATTCAGAGTTAAATTATTTTAACTAATTAATTAATTTTTCCAAAATAGGTGCATAATGAATAATACTCGTACCAATATATTTTCAAACATTAAATCCATGTTCGATGACATACTATTTTCGTAATTGGATATTAATCCAGGTTCGCTAATATTCGGCGCACCATCAATAATTATTCGATTTAATAAAGACAATAGTCTTTCTTCTGAATCATTTAATTTTTTACTTGATTTTGGTCCTCCGCCCATTCCTTTCACATGTTCCCTAATATCTCTTGCTTTTTTCTTAATATTAGTTTTCCATTCACTTATTACTTGGTAAAAGATGAAAAATGTATTATATTTGTAAATGAAACTATTATACATAATTTTATGTAGGTTTACTTAATACTTACGTTTTTCCATTCATTTTTGTGGTCCAGAATTTGAATTATTTAAATTTTCTACTAAATTCGCCCATTTCTTTTCTATTGTAGAAAAATTACTTGCAGATTTATCAAAACTTAATAACTCTTTATTTTCTTCTAAATAATTTATGACAATTTCAAATTGTTTTTTAGTAGTTCGTTCACGTCTTGTGGCACACATTATTAAGTAGGTATTTTATTATAAATGCACGTGTTGTACAGATAAAAATTTATTTGTGTTGTTTCTAATTTTGACGTACAATGTTTCCAACCAAACATGAAAATTTATTATTTCAAAAATACATTTAAATAAATGTATGTTCTGATATATACATCACATAATATTTTAAAACATTAATAATTTGAAAATATAATTTATATTACAAATTTTAAAAGCTTTAAGTACATATAAATAAACTAATAAATAATTTTAAAAAACTTAATATTGGGAACACTTGCAGTAGCTAACATAATTTATGTATTTATTTGTGACTATAGTTATTATCATATAACGAAACATTTTTTACGGATCCGTTAAAATGGTTACTTCTGAATACAATTTAACGGTCCCGTTAAAATAATTTTTTTAAACGGAGTCCGTTGGATAATTTCCTAGTAAAGCCTCTTTCACACGATCCGTTTTTTCGCCGTTCACGACACGACGTCGTGTATTCCAGAGATGCACCGGAAAGTACACGACTTTTCGTCCAAGAATACTATGACCAAACTACGGCGCTCTTTTAGAATACAGTTCGAGTGGCCACTCAACACCAGAAAATAAAATTCTAGAATATTCACACACAGGAAAATGCATACACAAAAAATTAAAATCTAGAAAATTTATTACGTAACAAAATCCTGCAGTAAAAAATTCATTCACAGGAAAATGCAAATCTAAAACTTTAGATTCTGAAGATTTAGGAAGATGGATACACAGGGAGATACAAATCTAGATCTAGAAAACAATTTTATTTCATCAACACAAATACACAAATTAGAGGTTGAAATAAACTAAATAAACAACCCAATTCTATTCTTGAGTCCCACAATAATCGGTTTACCTATACTTTTCTAATAAATAAATCGTTTAATGCAGGTATTTATTTATGAACTTTCTAGATTTGCATCTTCTAGTGTTGAATTTTTCTGTGTATGAAAATTCTTGAATTTCTTTTTCTGGTGTTAAACCCATTTCCATACAGTTCTATAGTTTCAGTGGCGACATGAGTGGGTCACCCGCAGTAATGCAGCTTAATGTTAATAAAAATTATAGCAGCTCGTCCAAGCAAAATGAACAGCCTCTTGTGTCGCCACTGACTATGGCAAGCCGTTTTAACATTTAATGTTACAAATTTTAATAATGTACTTGGCGTAACAAAAAATAAATGTGTTAAAAATATTCGTATCTTATAAAAATGGATGTATTTACAATTTGAATGAATTAAAATTTACACGTATAAAATTCTGAACGATTTAAAATTTGAATGAATTAAATTTTATACGTATAAAATTCTGTACGATTTAAAATTTGTAAGTATTTATAAATGTGAATGAATAATAATTTACATGTACAAGCAAATTGCAATGCGTATCTCATAAGAAATAGAAAGAGATAGACAATACGTTAGTAGATGGCAAAATATTATTCATCTCTTTCTATTTTCTATGAGATACGCATTGCAATTTGCTTGTACATAAATCGTAAATCGTTCAAAATGTAATACTTATAAATTATAATTCATTCACATGTTAAATAAATGTTTCGTAACAAAAATTAGTAAGACGTAAATTTAATACTCTACCATGCATAACAAAAATTAAATGTCTTAAAAATATTCGCATCTTATAATATCATATAACCAAGATGGCGGACGAGGACGGTTGTCTTAGTAAGCTACTGAGTAATCTTTACAACTTTAAGTGCGAAAAATGTAAAAAACGGATGAAAAACGGAGTTCAGTGTGTTGCCTGTGAAGGAAACTATCACAACAAATGTGGAAATTATAGTGATATCTCTGAAGATAGAAAATGGATCTGTGGAAATTGTGGTGATAAATCAACACCTAGTTCCTTACTGGAAATAAAATGCCAAATAATTGAAAGAGCATATTTTCTGCTACAAGGTGAGTGTGCGGCTTACAAATCACTCTATAAAGAAATGGAGCAAAAATGTTTAACGTTAATGAATAACCTTGATAATGTTAATCAAACTAGTGTCAAAAACAGCGTAAACGCAAACCAAAGTGTACAGAAAATAAGAATACAGAAATCTGTACAAACAAAAGATTCTAAATCAGATGGTTGCCAACAGGTAGCACCTATTAACCAAAATCAAAATAAAACTAAACAAACTCAAGGTGAAATCAATAATTCTAACTCTGAGAATAATAATGATAAGAGAACCGGTGTCGATGCGTCTGTTTACAATTCTGATTTAGATGACAAGATGACAACAAAAACAATAACAGAGGTTATTGACTCTGAATCAAAAACAACTGATTTTGAGATACCAAAATATCATAAGAAAAAGTTTAAAAACACTCAATCTGTAGTTGGAAAAAATAATAATGATTCACTTAAAGCAAACCCACAAATAGGTTGGCTCCATGTGTACCGCTTATCTGAAGATACAACAAAAGAACAATTGCTAAGCTATTTAAAGAAAGTTAAACCAGATATAACATTTCAATGCAATAAATTGCAGTCTAGACGAAATTATGCCTCATTTCAAGTCGGATTCCCTATGTCCATCAAAGATGAAATCTACAGTCCTGAATTTTGGCCAGCTGAAATTCGAGTACGTCGGTTTTTTCTTCAGAGAAAACAGTGAAATAATTAATAATTATTCCAATGTCTCTAATGAAATTGTTCGAGTGTTTTACGTGAACATACAGTGCTTAAGAAATAAAATACACGAGTTAGATATATTTGTAAATCAAATGTTAAATAGCGATACAAACATCATTTGTTTAACTGAACACTGGCTTCGAAATGAAGAAATAAACTTGTTTTGTGTAAATGGTTACAAAATTGCGAATTATTTTTGTAGAACTTCGCATATTCACGGAGGTGTACTCATTTACGTTAAAAATGACATATCTTTTATAACATTCAAGTGGATCGAAGACTTTTGTGTTGAAACCCATTGTGAACTTTCAGTTATAAAAATTGTGAGCATGAACTGTATAATTCTGACCGTCTACAGATCACCAAACGGAGACTTTAACCTTTTCTTAAAAAACTTTGATAGTGTCCTACATAAATTAAGTAGTACCAATAACGAAGAACAAATAATAATAGCTGGTGATTTCAATGTGAACTTTCGTGAGAACAGTGCCTGCAAGAACAATTTATTAAACTTAATAAGATCTTATGGAATACATCAAACTATATTTGAATTTACTCGGGTAGTAGGCGACTCTAAAACTTGTATTGATAATGTTTTAACAAATGTAGATCCAACTATGTATAACACTGAGCTGGTAAACCCTCATTTATCAGATCACTTCGGTATCGTATTTACAACACAAATATGTAAAACAGAAACTTATGAAAATCCTAATACTTTCCATCAACCTGTTACAAGCAAGGGCTTAGAACAATTCAGCAAAATGGTTAAAAACTTTAATTGGAATAGTATCTATTCATGTAATGATGCTAACATGTGCTACAATCTATTTCATAATGTAATATATGACTTCTTTCAAATATGCTTCCCCTACAAAAGACAAAACTTTAAAGAAAAGAATAATAAATGGTTCACAGTAGAATTAAACTATATTAGAGAAACTCTTCATTTTATTTATGATAGTTTATCCCGAATTACAACATGTATATACTAATTATAAAAAATTCTATAAAAATAAAATTAAAGAAGCTAAACTTAATCACAACAAAAAGATCATTGTTAATTCTGATAACAAAAGTAATGCCCTATGGAATATAATTAATAATGAATTAAACCGTTCAAGTCATAACTTAAATATGAAAAACGATATAACATGCAATGAATTCAATAATTACTTTGCTAACGTAGCACAGGAAATTACACAAAGTATTTCTGTATCGGCCGAAGAATATATCCAAAAAATCCCAATGAATAATTATAATTCATTTTACCTGGAACCAACCACTGAAAGGGAGATAGAAACTATTATAAATAATCTGAAAAACAATAACAGTAAAGACATTTACAATTTTAATGTACGCGTAATAAAAGAAATTAAACATGTCATATGTCCTCCTATTTGTTATATAATAAATCTTAGTTTTTGTACTGGTGTTTTCCCCGACTTACTAAAGATTGCTAAAATCATTCCAATTTATAAAAAAGGCGATAGTGCTGATACAGGAAATTACAGACCTATCTCACTTCTTCCTATAATATCAAAAATTTTTGAAAAAATAATGCATGTAAGAATAACAAATTATTTTGAAAATCATAATATCATATCAGACTGTCAATATGGTTTTAGATGTAAAAAATCAACCAATGATGCTTTGTTACAAACAATGTTAAAAATACATAACACAGTGGATCAGGGTAGTTCAATCACTGCCACTTTCTGCGACCTATCGAAAGCGTTCGATTGTGTTTCACACGAAATATTATTACATAAATTAAATTACTACGGAATAAGAGGTTTGCCATTAGAACTAATCCAATCATAATTAGCAGATAGATGTCAGATTGTGTATGTAAATGGAGCATTTTCAGATTTAATAAAAACTAATGTAGGAGTGCCACAAGGATCAATACTTGGGCCTCTGTTCTTCATAATTTACATAAATGACTTACCAAATAATATGTCTAATATAAGTACAGTATTGTTTGATGATGATACCACTTTTCTAAAAGATTGTATTGATTTGAATGATGCTAGTGGTCAATTTAACCAAACTTTAAACTGCGCGGAAAAATGGTTCGCAGCAAATAAACTGAAACTTAACAAGGATAAAACACAACATGTTAATTACAAACAGAAATGTAAATATGCCTGAAACAGTGTCTCATGTTAAATTTCTAGGAATATTAATTAGTAAAGATTTGAATTGGGTATGCCAACTTGGTAAATTATGTAACAAACTGGCCTCATGTACTTTTGCTTTACGAAAACTAGCCCCAGTGGCACCTGAAGATGCTCTTTTAACAGCTTATTTCGCAATATTTCATAGTCATCTTACATATGGAATCTTAATATGGGGATCTTGTACCCAAACCATAAGTGTTTTCAGGTTGCAAAAGAAAGCAGTACGAATTATTGTAAGCCATTATTTAAAAAATTTCAAATCATGCCTCTACCTTGCATTTTCATTTATAAATGCTTAATTTATGTTAAGAACAATATAAATATGTACGTCAAACATGCAGATGTGCATAATTATGAAACAAGAACAAAAAACAATATTGTAACTAAATTTATTAGATTAAATAAATGTAAAAACAGTGTTGAGTACTGGGGACCAATATTATTTAATAAACTTAATAATGAGATAAGAAGTATTACAATTAATGAATTTAAATCTAAAATTAAACAAATTTTATTACTACACTGTTTTTACAGTATTGAAGAATTTATAAATTGTACTGAATTATAGCACGTGTATCTATACTTGTATTTTCTATCTATTGTACTTGACTTTGGTATACATAGTGTAATGTTCTGAACCATAATAAACATTATTATTATTATCTAATTTATGTATTTACAATTTGAATGAATTAAAATTTACACGTATAAAATTTATGTACGATTTAAAATGTGAACGTATTTAAAATTAACATGTCCGACCTGCTGCTCTGCGTACCTCACAGGAAATAGAAAGAGACAGATAGTGTGTTATTCCATTGCCAGATAGGGCAAAATATTTTTCATCTCTTTCTATTTTCTATGAGATACGCAGATCAGCAGGTCGGACATGTTAATCTATTCTATTAAATGAGGAAGGAATTGTATGTTTTTACGGTCATGCTATCTCGAAAACGGCTCTAACGATTTTCTCGAGAGTTGGTATATAAGAAGTTTTCAACCTCAGGAATCTAACGGACTAACTCAAATTTTCCAGAAAACACGTTTTCAGCGAGTTTTCCGATTTTCTCGAAAGTTGATATATAACAGGTTTTCATCCTCAGGAATCTAACCGACTAACTCAAATTTTCCAGATAACTCGTTTTCATCGAGTTTTCCGATTTTCTCGAGAGTTAGTATTTTAAGAGGTTTTCAACCTCAGGAATCTAACGAGCTAACTCAAATTTTCCAGAAAACTCGTTTTCAGCGAGTTTTTCGCTGTTCAAAAATACACGAGCCACGCCTATGCCACATCTACTCAAATATTTTACTGTAGGTATACACTTCTGAGTGTATCTAATTGCCACGCTGGTACCTATGGCCATACCTATTAAATAAAATTTTTGATTTCCATATAAATTCTTATATGATCTTAGGTGGTCAAAATCGGTACCTGTGGCCATACCTATTAAATAAAATTTTTGATTCCCACATAAATTTTTACCTGATGTGAGGTGGTCAAGAATGGTACGTATGGCCCCATACCTATTAAATAAAAATTTTGATTCCCATATAAATTCTTACCTGATGTGAGGTGGTCAAGAATATGGTACCTTACCTATGCCCATACCTATTAAATAAAATTTTTGATTCCCACATAAATTCTTACCTGATGTGAGGTGGTCAAGAACGGTACCTATGCCCATACCTATTAAATAAAATTTTTGATTTCCACATAAATTCTTACCTTATGTGAGGTGGTCAAAAACTCTGCCTATGGCCATACCTATTAAATAAAATTTTTGATTCCCATATAAATTCTTACCTGATGTTAGGTGGTCAAAATCGGTACCTGTGGCCATACCTATAAAATAAAATTTTTGATTCCCACATAAATTCTTACCTGATGTGAGGTGGTCAAAAACTCTACTTATGGTCATATACAGGCTGTCCTATGAAACTGGTTAAGCATGGAGATCTCGAGAACCATAAGAGATACGAAGTTGGTTAAATTAGACAAAAGTTGCCCCTTTAGGAGACCATTTTAGAAATGTTTCTGTTTTCTCACAAAAATGTATAGGTGGCTAGATATATGCAAAAATGTAAATTTTGCGAATTTCGTTTTTCACCTACAACTCGTTTGTTTAAATTAGTAGAAGTTTCTAATTTGCACGTTCTATAGGCAGTTTTTGATGAGGAATTCACAGCAGTCCTCAAATTTTTTTATCTCCTACAGATTTTGAGAAATTCAAACCAAATTCAAATTTTCATATGGAGCTCATAGTTTACTATGACCCGTCTCTTAATAGAGATTTTTTCTCTCTTTTCAACGATATAAAACACAAGTACATTGAAATTAAAATAAAGGCAGAAATTACATAATTATTATTTTTTAAATTGTTTTTATCAAAAAAGACCACGAATATCGATAAAATAATTATAATTATTACTATAACACATTGGATTCCTCGAATTATAATCAGAATAATCCGCTAATGTGAAAAAATTAATAATTTTCACCCAAACAAATGGCAAGTTAATAACAATTATTTCGATTTTGGACCTGAATTTTGAACGCTCATATCTCGGAAACTATAAAAGATTTTTAAGTGCGGTTTGCGCCATTCTTCGGAGTTTAGTTAGTATAATTTGATTCCTAATAATCAATATTCGTGGTCTCCCTTAATAGAAACAGTTTAAAAAATATTATTGTCTTCATTTTAATTTCAATGCACTTGTGTTTTATATCGTTGAAAAGAGAAAAAAATCTCTATTAAGACGAGTCATGAGCTCCATATGAAAAAATGAATTTCGTTTGAATTTCTCAAAATCTGTAGGAGATAAAAAAAATTTGAGGACTCCTGTGAAATCCTCATTAAAAACTGCCTATAGAACGTGCAAATTAGAAACTTGTACTAATTCAAACAAACGAGTTGTAGGTGAAAAACGAAATTGGCAGAATTTACATTTTTGCGTATATCTAGCCATCTATGCATTTTTGTGTTAAAACAAGAACATTTATAAATCTGCCCCCTAATGGGGCAACTTTTGTCTAATTTAACCAACTTCGTATATTATGGTTCTCGAGATCTCCATGCTTAACCAGTTTCATAGGACACCCTGTATACCTATAAAATAAAATAAAATTATTCCCACATAAATTCTTACCTGATGTGAGGTGTTCAAGAATGGTACTTATGACCATACCTATTAAATAAAATTTTTGATTCCCATATAAATTCTTACCTTATGTGAGGTGGTCAAGAATGGTACCTATGGCCATACCTATTAAATATAAAAGAATTTCCCATATAAATTCTTACCTGATGTAAGGTGGTCAAGAATGGTACTTATGGCCATACCTATTAAATAAAATGTTTGATTCCCATATAAATTCTTACCTGATGTGAGGTGGTCAAGAACGGTACCTATACCCATACCTATTTAATAAAATTTTTGATTCCCACATAAATTCTTACCTGATGTGAGGTGGTTAAAATCTCTACCCCTATGACCATACCTATTAAATAAAATTTTTGATTCTCACAAAAATTCTTACCTGATGTGAGGTGGTCAAAAACTCTACCTATGACCATACCTATTAAATAAAATTTTTGATTCCCGTATAAATTCTTACATGATGTTAGGTGGTCAAAATCGGTACCTGTGGCCATAGCTATTAAATAAAAAAATTTATTTTCACATTAATTCTTACCTGATGTGAGGTGGTCAAAAACTCTACCTATGGCCATACCTAACTATTAAATAAAATTTTTGATTCCCACATAAATTTTTACCCGATGTGAGGTGGTCAAGAATGGTACCTATGGCCATACCTAATGCAGAATAATACCGTACCAGATGTTTACCAAGATGAAGATTTTTTTCTTGAAAATTTGGTAGTCTTTACATTAGAAAATCCTCAAATTAGCTTTTAATACTTAAAATAATTTACTTCTGTTTGTTATGTTTTACTGCTGGTTTTTTTTAAAAATTATTAATCATTTGTTATTTTAAAATTTATTATTTTGTATAATTTATGAAATAATATTTATTGTGTTAAAAATGTTTTAATTTTATTTCAACTAAGTAACCATTCCAATATTCTTTTAAATAGGTAGTCAATTGATCAAAAAATAAATTCACAAAAAAAATCGCTAAAATGATGTTTAAGGACAATTTTATAATTTATTTTCATCGGGGATAGATAAAAGTTAAGATGACCGGAAAAAATACATACATCCAATTTTTAGTCATTTTATAGCATAAGATAAAATGAGATATAAAACAAAGCGAGAGTTTGGCTAATGAGACCAGATCGTAGATCGGAATCCCGATATTTTTAAATACGTTCACATTTTAAATCATACATAATTTTAACTTACGTGTAAATTTTAATTCGTTCACATTTTAAATACTTACAAATTTTAAATCGTACAGAATTTTATACATATAAAATTTAATTCATTCAAATTTTAAATCGTTCAAATTGTAAATACATCAATTTTTATAATAGTCCAGAAACTATACAAAATATAGGGGGAAAAAAATGATTGACAGCTGAATTTTGGTAGATACGCCCATAATAGCTTCTAGTTTAACATACTAAAAGTCCTAAGCGATAACGCGTGTGCTTCCATTGCTGCGACCTTGTCAAGACCTTGAGAGTAAAATTTTTGCTTATAATTCACGAACGGTGACACCAATTAAAAACTTCTTTTTACGAAAATGTTGGTAATTTAATGTACTACAAAGGCACTTACCAATTTTATCGTCAGTTCATTTCTCTCCGTCAAAATCGGGTAAAGGTAAATCACCGTTTTGGAATCATTGTGAGCCCGTCAATTAGACTTCCGGTTTCAGTAAAATAGCTGCCATTTATGAATGAAATAGAATATCGACTTCCGGTTTACGGCATTCAATTCCTTGTATATTTTTCTATTAGATGTATATTTTTTTAACTTCAT
This sequence comes from Agonum fuliginosum, assembly GCA_947534325.1. Taxonomy (NCBI): domain Eukaryota; kingdom Metazoa; phylum Arthropoda; class Insecta; order Coleoptera; family Carabidae; genus Agonum; species Agonum fuliginosum. The sequence continues at coordinate 16,293,491 of OX384037.1, read as the reverse complement.
CAGGCTTTGGTTTAGCCGGAATTTTAAGTTATTTTAATTTTAGTATGTTACTAATTTTTTAATTTATTATGTTTAATTAAGTGTTATTTCTGAACAAATAAAAATACCGACTTCCGGTTTTCGGCATTCGATTCCTTGAACATTTCTCTATTAAATACATTGTACTAAAATATTGTAATGGCTTCGTTAAGCCGAAATCTAATGACATTCTTTAAGAGAACACATGGAAATTATATAATTTTGTTTAAATTTGTTGTGTTTAAACAAGTGTTATTTCTGAACAAATAAAAATATGAACTTCCGGTTTTCAGCATTCGATTCCTTGATCATTTATCTTTGGAATATATTATAGAAAATAATTTGAAACGTCTTCGTTTAGATGTAATCTAATGATATATTGCATAAGAACATAGGGAAATTATAGAATTTTTTGAAATTTGTTGTGTTTAAACAGATGTAAATTCTGAACGAATAACAACAGCGACTTCCGGTTTTCAGCATTAGATAGAAAAAAGTTCAAGGAATCGAATGACGTGAACCGGAAGTCGCTATTGGTATTCTTTCAGAAATTACACTTGATTAAACATAATAAATGAATAATATTAGTAATATACTAAAATTAAAGTAACTTAAAATTCCGGCTAAACCAAAGCCAGGTGAAATTTTAAAATATAAATATCTAATAGAAAAATATACAAGGAATTGAATGCCGTAAACCTGGAAGTCGACATTATATTCCACTCATAAATGGCAGCTATATTTATAAAATCGGGAGTCTAATTCACGGGCTCAAAATGATTCCAAAACGGTGATTTTACTTTATCCGATTTTGAGGGAAAGGAATGGACTGACGATAAAATTGGTAAGAGCCTTTTTTTGTAGTATATTAAATTACCAACATTTTCGTAAAAACAAGTTTTTAATTGGTGTCACCCTTCGTGACTTATACGCAAAAATCTCATTCTCAAGGTCTTTACAAGGTCGTAGCAATGGTAGCACACGCAATATCGTTTAGGACTTTTAGTATGTTAAACTAGAAGCCATTATAAACGTATATACCAAAATTCAGCTGTCTATCATTTTTTCCCCTATTTGCCGAAAAATTATCTAAAATGCCTGGACTATAAGTTGCGAATATTTTTAACACATTTATTTTTTGTTACGCCAAGTACATTATTGCAACATTAGCTGCAACATACAACATGGCGGACTAAATGTAGAAAGACCAATAGTTGGGGCTTTTGAAACGTTATTTGGTAATTTATGCAACGATGAAAATAAATTTTTAAATTATTTTAGAACGTCAATAAGAACATTTGATGAGCTCCTAAGTCATATCAACCGCAATCCCCATTTTACAAACTTGTATGCATCCACATTGAAAGCAACAAGATGAACAGATTTGGCAGATGCTAGACCCGACATCCGGCAAAATGTTCATTCGTGTGAAAGGCGTCATATACCTACCGCAATAGTCTTCAACAAGCCGTGTGCGACACGACGTCGTGTCCGAGGTTGATATACGCCGTGGAGTACACGGCGGCCGTGTCCGACGTAAAGCCGTGGTCGACTCATGTGAAAGGCACCATATACATTAATGGTCATCAACAAATACGACGTCGTGTCATACACGGCGCACGGCGAAAAGTCGCATCGTGTGAAAGAGGCCTACGGAATGTGTTTAGAATACACCCCTAAGAGCACTAAGAGTACGGACAAGGCTCTGGTCATTTTCTATTGGTAGTCCAAATTGTGTTTGCACTTGTTTTTTAGCTCTCAGAATTTAATATTTTTATGTCAATATTTAGTTACATTTTGTTTTCTAATGTTGCTCTTTGGTTACTATTTTATAAATTATGTCAGTGATTGGCGTTGTCTAAAATGACTGCATAATATTTTACTTGTGGAACTAAATAATTGCGCTCTGGTAATCATAATTAATTATGTAGATATATTTTCTATCAATAGTTTTAAGTTTAAACCGTCTTAGGAATCAATTTTTAATTTTTTATGTCATCTTGACAGAACTGTGTATACGCCTATGATCGGTAGTGAAAAGTGTTTGTTTTGTGAGCACCAGTGATTTAACCAAATTTAAAAGAGTTACTGTGCAAAATCGAGCAAATTTCAGTGAAAATATCGGTATAGTGCAATCGATCAGATACTGATGAAAATTTGGAAAAGTGTTTTTTGTTTAAGTAGTTAAATACCACCTTTAAACTGTCTTAAAAAGTGAGGTTATCCGCGTGACAGTCGTTTAAAGGCGAGTCTAGCGCGTTTTGTGAGTTTGCGCATGCGTACTGACGTCAAGGCTAAGGCTAAGCAGTGGCGTAGCGCATAGAACTGATGGACTTTAATTTTAGGGACCGAAGTGAATCCTTAGAGAAACGGAAAAGAGCAGAAAACGACAAAGACCACGAAAATATATTCAAAAGAAGTAAAAAAAACAGAGCGATCACCAGTTAAATAGGAGGAAACAAGAAATGGAAGCTATTCAGCAAATGATACAAACTATGACTCAAGAAATAAAGAATGAGATAAAATCAAATCACAAAGAGCTAAAAGAGGAATTAAGGAAGAGCAATGAGGCAATAGAGAAACTAAAGCAGGATCTTGAAAGTAAAGAAAATAAATGGCAGGTTGAGAAAATAGAACTAAAAAAAGAAATTAAAATGTTAACGAAAGGTATTGAGGATAAAGTCTCGGAGTGGCGACAGGAAGGAGAAAAATTAATGAGGGAAAATCAAGAACTAAAAAGGAGGATGGAAATTCAAGACAAAAGAAGCCGCGTGAATAACATAATAGTCACAGGTCTGGTAGTGAAAGGAAAAAATCCAAAAGAGGTAGTAAGCGCGCTACTAGAGAATGATTTAAAAATTAAATGCACAATTAAAGCAGCCTCGGTACTGAGAAGCTCCGAGTCGTCTTCGATAATTTTAACAAAATTGGCAGCATAGGAAGACAAAATGAAGGTAATGAAGAACAAATAAAAGCTAAGAGGTAGGAGTATATTTATAGAAAATGATTACACCCAAGAAGAAAGAAATATACAATACATAATTAGGAAGAAAGCGGAACAAAAAAAAGAAATGGGAAAAAAGGTTAAATTTTTTTACAAAAGACTAGAAGTAGACAATGAACAATTTATATGAAGTGATATCTCTGGATCTTTGGAAGAGCAGAAAGGACCTATTGCAACAGATTCAAAACAGACTGAACAGAAAGAACCAATCATACCCGATCCAAAAAACTGCTAAATATATGTCAAAAATCGGAGCATAGGAAAACGACCAGGCTAGTTACAAGAAAAATGATTAAGGCTAATGAAAATATTAAAATGGAAAAACTATACATAGCAACATGGAATGTAAGGGGTACCAATTCAACAGGAGCTTTTACAAATCTTGAAGTAGTCCTGAAGAATTATGATGCTGACATAGCAGCGTTGCAAGAGACCAAGCAAAAAGAGAATAATATTTTTGAATTGGACGAATATGTAGTATTTAATAGTGGGTGGAAAACAAAACATTTTGGAACAGGTTTCATGATTAGCAAGAAAATAAAACATGCTGTTACTAGCCATTTCGGATAGAATGAGTAAAATTAGAATCAGGAAAATACAGAAAAATTTGCATAATAAATGTACATGCACCTACAAATGAAAAAGACGTGGAAGAGAAAGATGCTTTCTACGAAGACTTAACGAGATCGTTCAACACAATCCCAAGTTACGAACTAAAAATAATATTAGGAGATCTGAATGCAAAAATAGGAAGGAAAGAGACTTACAGATATTTGACAGGAGGACATAGCAAGCATATGGAAACAAATGAAAACGGTAAAAAAGTAATAGAATTGGCTTCGGAATTAAACATGAAAATAATGAGCACAGCTTTTGAGAGAAAAGATATACATAAGGGGACATGGATCTCTCCGAACGGAAACATTTCTAACCAAATTGATCATGTATTAATAGAGAGAAAATTTATAAATACAATAAAAGACGTAAAAAGTAGAAGAGAGTGCGGCAATGGTTAAAATTGAACTAGAACAACAAGTTCCATAGAATGAAAATAAATATAACGAACATACGGAACGTTACGACATACAGTTGCTACAGAATGAAAATACAAGTGATGCTTTTAAGGAAACAATAGTAGAAAATTTACGTACACTGGCTAATACAAATAAAATCGATGAGAAATGGAAACAAATTGAAGACACTGTGTGTAAGCCATCGAAACAAATATTAAGTAAGCAGAGAAAGAATACAGACAAAAAGTGGTTCGATAAAGAGTGTGTAGAGGCATTAAACAGAATGAGAACAGCCAAAATACAAGTGCACCAGAACCAAAGCAAACAAAATAAAAGAAAATATGATGAGGAAAAGAAATATTTTAAAACTTTATGTAGGAGTAAGAAAAGGAAAATTATAGAAGTTATCTTAGAACGAGCACAAGACAATTACAAAAACAAATTTATAAGAAATTTTTACCAAGATGTGAAAAAACAAAAGGAGAGATATCAACCAAAGATGGTATATATATATATATATATATATATATATATATATATATATATATATATATATATATATATATATATATATATATATGTGAGGAAATTATGCAAATTTTAAAAGGACTGAAAAATAATAAAAGCCCGGGAGAAAATGGAATTCCAGCAGAAGTATATAAGATGGGTGGGGAACATCTGCAAAATGAGCTTTGCAAAATAATACAAGATGTATGGAGGGACGAAGTAATGCCAGTAAGATGGAACGAAGCTGTCATATATCCAATATTTAAAAAAGGAGAACGAGCAAAGTGTGAAAATTATAGAGGAATTGCTATATTAGACATCGCATATAAAATTCTAGCAATATGCATTAGAAATAGAATAAATGGATTTGCAGAAGAACTGCTGGGAGAATATCAGGCAGGCTTCAGAAGTAATAGATCTGCCATCAGGTGTTCATACTCAGACAAATAATAGAAAATAGCTACGAGCACAATATACCACTACATATACTATTTATTGATTTCAAACAGGCATACGATACATAGTCCAGGCAATTTACGTTTTGACCTGGGCAAAATTGCTTCAGAAGCTTTCCAAACGGTTTTCGGCTCAGAAAATGTCACAGAAAACCATATCCAAAATTTGCTAAAATCGGATCACGGGAACACCCCCAAAAATGGGTTCGAAAATTAAAAATGGCCGCAATTTTTAATTTTTTAGCTTTATCTTGTATGTGGATAATACTACGAGAAAACTGTTACATACTAAATTGTAGAGCATAAAAGCCTCTACAAAAAGATGCCAACAATTTTTTTGTAACTATTACAGTTTATGAGAAAATCGTGAAAATAAATTTAGTTAATTTCTAATGATTATAAATAACTATAAATAAAACACAAGTGTCCAATTTAAATAATATATTGGAAACATATTATTGATATAATTATATAAAATTCAAAAATAAATAATAAAAGTCTTGCAATTTCTTTGAACAGGATTACGTCTGACAGTATAACAACTGGGATAACACATTTAGCACGTTTACAAATAAAGTTATTCTTCTTACGAATTTTCCCTTCTGTCAAAGTTTAAAACCGGTACAAATCACACAGTAGAAGTAATCACAATAATGATCATATTAATAATAACTGATAAGAGATTAAAACTACACCGTGACACGCGTTGAATTATACATAAAACAAAATAATAATCTTTTTTGACATTCCATCTAAACCATTTTGATTGGTTAGAATTATTTCGGACACAAACCGAAAAACACCTAATGCCATCTTTTGATGCTAGATAGAAGTAGAACTAAACACGAATTCAGAATTCAAGGACAAACAATAGAGCTGACAGCCCCCTGCTCTAAACACATCTAGAGTACCAAAATAGACTGAGTACGGACAAGGAGTCCAAAAAAATAAATAAATATATATATATATATATATATATATATATATATATATATATATATATATATATATATATATATATATATATATATATATATATATATATATATATATATATATATATATATATATATATATATATATATATATATATATATCAGCTCTACAGGCCTTCGAGGCCCATGGCTTTATGACAAATTCTTCTCCATCGTTCCCTGTTTGTCGCCGTTTCTTCCCATTTCCTAACTTGCAACACTTCCAAGTCTTTCTTAACTGCGACAAACCACTTCTCCTTGGGACGCCCTCTTCTCTTCTTTTTGTCAATACCACCTTTAAAAACTGTGTTCACTACTCTGTCCGTTGGCATGCGCGCTACATGCCCTAACCACCTTAACCTTTGCGATTTTATAATCCCGCACTCACCAAATAAACTCATTAACTCTGTATTTGTCCTACGCACAAATATGTTCCCTTCTTTCTTGCCCCCGTATATAAATCTCAACACTTTCCTTTCCCATACTTCTAGTCTCTTCTGATCGGTTTTTCGCAATACCCATGTTTCACATCCATATAGAACAGTTGGTCTTATTACAGTCTTATATACCTTAACTTTTGCTGCCCGCGACACTTGTTTAGATTTCAGGAAACCTACTAGTTGTCCTACACATCTGCTTCCTTTGGTTATTCTTGCTTCTATTTCTATTCTTTCATCGTTATTAGGTGATATTAGTACTCCCAGATAAGTAAAGTTTTCCACCTTTTCAAAATTATAGACTGTTTCGTTACTAATTTCCACTTTAAGATCTTTCTTTTCATTCTCAGGATCACCAGCTAATTTCATGTACTTTGTTTTTGCGATGTTTACTATTAAGCCTACTTCCCTTGCTGTTTTCTCCATTCTTATAAATACGTTTTCCAATTCCTTCTTTGTTCTTGTGAGAATGGCGACGTCATCAGCATAAGCTAAGCATTGATGAGTATTTCGGTATAAGTTGCCTTTCCTGTATATATTACTCTTCCTCATGATCCACTCTAAAATAATATTGAATAGTACCGGTGATATTGGGTCTCCCTGTCTTAAACCTCTTTTTACTTCAAAAACTGTGGACTTCTTACCATCAACCATTACTTTGCATTGTTACGGGTCAATTTTCGCAGTGAACTTTTTATGCGCCCCCTGTGCTACTACCAGAATTACCGCAAGGTAATTCAGTGCTCCCGGTCAAACTTTTAGTAGTTCTGAAGGTCACTCTTCTACTAATTAAGATTTCGCTTGACTGTGGTTGTATTCGCTCGCAATTATTTGATTGCTAGTTTTGCCGTGATGGTGTGCGGAGGTGTGAAGTGGTTGTAGTGGTCATTTTAGGAATCTGGAATTCTGTACCGGCCGTTGTGCATTTTTTTGAGGATTCAGATTCGCCAATTTTGGGATTTGTTGGCCCTACAATTTTGGAAATTAAGTTTCTACGAGAGTTTCTCGGATTTGTTGCTTCACCCCGCCACCGGAGTAACTAGAACACTTTAAGCCGCTTAACATCCAAGGCTTTTTCTTTTTTTCGTTGGCTTTATGCTTTATCCGTATTATCGTTGTGATGACGTCATTTTCATCATTCTCAATTTCGTTTGCTGTTGGATGTCCTGACTCTCGCCTCACGGATGAAGATATTCTTGATGGACGTTGGAGCGAGTCAAGAAACCGTTAAATTACCATTCCGTTTGCCATGTGCTTCGGCTTTTCGCCAGTCACCCCGGACACGACGCCATTTTGTTTTGGAAGTCCTTGCCCACGGTTCGACATACCGGAAGTCGAGCACAAAGAGCCACCTGAAGTCTCGGTAATGTCTGTGGACATCATTTTATTGCATATTCCATTATTTCATGTAATTGTGTTAGTCAAGCTCTGGATTTTGATCTCCTGACTTTTTAGTGACTTCGTATTTTTGCTTCGAGATTTATAGCGTAGTATTTATTCTTATATGATTTAAGCTAACGTAATTATGGTTCACATGATTGTATTATATACCATTTTGATATTTATTTATTGTAATTCTGCGTAATCTAGTACTGCGTAATGTTAGTAGTGTTTAGCGTGGTTCAGTCGCTAGGACGAACTAGTTTTATTTAAATTATCATCCGCATTTTTGTGCACGCCGACGCGAACGCTGGTCGACCAACGATTCTCACGTAGGGCTTATTTTTAAGGTTATTTTATTATTGAACTTCGTTATCGTCCTATACGCTGTTTTCGCCGATAGACTACACTTTACGTGTTGCATTTAGATTTGTTAAATAATTGTTTAATTAAATAGTTTCACTGTGTTCTCCAACGACATTCTTTTATTTTCTTTTGAGATTATGTAACAATTTAGCTTTTCCTTTCCCCATTTTGCCGTTTTCAGGATATTTAGAGTGTCGGTTGCTCTAAATATTGTTGTGGTTAAACCAGTCCCGACCGATGGCGCCCATGGTATGTACTATCTCATTTTATTATTTCGTTATGGCTCTAGCGAAGGCCCACACCCTTCTCCACTGTTAGTTAGCCGAGGTTTAACCTTATTCATGTGCTCTAGATCACTCTCTTATAGAGTTGCACGTAATAGCATTTTGTATCTCTGAGAGTCATTTTAATAAGTCTGATAAGTTTGCCTGGCATTTGCAATTCTCTCATTATTCCGAAAAGTTCAGGCTTATTTATTGTTAGTCCAGGCAATCTAGAGAAAAAAAACCTCTAACCTGGGCAAAATTGCTTCAGAAGCTTTCTAAACGGTTTTCGGCTCAGAAAATGTCACAGAATAACATATTCAAAATCTGCTAAAATCGGATCACGGGAACACCCCCAAAAATGGGTTCGAAAATTAAAAATTGCCGCCATTTTTAATTTTTTAGCTTTATCTTGTATGTGGATAATACTACGAGAAAACTGTTACCTACTAAATTGTAGAGCATAAAAGTCTCTACAAAAAGATGCCAACATTTTTTTTTGTAACTATTACAGTTTATGAGAAAATCGTGAAAATACATTTGGTTAATTTCTAATAATTTTAAATCAAGTCGTAATTTTGTCTTATCACACAAATATTGCTCTAATTTTTTAACGGATAATAATATCGATTCGCGGTTTCCAGCATTCGATTCCTAAAGCTTTTTTCTATAAGAGACATAATTTTTAAAAATTTTGGGACAACACTTAAGGCACAGGTGCGATTTAGTTACCGAGGTGAGAAAAACAAATGCCTGTATTTTTTGTGTTTAATTAATTGTCGTTTCTAAACAGGTTAAGATACTGACTTGCGGTTTGCGGCCTGCGATTCCTTGGAAAATTCTCTATTTGATGCATTATTTGATAAAAATTCTAAACCTTTATTTAAACTGTAATTTAATTTTTTATTCAGAGAGAAAATTGAGAAATTGAGAAAAAGGGAAAATTCGTAAGAAGAAGAATAACTTTATTTGTAAACGTGCTAAATGTGTTATCCCAGTTGTTATACTGTCAGACGTAATCCTGTTCAAAGAAATTGCAAGACTTTTATTATTTATTTTTGAATTTTATATAATTATATCAATAATATGTTTCCAATATATTATTTAAATTGGACACTTGTGTTTTATTTATAGTTTTTGGAATTTTATATGTCAAAATTTTAATACCCTTATAAAAATCATCAAGATAGCTTTGATTAAGTTTATCCTAGCACTGCAAGTTAGCGCTACTATACAGAGTAAAAAATAATAACTGTCTTGTCTGGAGATAGATAGTTTGTGGTTTAAAGTATCTAAATTAGTCCGGTTAGTAAGACATTATACCTTGCATTGTATGATTAAAGCATGCCACTTGGCATAAGTGTTCTTTAGACCCTCCTTTACCAATCCGATGTTGTAGCCACCCCCGAGGGCCGTGTAGGGGCTGCGTATTGCGAGTTGCATATGTAGATTTTTAGTTTTTTACGTTTATCTCGTAAACGGTTAACACTACAAAAAATAGTCAATTATAAAATTGTAGAGCATAAAATTCTCTATAATAAAGGTCCTTATCGATTTTCATGTAAGTGGTACAGTTTTTGAGAAAAACGAGAAAATGTATTTTGGTAATACAAAGCTAATTAAATCAAGCTATAATTTCGTTTTATTGCGCAAAAACTTCTATAACTTTTTAACAGATAAAGAAAACGACTTCCGGTATGAAATATTCGGTTTCGCAGATATTTTTCTATTAAAATTATTTTTTTCTAAATTTTAAAAGCACTACTTTAGCCACAATTTTAAAAAAAGAAACAAAGAAATTTTTGTATTTTTAAATTTTTGTGTGTTTAATCAACTCTAATTTCTATACGGATAAAGATATCGACTTCCGGTTTGCGGCGTTGGATTCCTCAGTAAATTATACGTAAGATACATTATATTAAATGTATACTATGTATCTTACATAAAAATGTCTGAGAAATCCAATACCGAGAACCGGAAGTCGATATCTTGATCCATTCAGAAATTAAAGTTGATTAAACACAAGAAACTTTTAAAATTTTACAATTTTCTCTCGGAGAAAATAATTAAATTTCGTATTATTAGAGGGCTTCAAAAAAAAAATAATACAATGTATGTTATATCAAATTGTCCAAGGAATCCAATGCTGCAAACCAGAAGTCGATATTTTATCCGTTCAGAAACTAGAGTTGATTAAACACAAAAAATATTAAAAATTCTGAAATTTTGCAATTTTCACTAGAAAATAATAATTAAAATTTGGGTTATCAAGGGTCTTACAAAAATTTAATATAATGTATCTTACGTAAAATTTAATAAGGAATCCAAATCCGCAAGCCGGAAGTCGATATCTTGATCCGTATAGAAATTAGAGTTGATCAAACACAAAAAAAATTAAAAATACAAAATTTCTTTGTTTTTTTTAACTGTGGCTAAAGTAGGGCTTTTAAAATTTAGAAAAAAATAATTTTAATAGAAAAATATCTGCGAAACTGAATATTTCAAACCGGGTGTCGTTTTCTGTATCTGTTAAAAAGTTAGAGCTGTTTTTGCGCAATAAAACGAATTTATAGCTTGATTTAATTAGCTTTGTATTACCAACATACATTTTCTCGTTTTTCTTGAAAATTGTACTACTTACATGAAAATCGATAAGGACCTTTATTATAGAGAACTTTATGCTCTACAATTTTATAATTGACTATTTTTTTGTAATTTTAACCGTTTACGAGGTAAACGTAAAACACTAAAAATCTACATATGCAACTCGCAATACGCAGCCCCTACACGGCCCTCGGGGGTGGTTACATCTTTGGATCGGTAAAGGAGGGTCTAAAGAACACTTATGCCAAGTTGCATGCTTTAATCATACAACTAAACTAACAAACTAAACTATCATCACTCACTAAACTAAGAAGTTAGATATTTTCAATTTCTTAGTTTAATTTCTTAATTTTATAATGTTTGCACATGCGCAATACCAACATAACCTCGAATTTGACGTTGGAAGCGTGATGATTGGTGTGATTGGTATTATACACGTAGGCGCAAATGTGCATTCCTATTGGTTTATTCATTAGTTTAGTTTTGAGCATAAACACTGCATTTATAATTTAATTTTATAATGTAGTTGGTGCATAAACCCACCATAAATGTTTGGAGTTTACAAACTATAGCAACACAATGCACCAATGCTACCAACGCGTTAAGTTATTGTGAACGCTTCCATTGCTTTGCGTTAGCCAAACCCTGTGCAACTGCAAGACCGCCGCACTACCATTGCAATAAGTTGTATCTGAATGATACTTTAGTCTATCTAGGTACTCTAGATGTGCTAAATAAATGCATCACCTACAAATAATTTTTAATGACAGTATTTAAAATTTGATACTACTTTCTAAATAAAATGAAATACAATACAATGATAAATTATCATCAGAAAAGTACAAATAGAAAATAAAAAAATAAAAACATTACAAATGTAAATTATACACCTATAGAAGAATCACGATCGTAAATTACATTATATAAGTACTACACTACTAGAGTCAAAAAATCACACTGATTTATACTTAGTGATTCCATAAACTTTACGAATAACTTTAACCCGGCATTCGACAGGTGAAATTTTATCACGAGTACCGACAGGTGGGGTGTGGCAAACCCCAACTTTAAACGCGGCCTTAATTAAACTATAATAAATATTTTTTTTACACTCTGTCTTTTTTGTACTATAGGGACATTGTTTTAACTAGTATAAATAAAATATTTGTCCTTGAACGAACATTTATTTTTATAATTGAAATACACTCCGCGTGACGCGCGTGAAGACAGCAATAAAGTTCCCAGCAATAATTTCCATGCAACCATACCGTCTAATAAAGTGTTGCTCACAGCGCTACCGGCGAGCTGCTAAGCACGGGGCCGGTCAAGGCATTGAAATAAACATCAAAAATAGACATATTTACAGCAATAGCAATACTTGTAGGACTATATAGGTAAATTGTTAAATTGTTATTGTATTTATAATGAAATAAGTTCTTGCAAATGACTTTCGTAGTATAAGTAAATGATACAGAAATATGTTTAAGTATCGTACGTATTACTGCACAAATTGGGAATATAACTTATTTCTCTAATAACTTAAATAATAGTTTATGATACTAAGCTTAAATTAAACTTAAATACAATGTATTATAAACAAAATCGTAAACACTTTTTTTTACTTCTTATTCATAAAATATTGCTACGTCTATTACGTCCTTAATAAGCGATGTGCGCTCTCAATTATTTTAGGACAAATTACTTAACTATATACTTTCAACCACCGTTATCAAAATCATCCCCTAACCCGTAGGAGAAGAGTAACACAGGTTTTTATTTCGTACTCATAAATTATTGCTGGGTATATTACGTCCTTAATAAGAGAATATCGGGATACCGATCTACGATCTGGTCTCATTAGCCAAACTCTCGCTTTGTTTTATATCTAATTTTATGCTATAAAATGCATGTATGTATTTTTTCCGGTCATCTTAACTTTTATCTATCCCGGATGAGTGTTTGGTGGCGCGAGCTTGCGAGCGCTGCCATTGAACGATTCCGGGAACCAAGTTTACGAATGTGGTATGTACAATATTTTTTGTACGAAAAGTATAAAACGCCAGCTTAATTAACATAGGCCATACAAATAAACGAACTTGTTACAGGAGTTACTGTTTTTAACTGTCAAAGTTGCACTAAAAATATAAACATAATACATAATAAATCGTCTAATACTTCAAATGAATCTATTTATTTTTAAAACTTATCAATTTCACTTGTAAAATAGCAAATTTAAATTCAATATACCTACATGTTAAGTTTTATCCATATACCTGTTTTATCTTAGATTATGTTTGGTTATGTGTTTCACTGTTGCGCAGAATGCTGTCAAACTGTTGCCAACATTTAAGCAAATGCACTAAATTTATTATTGTAAAATTAGATTTAATATTCCAACATTTATTATTATTATTATTATTTTAAAAATAGGTGTCTTTGTTTTTCATTTCCCGATCGCGTGACGTCACGTAGTTGAAATTTCCCGGTCGTGTGACGTCACGTAATTACTTCCCGGTCGTGTGACGTCATGGAGATGTGGGAAATTGACATTTTTAGCGTTTCTTAGGTGACGCGAAACAACACATTTCAATGTATGAGTACAAAAATAAATTATAAAATTGTCTTTAATAGTTATTTGTGCTGCTAGGCAGTAAAGTAGCTTATTTCTGGTCCGAAAGATGAAATAGACAGCCGAGGCGCAGCCGAGGTTGGATTTTTCTTGAGGACCAGAAAAGCACTTTACTGGTATGTAGTACATAATATTTTTTATCTTACACAAAAAACCAACACAATAAAACCAAAGGTTATTTCCTTGGCGGCATTTTTAATTTCTTCTGGTGTGCAAAGTAAAACTTCATTAGAATTAGAAGAGTCATCATCATTACCCATACCAACAATATTGTTGATTTAATAATTTAGTAATAATAAATACACTTTTTATAAACTTGAAAACTGCTTATAATTCACACCTTACAAATACTGATTTTCACAGCAGAGCAGATCGTGTATTTATAATACACTTGGCGCCATCTGTTGGTTTGCAACGAAATTATTTTCCAGGTGGCATTTTTAATTTAATTACCAACAATATTGTTCATTTTAATTCGCAGTAATGATAAATACACTGAATAAACTTGAAAACTGCTTATAATATTTAATTCACACCTTTCAAATATTTATTTTGACAGCAAAACGTGTATTTATAATACACTTGGCGCCATCTGTTGGTTCGCGCACGAAATTATTTTCCAGCCTAGGCATTTTCTTGTTTTTTGTAGGTCTGACCGACAAATATTTATTTTCTTGCGTCATTAGACGCAGTAAAATCGTATTTTCTGTTTGTGTAAGATAAAAGCATTATTTTTGTGATTTTTTTGTAAAATTATTTTTTGATCTACCTATTTAAAAGGATGTTGTAATGGTTACTTAGTTGAAATAAAATTAAAATATTTTTAACACAATAAATATTATTTAATAAATTATACAAAATAATAAATTTTTAAATAACAAATGATTAATAAAATTGTTGAAAAAACAGCAGTAAAACATAACAAACAGAAGTAAATGATTTTAAGTATTAAAAGCTAATTTGAAGATTTTCTAATGTAAGGGCTTCCAAATTTTCAAGGAAAAAATCTTCATCTTGGTAAACATCTGGTACGGTATTATTCTGCATTAGGTATGGCCATAGGTACCATTCTTGACCACCTGACATCAGGTAAGAATTTATGTGGGAATCAAAAATTTTATTTAACAGGTATGGCCATAGGTAGTTACCATTCTTGACCACCTCACATCAGGTAAGAATTTATATGGGAATCAAAATTTTATTTAATAGGTATGGCCATAGGTAGAGTTTGTGACCACTTCACATAAGGTAAGAATTTATGTGGATATCAAAAATTTTATTAAATAGGTATGACCATAGGTACCATTCTTAACCACCTTACATCAGGTAAGAATTTATGTGGGAATCAAAAATTTTAATAGGTATGGCCATAGGTACCATTCTTGACCACCTCACATCAGGTAAGAATTTATGTGGAAATCAAAAATTTTATTTAATAGGTATGGCCATAGGTAGAGTTTTTTACCACCTCACATGAGGTAAGAATATTGTGGGAATCAAAAATTTTATTTAATAGGTATGGCCACATGTACCGATTTTGACCACCTAAGATCAGGTAAGAATTAATATGGGAATAAAAAATTTTATTTAATAGGTATGGCCATAGGTAGAGTTTTTGACCACCTCACATCAGGTAAGAATTTATGTGGGAGTCAAAAATTATATTTAATATGTATGGTCATAGGTAGAGTCACAGCGCGGCAATTAGATACGCTCAGAAGTGTATACAGTAAAATATTCGAGTAGAAGTGGCATAGGCGTGGCCTAGTGTATTTTTGAACAGCGAAAAACTCGCGGAAACGGGTTTTCTGGAAAATTTGAGTTAGTCCGTTAGATTCCTGAGGTTGAAAACCTCTTATATACCAACTCTCGAGAAAATCGTTAGAGCCGTTTTCGAGATAGCATGACCGTAAAAACATACAATTTTTACTCACTTAATAGAATAGATGTGCGCTCTCAATTATTTTAGGACAAATTACTTAACATATATACTTTCTACCACCGTTATCAAAATCATCCCCTAACCCGTACGAGAAGAGTAACACAGGTTTTTATTTCGTACTCATAAATTATTGCTGGGTATATTACGTCCTTAATAAGAGATGTGCGCTCTCAATTATTTTAGGACAAATTACTTACCATATATACTTTCTACCACCGTTATCAAAATCATCCCCTAGCCCGTAGGAGAAAAGTAACACAGGTTTTTCATTCGTACTCATAAATTATTGCTGGGTATATTACGTCCTTAATAAGAGATGTGCGCTCTCAATTATTTTAGGACAAATTACTTAACATATATACTATCTACCACCAATATCAAAATCATCCCCTAACCCGTAGGAGAAGAGTAACACAGGTTTTTAATTCTTACTCATAAATTATTGCTGGGTATATTACGTCCTTAATGAGAGATGTGCGCTCTCAATTATTTTAGGGCAAATTACTTACCATATGTACTTTCTACCACCGTTATCAAAATCATCCCCTAGCCCGTAGGAGAAGAGTAACACAGGTTTTTCATTCGTACTCATAAATTATTGCTGGGTATATTACGTCCTTAATAAGAAATGTGCGCTCTCAATTATTTTAGGACAAATTACTTAACATATATACTATCTACCACCGTTATCAAAATCATCCCCTAACCCGTACGAGAAGAGTAACACAGGTTTTTCATTCGTACTCATAAATTATTGCTGGGTATATATTACGTCCTTAATAAGAGATGTGCGCTCTCAATTATTTTAGGACAAATTACTTACCATATGTACTTTCTACCACCGTTATCAAAATCATCCCCTAACCCGTACGAGAAGAGTGAAACAGGTTTTTAATTCTTACTCAAATTATTGCTGGGTATATTACGTCGTTAATAAGAGATTTGCGGTCTCAATTATTTTATGATAAATTACTTAACATATGTACTTTCTACCACCGTTATCAAAATCATCCCCTAACCCGTACGAGAAGAGTAACACAGGTTTTTACTTCATATGAATTCAAATTAATGATTGCCGCAAAGTTGAAATGCATATTTTTTAAAATTAAATATTTATTAATAATACTAAAATTTATATCTGCTCAAATAAATTTTTTCGATTAGTAATAAATTGTGAATTTTAAATTATATAATATAAAATTCTAAAATTTATTTCTGCCTGTAGCAACTAATGTCTGATTTAAATTTCCCGCGACACATTCGCGCTAACTAATTTAGTATCAAGTCCGATAGTTGGCAGTAGTGGTACGAAAGTTGTTCAGGCTACATGTGTTTTACATGCCGTTATGAGAAGTAATAAATAAAAATACATGGTGAAGAATAATTATTAATAAATAATAACCCCGGTCAACCATTCTACTACTTGCCCAAATAATTTTTTTTATTTTACTTAATATTAAACTTTATTTCAATATGTATAATTACATTAAAAATAACATTTTATTTTACATTAATAACTAAACTAGATAAAAAAAATTTACAATAATTCATAAAAATAAAATGAAATTAATATAAATATAAATATTTCAATATGTATAATTACATTAAAAATAACATTTTATTTTACATTAATAACTAAACTAGATAAAAAAAATTTACAATAATTCATAAAAATAAAATGAAATTAATATAAATATAAATTATATGGTGTTTTTTTGAAAACTTTCCAGCTAAATATCTCGGGAACCGCGGTACGGATCGAAAATCGGCGAAATGCGGGTTTAATGACCCCATATTGGGGTCAACTTTTTTTTTTTTTAAATGGTAACCCTACTTTTTTATTTTAGCAACGTGTTCTACGCGAAAAAAGAAGAAACTTTTGTACGAATTGTTTTTTCCCCCATCCCAATATTTCGAGTTATCAGCGCTGGAAAGTGAATAAATTTCAATTTAAAAATGTGTTTTTCAGAAACCGTGGAATCCAGCGAAAAATGCTGAAACACGGGTTCAATGAATTTGAGGGGAAAGAATTATCATATAATTTTTTTTGACCCGGGTCAAGGTAAGTGTCATCCTGGGGTCAACTTCATTTTTTTGAATGGGAACCCAATTTTTACTTCCCCGATCTATGTAATAGAGGGAAGTATTGTAATCGTGATTTTTTGACAGTTCGAGATTTTGGTGAATCTTCACGTTTCAGACCCTACTGAACCCAAAAAACATAATTTTAAAAAAAGTCGGTCTGTCGGTCTGTCGGTCTGTCGGTCTGTTAGTCTGTTAGTCTGTCTGGATGTTGGATAACTTAAAAACGCGTTGGAATTTTGGACTGAAATTTTATATTTAAGATCTTGAGCCAAAATCTGACTTCAAGTTCGTTAATGAGCTTTATTCAACCAGTGGTACCAACTTTATAAACAAAACTTTTTTATTTTTATCAAAATACTATCGTGTGTGGTATCAAATTAAAGGTCTTGGGAAAATAATTCTAGTAGAAAAACAAAAATAACATTTAAATGATCGTCAATTGTTTTTTTTTATAAATTATTCAAATTATACCGAGTTTGGTGTCAATTTGAATCGCTCAGGGAGATAAGTTTTTAAAAAATGTAAAAAATGACATTAATACGATTTTCAATTGTTTCTCAAAAAATTACTCAAATTTTTTTATTCAACCAGTGGTACCAACTTTATAAACATATCTTATTTTATTTTTATTAAAATACTATCGTGTGTGGTATCAAATTAAAGCTTTAACTGATCGTCAATTTTTTTATCATACATTATTCAAATTATACCGAGTTTGGTGTCAATTTAAAGCTCTCAGGGAGATAAGTTTAATAAAAATGTAAAAAATGACATTTATGCGATAATCAATTATTGTTTCTCAAAAAATTAATCAAATTTGTTCAAGTGTATTATCAAATTAAAGTTTTCTGGAAAAAAATATTAGTCGAAGAATCAATAACAACATTTAAACAATGGTCACTTGTTTTTACTTTCCGCATTATATTCTATAAGGCTATAAGATATTATGACGGGTTAAAATTTTCGAGTGTGAGTTTTTAGTGAATAAGTATCAGATTTTTTATGGTATTTAAATTATGCCGAAGTTGGTATCAACTTAAATAGTTTGGGGAAAAATGATAAATTTATTTAAATTTTGCAGAATAAAGCATAAAATTAACGGCGTTACGAAAGTAAGTTATTAAAACTTATAATCGGGGAAGTACTGTGGCGGACACAGCAGATTTTTTATTATTGCATCGTGTTCTCCGTGCAAAAAAACAATCTTTTGTAGATATTATTATTATTATATTATTATGTTATTCTGAGATCTTAAGCTGAAAAGTTTTCAAAAAAACACATTTCAAAATTCAAATTTGTTCACTTTCCCGCGTTATGAGTACGAATGAAAAACCTGTGTTACTCTTCTCCTACGGGCTAGGGGATGATTTTGATAACGGTGGTAGATAGTATATATGTTAACTAATTTGTCCTAAAATAATTGAGAGCGCACATCTCTTATTAAGGACGTAATATACCCAGCAATAATTTATGAGTACGAATGAAAAACCTGTGTTACTCTTCTCCTACGGGCTAGGGGATGATTTTGATAACGGTGGTAGAAAGTACATATGGTAAGTAATTTGTCCTAAAATATTTGAGAGAGCACATCTCTCATTAAGGATGTAATATACCCAGCAATAATTTATGAGTAAGAATTAAAAACCTGTGTTACTCTTCTCGTACGGGTTAGGGGATGATTTTGATAACGGTGGTAGATAGTATATATGTTAAGTAATTTGTCCTAAAATAATTGAGAGCGCACATCTCTTATTAAGGACGTAATATACCCAGCAATAATTTATGAGTACGAATGAAAAACCTGTGTTACTCTTCTCCTACGGGTTAGGGGATGATTTTGATAACGGTGGTTGAAAGTATATAGTTAAGTAATTTGTCCTAAAATAATTGAGAGCGCACATCGCTTATTAAGGACGTAATAGACGTAGCAATATTTTATGAATAAGAAGTAAAAAAAGTGTTTACGATTTTGTTTATAATACATTGTATTTAAGTTTAATTTAAGCTTAGTATCATAAACTATTATTTAAGTTATTAGAGAAATAAGTTATATTCCCAATTTGTGCAGTAATACGTACGATACTTAAACATATTTCTGTATCATTTACTTATACTACGAAAGTCATTTGCAAGAACTTATTTCATTATAAATACAATAACAATTTAACAATTTACCTATATAGTCCTACAAGTATTGCTATTGCTGTAAATATGTCTATTTTTGATGTTTATTTCAATGCCTTGACCGGCCCCGTGCTTAGCAGCTCGCTGGTAGCGCTGTGAGCAACACTTTATTAGACGGTATGGTTGCATGGAAATTATTGCTGGGAACTTTATTGCTGTCTTCACGCGCGTCTCCGCGTGGACCCACTTGAAATTGTGAAAAAATCTACAAATTTCAAACCGCTATAACTCAGTGAGTTTTCGATGGATTTCGATGAACTTTCGACTCCAAGAAAGTTCAAAGTGTCTACTTTAAGGGAATCAATTTTTGTTATAACCCCCTCTGCACTCCTGCAACCCCCTATGAAAAAAATGTTTTCAGGGGAAAAAACTTTCAACTTTGAATTTTTTGAGCCGATCTGCCTACATGACAATAAAATTCAATCAATTATCTCTAAATTTTTCGAAAAACGAAGTTCCTACGATGATTGGATAAAAAGTTATGCGAGTTTAAAAATTAAGTTGCATTTTGAGGTTTTTGAGTCATTACTCGGCATTTCAGAGAGCCTGGAGACGTCTCTGCTCTTTTTAATATTCACACATTGTTCTTCAAACTATTTCAAGGTTAAATAATAAAATAAATTATAATGGGAATAAATAATTCAAGCTAAAAAACTTACAGATACAAAAAATATATCACTAGTTCCGACAGGTGGGGTGTGAGAAACCCCAGTCCACTTTGAAGCGATGCTGTTCTACCAATGTCAACTTGTAGACTGACGTTTATGCAATAATGTATAGATTAACCGTTTTGTGAAAGCTACTGAGATGCTGCAGTTGTTTGGAGCGAAATTGGAATGTTTTTCATTAATTTTTCGGGCGCTGGGATTTGTCACACCCCACGTGCCGGATGCCGGGTTAATTTTAGGTACAGTATATTGTTCAGAAATAATGTCCAGACTTCCCACTACAGTGCCGACAATTTATGAAAAATTCGAAATACGTTCGATTGAGTGGGTGATTGATGAGAGATAAGTAGCAAAAGAAAGGTATTTTGCTTCAATCCCAAGAAAATAGAACCAGATTTAAAAGTATCCTCTTTACCTGAGATGCAAGAAAATACCTTGACTTAGAATTGCGTCACGTGTATGAAGTAAAATGAATTTTGAACCAGAGAGTTAAACTGTAACCTGTAATGTAAGAAATAAAAATGTTTAGATTTTTGTTTAAGTTCTATTCTGATTTAATTAACAAACCTAATTCAATATATTTTTTTGTCAATAACATGCACCGAAAACGCCACCTTTCGTCCCTATTATTAGGGACGAAAGTGAGGTAGGTATTTCTGACCGGTCAGTAATTTTCCTCCCTGGGGAGGAATAGTATTTTGTGCACCTAGGGAGGGAAGCGTGCTATTACTCCCGCGCGCGAAGCAGCGACCCGAGTCGAAGGCGAGTCCGAGCGAGGGCGCCGGCTTCGCCCAAGGGAGTAATGGCTATTACTCCCGCGGGCAAAGCGACGGCCCGAGCGAGGGCGCCGGCTTCGCCCAAGGGAGGAATAGCCTTCCCTCCCGTGGGACACACAATATTTTTCCTACAACTGTTCGATTTCTTTGTTATTACCTAACAATTATTGCCTTGGTTATGGGTGGAAAGAAGACAAATGCAGAACAAGTGTTTTTCTGTAAACGTGAAACACAAGTGCGTTTCGTTTACGCAATTGTCAAAACCAAACTTAACAGTCCGTGAACTTAACTGACTGTGATTTAAATTTCGCGCGGAGTGTTAAGTTCATATTTTAGCTACTAACGGGCTACTAACTAACTAACATCAATCTCTGTTTCAACTGTAGTAAAGATTGAAGAAAGAAAATTATATCGAAAAATTTCTAAATAACGTAGAACAAATGAAGCAATCAACAAACAAACCATAGCAACGCCGTAAAACGAAGTTTTAATGTAATGTCATTAAAATTTAATAAATCCTGATAATATTTAAGTGATTTATAAATTATTAGTTGTAGGAAAAATGTTGTTTACAACACGTGTCGAAAAAGATTACATGCACGTGAAGATTTCCGCACTCGGCAAGCCTCGCGCGTTAAACTCTGCACTTTCACGTAACGAGACTTTTTCGACACTTGATATAAAAATAACTATTACGTCACGAGGGTCTCGAAACCACCTTTCTTGCAAGCAGGAGGAAAACACTGTTTTCTTCCCTAGGGACAGTGTTTTCCTCCCGCTCGGGAGGAACGCACTTGCTTTTCTCCCGCGCGGGAGGGAAAACTCGCTTCCCTCTTTCCATTAGCAAGGGGAAAACACTGCTTTCCTCCCCCGAGTGACGTAATAGTATTTTGTGCACCTTTTTTTTTTTTTGTGGGTAGGAGAGAATGCTCACACCTAGGATGATGCCGTGGCAGCGCATCCCCCGGAAGGGTAAAGGTAGTGTGGGACTCTAGCCATCCGCTTGCGCCTCATCTGACTAGCCTACCCACTAAACTCTCCCGTCCCCTAACCCCGAAGAAGGTGGAACCGCTTTGGCATTACTTCACCCCCCTTCAGTTGTCTGTCTTTCTATGTTTGTCTTTGCTCCCGTTGTCTTGCTTCTTCTTTTCTTTCCTCTTCTTCTTTAGTGCTTAAGATTTCTCTAATAGTATTTGTTGCTGCTGCCCATCCATCCTCCGTTTCCAGCATGTGGGCCACCATGTCTTCTACCATCATATCACTCATATTGTAGTTAAGTTTTATCGCGTTCCATCTCTCGCAGCTAAAGATGGTATGTTCTGCTGAGTCTTCTTCGGCTCCGCATGATTTACATAGCCTGGTTTCTGCTTTTCCAATTCTGTGTAGGTACTGTTGAAAGCACCCATGGTTGGAGAGGACCTGGGCTAGGTAAAAATTCATTTCCCCGTGTTCCCTTTCAATCCAGGCTGATAGATTTTGTATTATTCTGTGTGCCCATATGTTTTTGTCATCAGTTTCCCATGCTTGTACCCATTTATTTGTTCTTTGTTGTTTGATGTTTTCCTTTTCTTTCTTTGTTTTTCCGAAACCTAGCAGTCTTTCCTCAATTATAATATCTATAGGTGTTAGCCTGGCTAATACCTGAGCGACCCCCACGGATACCGTTCGGTATGGTCTTGAGATCCCCAGCGCAAGTTTTCTATTGAGGCCCTTGAGGAGTTTCTCGCATATTTTGAATCTCAGTGCATGTGCCCATACTGGCGCGGCATACAATACTACTGCTTGTGCTGTGGATGCTAGTAGTCTCCTTTTTGCTTCCGTTGGTCCCGTGATTCTAGGGAAGAGTCGTCTTAGGGCGGTTGCTGTTCTTGTCGCCTTTTCTATTGTGCTTTTCACGTGTGGAATAAATGTTAGCCCCCTGTCGAAAAGTACCCCCAGGTATTTTATTGCAGGTTTCGGTTTAACTGGTATATCTTCTATCACGAAGTGTATCTCGCCCACTTTTTTTCGGCCTATTAACAGGACCGCTTCTGTTTTTTCCGGTGCTATTCGGATTTCGTTTTCCCTCGTCCATCTTTCTACCGTTGATAGGGTTTTGTTGGCTTTATGCATAAGCGCCGTCTCGCTTTTGGCTATCGTCATTATTGCCAAGTCATCCGCGAAGGCCAGGAGCGTTGTGTCACTTGGTACCGATTCACGAAGTATCCCATCGTAGAAAAGGTTCCATAGTAGTGGGCTCAGAACGGAACCCTGTGGGACCCCGCACGTCATTGCGAATACCTTGCTTTCGTAAAGTAGTTTCCTATCTGATAGATACGTTCCTACCAGGTTTATTAGGTAGTTCGGTACCTTTCTCTTTTCCATTTCCCTTTTTATATTGTGCCATGGTACCGTATTAAAAGCGTTTTTTATGTCAATTGTTATTAATGCACATATTCCTCTTGCTTTTCCTTTTTTTTCTTTCTCCTTCATTGCTCTTTCTTTAATCAGGTTCATGGCATCTATTGTTGATTTATCCCTTCTAAACCCAAACTGATTTGGGGATAGTGGATAGTTCTGCTCAAGATAGTTACTAATTCTTGCAGCAATGATTTGTTCGGTTAGTTTTCCTGCCGTATCAAGTAGACAGATTGGTCTATAAGCCGATGGGTCGTTTCTATCCTCTTTTTGTGGTTTGGGTAGTAGTATTACTCTTGATTTTTATCCCTTCTTTCATCATCTTGTCTATCGGTTTTCTTAGGAGTTCAGGTGATTCCTCCGCTATTAGTTTAATAATTTCAGCGGGGATACTGTCTGGTTCTGGTGCTTTCCTGTTTTTCATTTTTCTTGCCGCTTCCTGCATCTCTTCGTCCGTGGTATCAGGCACATTATCCCTAGGTAGCGCGGACCACCTTTTATTTTACCGGGAATAGTGTTGTCATAATTTTGTCCACTAGATCGTCTTTTGGCTTAATAGGAGCAGCTGTTTTGGTCCTTTTGGCTATTATTTGATAAGGTTTGCCCCATACATCATCTTCAACCGCTTTTGTGCACCTAGGGAGGGAAGTGTGCTATTACTCCCGCGGGCCAAGCGGCGGTCCGAGCGAGGGCGCCGGCTTCGCCCAAGGGAGGAATAGCCGTCCCTCCCGTGGGACGTCACGAGGGCCTCGAAATCACGTTTCTTGCAAGCGGGAGGAAACACTGTTTTCCTCCCTCCATTAGCAAGAGGAAAACACTGCTTTCCTCCCCCGAGTGACGTAAAAGTATTTTCCTCCCGCTTTATGCGCGAATCTACTTGATTTTTCCTCCCGGTTTATGCAGGATTCCAAAATTGATTATTTAGATTATTTTAATTTATTTTATGGAATTATTATTAGAGATGCAACGAATAGTAAATGTGCCGAATAATGAATATTATGTATGACTGTCTGTCGAATAACCGAATATTCAGCAACATTTTGGCGCCAAAAAATAGATGAACTTACATCGAATGCAGAGAATCTTATTTTTTTCAATACCTGCACCGAAAACGCCACCTTTCGTCCCTATTATTTGGGACGACGGTAAGGTATTTCCTCCCGCTTTACGTGGGAATCCATTGATTTTTTTTTTGAAAGAAACCGAAAAACAATATTTTTATTCGTTCAGAAATTACAGTTAATTAAACACAAAAAGTACGAAAAAAGCTAAAATATTACAATTTTTATTTTTTGAAAAAAATTGCTAATTTTAGAAGTGCTATATCTCGGAAACTATTAGACGTACAGAGCTGCGGTTGGGTTTAAATTGTTGCAAATTTAATGTAGTTTAAAAATGATACGTTCGACTTTATATCGAAAACGCATAGTTTACGAGTTATTAGGCAACAAATGAAAAAATTCCCAAAATTTTGTAGGATTTTACGTATTACGCAGGAAGCACAGTTTTTTCGAAGTTGCAAACTTAGATTCACACTACCCTAACTGATCCTAACAACATATGAAAAAATCAGAACTACATCACGCTTTGCGATTTTAGCCTTTTTTTATGTACGATTTGACTGGCCTATATGGTCATCATCCGGTTCATTCCTTTCTTCAACTTCTAATTGCTTTTCGGTGTAGGTAATGAAAAAAATATCGTGTGCATCTCGGGACAAAAGTGTTCATCCGACGTTTCATAATTTTCCGCTTTTAAATTTTAATAACGTTCATTTTTGTTTGTTTTTTTAATCAAAATTACAAAATAAGGTCTTGACAATATTTTTTAGTAACAATAATTATTAAAAACTCTAGAATAAACATATTATTATATTATTGTCTGTTCAGATTAATCAATGAAATACGTATACCGGGTGTCCCACGAAAATGGTACGGTCGAAATAACTTTTTATTTATGAAACAACATCAATAAAATTTTATATAGGTATGGCTATAAGAGGACATCAAAATATATATTATTTACAAAAATATCACTTCCGGTTAAACCGGAAATGATATCAACTTTCGTATTTCAAATGGAACACCCTATATATTGTTACATTTACATTTTTTAATTATACATATAATTCTGAATCCAATGATGTATCACAAGTCTAGATTTCATACAAAATAACCCAAAAAAGTCGAAATAAAGAAAATCAGAAAGGTTACAAAATTTGACATTATTGTAAGACAATTGACATGCGATAGGTGAAAATACTTACACTACTACAATAGGCATAGTATTGTTAAATTCTATTCATAAATACTATATTTTTGTGTCAATTGTTTCTACAATTATTGTCAAATTTTGTAACCTATCTTGCTTTTCTTTATTTGGACTTTATCTTAGGATATTTTGTATGAAATCTAGACTTGTGATAAATCATTGGATTCAGAATTATATGTAGAATTGAAATATGTCAAAATATATTGGGTGTTCCAATTTGAAATAAGAAATTTGATGTCATTTCCGGTTTAACCGGAAGTGATATTTATATTTTGATGTCTTCCTATGGCTAGATTACCCATGTAAAATTTTATTGCGATTGCTTCATGAATATAAAAATTATTTCAACCGTACCATTTTCGTTTATAGGCAATTCTAGTTCAAGTATTGTATGTTATTTGACGTTATTTGGTATTCGATAGTAAACTAATATTCGGTGTTTGGTCGAATAATGAAAAACTTGCCGAATAGGCACAATACCGAATAGTTGCCTAATATTCGTTGCATTTCTAATTATTATAATTTTTTCCAATGTTATCATCATCCGGGTCATCCATTACTTCAACTTTCGGTACAGGTATTGAAAAAAAAATATCGTGTGCATTTCTGGATGCAAATATAAGAAGCATTATTTAATTATATTTTTATGATAAATCTTAATGCATAATATCATGATCTACTCATTTTATTTGAGTAACTTCACTACAATAGGTTTTATAAATAAATAGATATGAATTAATGAGTTATAATTTTAATGCAGAATTCGAATGACAATTATAAGTGATTCAATAGGAAAGTATCATGGCAAATAGAGAATCCTAATTTACAAAATATTTCAAAATCTTGAGCCTCTGTTTACCGGTACTAATGTTGTTTTTCCGAGAAAATTATGAATATACTCGTAGCTATCTATCTTTTACTTTGTATCTTCTGCCTCTGTTCATCAACGACTGCAGGCGTATTTCGAATTTTTCATAAATCGTTGGCACTGGAGTGTGGCGTCTGGGCATTATTTCTGAATAATACCGTACATAGATACGAAAGAAGTGATAGCACCCAGTTATCCTCTATAGAAATATAGATTCTAAGGTTAGATATTTTCCGCGCAGTAGAAAACCTCTGCAATTGATGTCAATATGTGTGAACCTTAGAGTATAGAAAAGGATAGACTGATTATAGAGAGAACCTAAACTGCAACTATTGGTGCGGGGTATGAAGCCAGGTGGGGGCGGACGTATCACGTCAAACATAGCCTATTGGAGTGGGGATATGACAGTTGTTTTTGTTCTTACATCGCCAACTTATAAAAGTTGTCAGTTATATTTAAAGTAAAACGCAAGGAGGATAAAACGAATAAAATAATGTCAACGATGTCAACAGAAATAAAATACGTACATTTATAATAATTGATAAATATACGATTTAAAAAATAAATTAATTTTAATGATTACAAATTACAAAATAATGGAATACTTATTATAGGTATTTTTTAAAATTAATTTCAAGAATGATAAATATATTTTTAAAAGTTCTTATGCCAAAATTCAGAGTTCTGTCCTGTTCGCCAAATTTTCATTTCATCTTTACATTTTTTTAAATTTATTGTTTACATTACGGCCATAAAATAGACATTTTTTATTTCAACTGTGAACCATATCATCGTTTTTGTCTTAGGTATCTATTGGCATTTACATGATGTATATTACAGTAGTTTTAAAACGTTTATAGATATTGAACATTAATAGGCATTTTAGAAGATTTTATTAAATTTTGTTTTACAGACGTAATGCAATTAACAAACTTCATTTTAAATGTTTACATTGGTGTATGTGTTACGAGTGCAATTATTGGACTAAAATTGATTAAAACCATACATGTTACATCAAATCGCATACAAGTTGTAGCAACTTAATTGTTTTTTTTGTATTTAAAATCTCGTAACATTTCTACCCGTGACGGCGAATATGGACGTGAATGTTTTCGTGTTGGAGAAAATGATGTTGTTCTTGAAATCATTTGCCGAATTTCACTTTTTTCTTCAGAACATGGTGCAGGATCATTCTCTACGTCGACAATTTATTTATTTATTTATTTAAAGTTTGGCCACACAACAGGACAAAAAATCCCAATAACAGTGTGGCACTAATACAAACAAAATTCAAATTACATCAGATAATTAAAGGTAGACAAAAAACATAAATAATAACAAAAAATTCCATAGAATAAGAATACAATTTATCAGTTAATAGGAAGCTATATTAACGGATTTTATATTTTTGACAAAATCAGTCTTTTAAATTGTTGTAAGGTGACTGTGAAAATATCCGGTAGTGTAGAATCATTTAATAATTTATTGTATAGATAACAAATTCTATTGATAGGTGAATTTGCGGCAGAGTTCGTATTAGTCTGGGCAATGCAGAAAAGAGTAATAGATCTAGTTGTATAATTAGATGTTTTAAAGGAGAACAAACTTAGAATACTAGGTGAATCGATATGATTATTTAATATTTTGTATAGAAATACAAAATCCGCTAGTATTCTTCTTTTCTCCAACGGCAACAATTGTAATGGAAATTTATTTACAAAGAACCTCAGAAATTTAGCTTGGATTTTTTCAATTCTGTTGGTATATAAAGTATAAAAAGGTGACCAAGAAACAGTGGAGAATTCTAACTGACTTCTTACTAGTGAGTAGTATAAACATAATACTGTTTGCGGATTTCTGAAGTTCTTTGCCGTACGGATTAAAAATCACAACATTTTGTACGCTTTTTTTGAAATATTATGTATATGAGTATCACATAATAATTTAGAGTCTAAAGTTATGCCTAAATCTTTTACTTCTTTAACCCGTGACAGTATTTCGCCATCTATATTATAATCACAAGTAAATATATATCTATTTCTGGTGAAGGTAATGGTGCAACATTTTGAGGTATTAATAATAAGTTTAAATTTACACAATAATCATGGAAATTGTTTAACTCTGATTGAAGTATTTGACTATCTTCAAGAGACTTTATAGAATGGAAAATTTTTAAATCGTCCGCGTATAAAAGGAAATTGGTGTTGGAGAAACATTGTTGCACATCATTTATAAAAATATTAAATAACAAGGGTCCTAGATGAGATCCTTGCGGTACACCCGAGGTAATAATTAGAAGCGCTCCATGTACACCAACATCTGCCAATTTCTGTAGTAATATATTGTGGTTAATTTTATCGAACGCTTTCGAGAAATCGGTGTAAATAGCATCAACTTGAGTTCTGTCGTCCATATTTTTTAAAATAAATTCTGTGTATTCTACTAGGTTTGTATCCACAGAACGACCAGGAAAAAAACCATGTTGTTGTGGTATTATTAAATGTTTTACGGTGGATAATAGCGATTTAAAGATAAGGCATTCAAATACTTTTTCAAAAATACACAGTTTAGAAATTGGCCTGTAATCATAGCTAAATCTGTGCTGGTAGTTTCTGGGGTGGATTCTGTGATCTAAATTAATTTAATTTGTTAAATAATGTGAGGTACTAATAAGTAGGTATTACAAAATTCAAAATTTACCATTTCCTGGTTATTCAAATTCCCAATCATTATTGTTGGAACTTCATTTTCCAGCAATTTAGTATAAAATGCAGATTTTTCGAAGCAGGCAGGAGAAAAATGATCCGAACAAATCACACTAGAAGATGATGGTGTCCAATTTTGATCTTCCTGCGTAGCAATTACCCATTTTTCTCGGACCTTCAGATCCTTTGGGTATCTTTAATACATAAAGTTGATTAACTTAAATTTACTTTTATTAATATTTCAATTATAACTTAAACAGAACCGCTGCAAGCAGATATTTCAGAGACTTTTTAAATTATATATTTTTATTTTTTGTTTTATTTCAGTAATACCTCATAGGTATTTAAACTTAAAGTATTGTTTAAATACACTAATAGATTATCCAACCATAGCAATGAAAAGGGAGTAATAGATTTATTACAATAATCGGATTTATATCACAATAAAGAAGAGTAAAATATTGATTACAATAATAGATTTCTAATCACAACAAAAGAGTCAACGATTGATTACAATAATAATATTCTTGATCATAAAATTGGAATTGATAACTCAATAATTATTATAATAATAATAATTGTATAAACTAATATTTCTAAATATTAAAGATGCTGACGGCATAAAGAAGGTTTGTAACGGCTCAAAATGTATAGCAATAAATTATTGTTTTTACCTGTGAAAAGTTATGCGGCCACATTCCATTTCCCGAGCTTTTTGATTTTGTGTTTTATTATATGTTCTGTTAGAACATCCATCAATGTCGCAAGTAGGCATATTGGTAAATAAACTTATATATTATTTACCTTCCTTTTAATAGGTAACAAAAATTTAATTTTGTTAACCCAGAATAATTATCCCGGTTGTGCACTAGATAATTTATCAAATTTGTAGTTATAAACACCGTAAACACAAATAACACAGATATACTATAAATAAATTTCCTACAAAACTCTTTAAAACTTAAATCTCAACGTTTATAAAGCGCGCGATTGACCGTCTCAATATGGCTGCCAAGTAAGCGTAAACATAAGATAAACGCCACAAATGTAAAACATAGCCTATTGGAGTGGGGGGTAAACGGCTTCAACTTTTCAAGTTTAGACTCTCTCTATAGTTTTCTATACTCTTAGGTGTGAACAATCTTTTCTGAAACATGGGATAAGGATAATAATAATAATAATAATAATAATAATAATAAGGATAATAATACAACAAGAGTGGATGTGATGCCTGCGATATAGGCAATCCACTCGAGTTGTACAGCCTATTTTTTCTACGAAATATGGTTTTTGCAATAAAATGCACTCAATATGATGCCAAAAATTATTTAAAAGTAGGGTTACATCAATTATTTTGTGACATATGACATTTGAATAATTGTTGCCAACGTAAAATCTCTAAATTTTATTTGCTTTTTTAGCAATAAAATAATGCTTTTATACATAATTAATTATTAAATAACAGTTGATTTAATGTTTTTAGTAATTATTTGTCATAATAAAAACATAATTTGCACGCATTAACAATTTTTTGACGTATTTGTCTTTGAATTTCATATCATATTTTTATCATATTTTGTCGTTTAGTAAAAAAAATTAGTAGATAGCTGGATTTGGTATACACCTTTCCAGTACCTTTATCAACAACATAGTAAAAGTCTCAATTGATTGGACTGGAGCTCCGTCCGCCATTTTGAAAAAATGGCCGCCGTCTATTTTATTTTTTAAATTATTTTATCTCGTAAATTATTAATATTACGAAAAAACAGTTAATAACAAATTATAGAGCACAAAATTTGCTATAAAATGGTATAGGTAGTAGGTACATATTTTTTTGATGAAAGTTGTACAGTTTTCGATGGTGAAAATTTATTTTGAAAAAAATCTGCTATGGCCAGCGCACGACCTTTCGCCTAATTCTGCTTATTCTACTAATCTAATAAATAGTTTTACTTACATTTTAATAGTTTCATGTTCATGTAATACCTATGTAAACGATAATAGGCGATTTTTATTCACCGGTCGGTTACTTGCGGTCGGTAAGGTCCGATTTAGTTGTGGTATGTTAAAAATCGCCTTATCTTTGTCCGATTGATGGTTGTTAAGGATCTGTGTTGTCAACTTTTTGTATTAAGTAAGTTCGGTTGATGTCGTTTGTAATTAAAATCGTAAAATGGATTACATTACATTTTATGTGAATAATAAAGATTTAAAAATTCAAGCAAAACATATAAATCAGATAAATAAATCAAATAATAAATCATTAAACAAACAATAAGCTGCACAGTCGCCCTCTGAAAACAAACACAAATTTAGATTAAGGTAGAAATGTCATATGAAGACCGGAGCATGCCGGACAAATTTTATTCGCCCACTTACCGTTACGTCATAACTGTGACGTATAACATACCACAACTAAATCTGACCTTACCGACCGCAAGTAACCGACCGGTGAATAAAAATCGCCTATAGATACACTAACCGCAGCTTACACAGCTACAGAGCTGTGTAAGTTACGGTCAGCATGGCGGCTCATACCCCAACATACCGTGACGTCATGGTATCACGAATAAAATGTAGTTGGTGACATACCCAAGCTTACACCAAGCATACCGCAGTGAATAAAAATCGCCTAATGTAAACCAAGATCCAAACAAAAGATGCCAACTGTACTGTCACTGTCATAATATTATAATTACGAATTTATGGAGAAACATCATAATATCAAGGACAACAAGATACTGGAATTTCAAAAAAATAGAATATTAATTGTACTTTATTTTATTGTTAAATACTACCAGATTCAGCAAATTGTATTTATAATTAACTGTACCCATATATAATTGTATTTCCTTTTATTTTTAATTGCAAAAATTGTCAAAAATAAGTAATGTACCAATATAGGCGGTTTGCACATATTGAGCATGAGCGCCTCTAGTGGGAGATTCGGCAAAAGTATTAGCTTTTATTATATATCAGTGACCTCTATACCATAATGGACTGGCGGCAATCCTTAAATACATGACGCCAACATCGTGGGGCACTCTATCTCTTTCTACAGTGGCTCTCAAACTATTTTGTTTATGTTTCATAAATTATTAAGATGTCAACGTCAAACGTTAAGAATGACATTTCAAGATATAGTTTGACAAATTATTCACCTATTCCAAAATCCGCATCAATATGATAAATAAATTAATAAAAAACAGAATGCGCTTTCAGATTAGAGAACTAATGTGCGCGGTGCGTGGTTAGTTTTAGGAAAAGTAAGTTACCGAGTGGTCGTCACTTGGAAAGCTAAGTGCTAGTCGTAGATGACAAATGCCTAATTTAAAAAAATGTATAAATTTGTAATAGTACCTACTTGTAAATACCAGATTTAAGCGATTTCAATACTGTAAAATGAATGAAAGAAATATAAATTATTTCAAAAAATTTATTTACGTACGAGTATAGGTATATGAAAATTAAATAATTCGAATAATACACAAAATCAAATATTTTCAATGTCTCATTTATTCATTTCTTCTTTGGTTTTATTCCAAATTACTTCCTAACATGTTATTTCCAAGTATACATCCTTACATGTGGTATGTACTATTTCCAAAATTTTCTATACTTTCAAAAATAATTGTCATTTATATCCAACAAAACTTTTTTGTATTTCCATACTTATCCACGTCATTCCATTTGTGACCAAACTGAAGTATTTTATCAGCGGGAGAGGGTCCGCCTAGCATGCTAGCGGTCCCCAGTTCGATTTCCAAGTGATTGGATTCCACTATAATAACATCTACCATCCTCTAATTACTACAAATACCCCAGTTCGTTTTAAGTTCACCACTTTTGTTAATTGCCTGCATGCAAACAATGCATTATCTTTTGGGAACCTGAAATAAAGAAACAAATCAAATAAAACAGTAAAAAGTATAAATAATATAAAAATATCACTTGACTTACCTTGACCATAATGGTTTTATTTGAAACTATATTTTTGACAATGTCAATTTTGACAGATTTCAATTCTCAATTATTATAAGCACTCACAAGGCAACATTTCAAAAATCATTATCAAAACTGACAACACCGGCAGTTACCTAATTAAAGAAAGACAGCGCTACAAAAAGAAAAAGGATAAGGTGCCCCACGCTGAAGTTTCTAGGGTGACAACCCCAACAATGTTAAAATAAACGCGCTTCCAGTCCATTATGGTATAGAGGTCACTGTTATATATACTTCGTATTCAGATTGATTTTTACTGTACAAATTCAGGCAACTACTGCTGTGGCGATGTACACCAGAGTCCAGCACTGTTCCATCTCATTTTGCCGGCTATCAACATATGGCTTCATTTGTAATACCTCATTCGACTATTCTTAATACTTCTTCAAAGAGTTAACGAATGAATTATAAATAAAATAACCAATCGAAGAATTGAAACAAGTGCTCTTTCTTCTGATGAACTGTAATTCGATTGAATAAAAATATAAATTAAATAAACATTCAAAAAATTACAATTATTGTAGAACAAGGCCAATAATTTAGAAACAACTGTTAAATTTAATGACGTATTATATTGTGACGTACACCCCTGTTCAGAGGTGTAGTCGCACTTACCGGCTCTCAGGGCTATTTCGACGGCTGGGCGTGGTTCGCAAAAACTAATTAAAATGGGCGCCAATATCGTTGAACTGAAAAGTGAAACGAATCTCGCACGATACGTACGAGGATGGAAGAGTAGAAAAATAAGGGCCGCAAAAAAAAAGTCACTAGATTTAACAATACTACTGTAATGACGAAATAAAAAATATAGAGCAGGATGCAATAATACAGAATTACAAAAAATTGACGTGAATAACGAATTAGTACAACTTGACTTCAAAATGGCTTTAAAATAAAAAATGCTTGCCTTTAACGACGATGTACAAAAACAAACTGTGTGCTGGTAAACTTCTATCTATCTAGATCTTCTTTTCCTGTAGGGGTCCTAGACCAGTGGAGGGAGCCATACGCACGCTAAGCGGAGAATGACGGCAGCTCGGTGGCGCTCTTGTTCGACGGCTTGGCAGGTGTTGTGCGCTTTCGCTTCAGACGTCTCTGAGCTGGTGCGGGCGTTGAAGATGAATAGAATGAAAGCGGCCACGAGTAGCAATAAAACTGGCGTCGCTGCCTGTTCCAGATGAAAAAGTGCGTGTACTCTGGGTTTGTCTCCTTGCGCAGCTTCCTTGAGACTCCACGGCCTATTCCTCCCACAGGAACTAATTCCCTGAGTTATTGTACCTACAACAGCACAAGCAGAAGCCAGCACACAAGCAAAGCAAAAACAAAAAATGATGGCAGAAAATATTAAGTCAAATGCAACAATAATGGAAGTTAACATACAGATATTGCAAATTAAACAGAAGCTAAACGAAATTATTACAGTAGCCAAATATAACAGACTTAATATGTAAATTATAATAATGATACAAAAATATAAGTACTAGAGAGTACTCAGCAAAACAAAATTGTTACGCAAAGTGCGGCAGAATATTCAGAAGATAGAAGAGGATAGAAAAGAATTGAGCTCAACAGAAAATTGCTTCAAGACTAGATCAAAAGGATCTTAACTCGATGCCATGTAGTGGAATCAGCAAAATCAACCTCTGATTACTAAAATTACAACACAACTACCAGATCAGAGGCTGAACCAAAAACTTATGACTTAAACTACGTGCTGATTCCAATACTGACCTAAAATCGCGAACGCGGCTAAGTGCACCGAGTGTAGAACGTCTACAGTTACCGGAGCAAAATCAAGAGCTCATCCAGACATACAACATTCGCTCACGCTATCATACTGAGGAAGGGTTGAAGGAATGAATGACGATGATTTATGAATAATGAAGATGATCGGGCTACCGTTAAAAAAATGAAACTGACCTGCAGTTACGGCCCCACAGCACAACATAAACTGAAATCCAATAATATAACCCCCCCAAAATTTAAGCAGAATTACTTGTATGACAAATAAACAAAAATGAAGTCCTAGTCAATCTAGAACGCGTTAAACTCACAGCTAATCGTATGACTGCTATATTAAAACAGAATTACTAGAGTGAAATATTTAAAAAATTCTCAACAAAAAATATAAAAGCCAAAATACTCAAAATTTCACTCTAAATGGAACAAACTTGACGAAGGCTCACCGAAAGTACGCGTGAAAACGATTAGGCTCCGAACTCAGAGCTAACCTCACAAAAAAAAAATCAACATGTGACTAAAGAATTTAAATTGCAAAAAACCTAAAAATCAAAACAGAATTACTTACTTGGATAATAACAAATATTGGAGAAACTAAAATAACCACTCAATAAACGATAAACTGTCAGATGATGATCGATATTCTAAATTTTAAGCCAGCTCTGAATTCGGACGTCCACGCGCTTCCACGAATCTACCTGGAGAGAGAGCAAATCCTCTTTCTCCACTCGAGGACCGCGTGCTCGGCGCTGAAACTAAATATGCGCGCCAATATACAAAATTAGCCGTTACAATATCAATATACTTTATACATCATCAAAAAATTTAAAATTTGAATTATTTGTTATGTTAACAAATAACTCACAAAACTTAAGACTAGTGATGCACCGAGTCCACTTTTTTAAAAATGCCGGGTAACGGGTACCCGGTGAAATTTACCAGCCGTGTACCGGGTACATCATATTAATAAAATCCAGTAAATTTACTGTAGTTAGTAGGCTCGATTTTATAAACTTTTATAGTACTGGAGGTGCGAAGAATAATATTTAATGAGCACATAATAAGGCTATATAATTCAAATGGATAAAAGTTTATGTACGAGCTGAAGGCGAGTGTATAATCATGCGAGTGAATTATAGCTAGTATGTGCGAGTCAAATACGACGTTTTATCTAAGTACAAAACAGTTCTTTAGAAATTTTTATTCATTCAAATATTAACTTAACCTCCCATTTTGGTGTAATGACAGCAAATGACAGTTCATCATTATACAATAGTGTTGAATAATGGATTCATAATAAAGTAGTATTGAATAGGGTGGTTTACTTTTGCAAAAGTATAGTAAATTCCTATAAAAAATCGATAATAGGTAACATAATATTGCTCTTAAAAATTATAAATAAAAGTTTAAAATAAGTATTCTCGTTTGTTAACTTAAGTTTTTTCTACCACATTTAAAATAGCCCAACAGTGGGCAACGCGCTACGTCAGGATTGGCTTAGCCAATAGGAATTATTCTCTCCATTGCTGCAACCTCACCGTCCTGCCATTGTTGTAGTATTGTAGTTTTGACAATTCGGTGACATGCGCATTAGGCACTATTCCAACCGTGACGGTACGATTTTCAAACTTTGTTCAAGGACATTTATTTAAAAGTTAGTTTTTGGTAATATTATAAATAAACAATATTTTTTTTGGACTCTCAAATTTGGATTCTCAAATTTGGACTCTCAAATTTGGACTCTTCAATTTGGACTCTTTAATTTGGACTCTGAAATTTGGACTCTCAAATTTGGACTCAAATTTGGACTCACAAATTTGGATTCTCAAATTTGGACCCTTTAATTTAGACTCTCAAATTTGGACTCTTCAATTTGGATTCTCAAATTTGGACTCTTCAATTTGGATTCTCAAATTTGGACTCTCAAATTTGGACTCTTCAATTTGGACTCTTTAATGTGGACTCTGAAATTTGGACTCTCAAATTTGGACTCAAATTTGGACTCTTCAATTTGGACTCTCAAATTTGGACTCTGAAATTTTGACTTTCAAATTTGGACTCACAAATTTGGACTCTCAAATTTGGACTCTGAAATTTTGACTTTCAAATTTGGACTCACAAATTTGGACTCTCAAATTTGGACTGAAATTTGGACCCTTTAATTTGGACTCTTCAATTTGGACTCTTCAATTTGGACTCTCAAATTTGGACTCTGAAATTTGGACTCTTCAATTTGGACTCTCAAATTTGGACTCTTCAATTTGGACTCTGAAATTTGGACTCTTCAATTTGGACTCTCAAATTTGGACTCAAATTTGGACTCTTCAATTTGGACTCTTCAATTTGGACTCTGAAATTTGGACTTTCAAATTTGGACTCTCAAATTTGGACTCTTCAATTTGGACTCTCCAATTTGGACTCTTCAGTTTGGACTCTTCAATTTGGACTCTCAAATTTGGACTCTTCAGTTTGAACTCTCAAATTTGAACTCTCAAATTTGGACTCTTCAATTTGGACTATCAAATTTGGACTCTTCAATTTGGACTCTCAAATTTGGACTCTTCAATTAGGACTCTTCAATTTGGACTTTTCAATTTGGACTCTCAAATTTGGACTGTCAAATATGGACTCTCAAATTTGGACTCTTCAATTTGGACTCTCAAATTTGGACTCTGAAATTTGGACTCTTCAGTTTGGACTCTCAAATTTGGACTCTTCAATTTGGACTATCAAATTTGGACTCTTCAATTTGGACTCTCAAATTTGGACTCTTCAATTAGGACTCTTCAATTTGGACTTTTCAATTTGGACTCTCAAATTTGGACTGTCAAATATGGACTCTCAAATTTGGACTCTTCAATTTGGACTCTCAAATTTGGACTCTCAAATTTGGACGCTGAAATTTGGACTCTCAAATTTGGACTCTCAAATTTGGACTCTCAAATTTGGACTCTCAAATTTGGACTGTCAAATTTGGATTGTCAAATTTGGACTGTCAAATTTGGACTCTCAAATTTGGACTCAAATTTAGACTCTTCAATTTGGACTCTCAAATTTGGACTCATATTTAGACTCTTCAATTTGGACTCTGGGGCCGTTTACATAATACGTCACGCACTTGGGGGGAGGGGGGAGTCCAGGATTTGTGACGAAATGTGACATGGGGGCAGGGGTGGGTCATCATGATGTGACGTCACAAAAATTTTACTTATGAATTTTCAGTTAATATGAAAATAAAACAATTTTTGTTCAAATGTTTTTCTGGTGTGACAACTTACGAATTAGTATAATACAAACATGTATTTAAAGGAACACTTTATGGTGATGCTGTCGAATGTTTGCTGCATCGGAGTTAGGGACTTAAATTATGAAAGAATGAGTAATAAACATTTTATAACAAATTGATCATAGCCACTGAATACATAATAAGGTACCAAGAAGAGACACTATACGGGACTAAGTCAGTCACTTGACGATTTTTCTCGCTACGCGTCGCTTTAAATTAGACCATGATGACATCTAGATTAAAAAATACTAACTACGATGGCTGTTTGACCTGTGCGGTATTACAATCGTAGATTACTCCCTGAGATCGTTGATACAGCGGGCAGTGGGGCCAGCGGAGCGTCTAGGCTATGAATCTAGCTTAGGCAGCAAATCTGTATTTTTTGCCATGTTAAACACAATATTTTTTCGACGATTGTTATTAATTAATATTAATTTAGTGATTATTCTAAATAATATATTGATAGGTATCGCTGATCGCAATCAAATTATGTTGCTATGCGTATGTTGACAGTTGCAAGTTGCTATGAAAAAACAAAATAGGTTAGGTATTTTGATGAATTTTATAAATGTCAAATTTGTGGATACACCATAGTAACAATTACTTTTTTCAGCGATTGACCTAAAAATGCAGTTTTTTGACAGTCAGGCTTTTTTTACTATTTTTGCTGCCTAGGCAGCAAAAATGATTGTTATTATGGTGAATCAACAAATTTAACATTTATAAAATTCATCAACATAGTACCTAACCTATTTTGTTTTTTCATAGCAACTATCAACATATACACAACATAGCAACATAATTTGATTGCGATACATATCAATATATTTAAAATATTAAAATAATCACTATATTAATATTAATGAATAACTATAGCCGAAAAAATAATGTGTTTAACATGGCAAAAAAACAGATTTGCTGCCTAAGCTAGATTAATAGCCTCGACTGCGCCTCGTTTATGAAACTTTAGCCGCGGCAGCAAATCTAATATTTTTTTTGCCTAGTTAAACAAATAACTATTGCTACCTAGGCTTATTTTACTATTTTTGCTGCCTAGGCAGCAAAAGTGACACTTTGCTGACTGTCAGCTGTCAAAAAAACCACTTTTAATGTCAATCGTCGAAAAAATATCTTACGTTGTAGATTTGTTTACTATTTTATAGCTTTTTAAAACACGACATTTATAATAATCCTTCAAATTATATTATATTTTGTTTACTTTTTTGTTATAAACAGTAAATCAGTTTAACTATGCCACAATGTCCTGTAAGATATTCACTAGTTTACATTTAAATTACTCAAATCGCAGGGGTTTAAACGTTCATAGCGCTCGCTGCTTCGATAACTCGAATTCTTTACTGACAGAGATCGAGATCCGCGTCCATACGTGTAATATCGCATAGCGCAAACATTGAGAGCGACATGTTGCGCTAGGGGCAGCACATACTTATAGTCGAGTCAATATACTAATCCACTTCCCGTTTTTTGCGCAGTAAGATGGATCGAAATGGGGTTTTTTGCATTCGCTGACCTGGACATTTACGTCATCCTCTGGAGTTTTCCTGAATTTATTATGCGAACTGAAAGAAAATCGGTATCTGCGGGTTTCTTAGGGCGCTGATCTCGAATCGGCAACACTCTCCTGGGTACCTGGGGCACCGGACCTGGACATTTACGTCATCCTCTGGAGTTTTCCTGAATTTATTATGCGAACTGAAATAAAACCGGCATTCGGGGGTTTATTGGAACGCTGATCTCGAACCCCATTTCGATCCATCTTACTGCGCAAAAAACGGGAAGTGAGACCGATTTTAGTAGTATATTGACTCGACTAGTAATGTGGTAATATGTTCTATTGAGTTTTAATCAATTCGGAACATATTTTATCTGCAACAATTGTAAATTTACGATAAAATTCTTAACGGATCTTATATGCTTCTATGAGAAATGTAATCTATTCGGTTCTATACGCAAAATGGCAATTTATTTTCTATAAGAATTAATACGCAAATACACAATTCGTTATTTTTATACGGTTATATAATTTCGCTATTAACTTTTAATTGGATTTTATCCGTTTCTATGTGATACACATTCTATTTAATCCTATGAGCAAAGTGGGTTGCTATTTTCTATGTGTATTTATACGTATTATACACTTATTGATTCCCATACGGTTTTATAGTAATTTCGCTATTAACTTTTAATTGGATTTTATCCGTTTATTTGTGATACACATTATATTTGATCCTATGAGCAAAGTGGGACACTAATTTCTATGAGAATTTATAAGCATTACACATTTAGTGATTCCTATACGGTATTATAGTAATTTCGATATTAACTTTTAATTGAATTTTATTCGTTTCTATGTAATACACATTATATTTGATCCTATGAGCAAAGTGGGTTACTAATTTCTATGAGAATTTATATGCATTACACACTTAGCGATTCCTATACGATTTTATTGTAATTTCGCTATTAACATTTAATTGGATTTTATCCGTTTCTATGTGATACACATTCTATTAGATCTTATGAGCAAAGTAGCATGCTATTTTCTATGATAATTTATACGCATTACACACTTAGTGATTCCTATACGGTTTTATAGTAATTTCGCCATTAACATTTAATTGGATTTTATCCAATTCTATGTGACATACATTCTATTTGGTTCTATAAGCAAAGTTGGATAGTTTTTCTATGAGAATTTCGCTATTAACAAAGTGGGTTGCTATTTTCTATGTGTATTTATACGTATTATACACTTATTGATTCCCATACGGTTTTATAGTAATTTCGCTATTAACTTTTAATTGGATTTTATCTGTTTATTTGTGATACACATTCTATTTGATCCTATGAGCAAAGTGGGACACTAATTTCTATGAGAATTTATACGCATTACACACTTAGTGATTCCTATACGGTATTATAGTAATTTCGCTATTAACTTTTAATTGAATTTTATCCGTTTCTATGTAATACACATTATATTTGATCCTATGAGCAAAGTGGGATACTACTTTCTATGAGAATTTATACGCATTACACAGTTAGCGATTCCTATACGGTTTTATAGTAATTTCGCTATTAACTTTTAATTGGATTTTATTCGTTTCTATGTGACACACATTCTATTTGATCCTACGCGCAAAGTGGCATGCTATTTTCTGTATTTATATACACACACACACACACACACATTGCACACTTAGTGATTCCTATACGGTTTTATAGTAAATTCGCTCTTAACTTTTAATTGGTTTTTATCCATTTCTATGTGATACACATTCTATTTGATCCTTTAAGCAAAATGGCATATGCTATTTTCTATGATAATTTATACGCATTACATACTTAGTGATTTCTATACGGTTTTATAGTAATTTCGCTATTGACTTTTAATTGGATTTTATCCGTTTATATGTGATACACATTCTATTCGATCCTATGAGCAAAGTGGGATAGGAACTATTTTCTATGAGAATTTATACTCATTACACACTTAGTGAATTTTATATGCTTTTATAGTAATTTCGCTATTAACTTTTAATTGGATTTTATCCGTTTCTATGTGGTACACGCAATAAAATCCAAACAATTTGATCCTATGAGCAAAGTGGGATACTATATTTTCTATGAGAATTTATACGCATTACACACATAGTGAATTTTATACGCTTTTATAGTAATTTCGCTATTAACTTTTAATTGGATTACATCTGTTTCTATGTGTACACATTCTATTTGATTCTATGAGCAGAATGGGTAACTATTTTCTATAAAAATCAATACATGACAACACATTTTATTTGATCCTATGAGAATAATGTGATTGTATTTTCTATAAGAAAACAATAAAATCCAAACTACTTATAAATACGATTCAAATGATATAAGAACCCATAGAAAACAATATAATCCAAACTGTACATACGATTTAAATCATATAAAAACCAGAAAAAAATACAATTCAATCTGTGTGCACGATTCAAATCATATAAAAACCCATAAAAGACGATAAAATCAAAACTATAAGCATGATTCAAAACTTTTAAAAACTGTCAATACAATTCAAAGCGTATTAAATTCACTAAGTGTGTAATGCGTATAAATTCTCATAGAAAATAGCATGCCATATTGCTCATAGGATCAAATATAATGTGTATTACATAGAAACGAATAAAATCCAATTAAAAGTTAATAGCAAAATAAACCGTATAGGAATCACTAAGTGTGTAATGCGTATAAATTCTCATAGAAATTAGTATCCCACTTTGCTCATAGGATCAAATAGAATGTATATCACATAAAAACAGATATAATCCAATTAAGAGTTAAGAGCGAAATTACTATAAAACCGTATTGGAATCACTAAGGGTGTAATGCGTATAAATTCTCATAGAAATTAGTATCCACTTTGCTCATAGGATCAAATAGAATGTATATCACATAAAAACAGATAAAATCCAATTAAAAGTTAATAGCGGCATTACTATAAAACCGTATTGAAATAACTAAGTGTGTAATGCGTATAAA
The DNA here is from genome assembly GCA_947534325.1 of Agonum fuliginosum. Classification (NCBI taxonomy): domain Eukaryota; kingdom Metazoa; phylum Arthropoda; class Insecta; order Coleoptera; family Carabidae; genus Agonum; species Agonum fuliginosum. Next base: position 16,250,369 of record OX384037.1, on the reverse strand, counting down.
TTCTCATAGTAAATAGTATCCCACTTTGCTCGTAGGATCAAATAGAATGCGCATTACATAGAAACGGATAAAAACCAATTAAAAGTTAATAGCGAAATTACTATTTTCGAAGTGCTTACTTCTCCGTTATTCTTACCTGTAGCTTCTAACTTATACCTTCTACCGATATTCATATAGAAACAGATAGACTGTAACCACCATGAATGGTAAAATACATATACTTAACCATAGATTCCTATAAAATCCGTTCTACTTGTGTACCATTATATCCCATAGGAACGGATAGACTTACATTCGTATATGCGGGTAAAAACCAATAAAATAAATAACTGGATTTGCAGCAGTTTATGGTAAAATGCGCGTTCCAATACACATATTAAATACCATAGATACCTATAAAATCCGTTCTACTTGTGTACCATTATATCCCATTCGAACGGATAGACTTACATTCGTAAATGCGGATAAAAACCAATAAAATAAATAACTGTATTTCCAGCATTTTATGGTAAAATGGGTGTTTCAATACACATATCGACTACCATAGATTCCTATAAAATCCTGTTTACCATTATGTCCCATACAAACGAATAGATCATAAATTCTTATATGCGGGTAGAAAACAATAAATTAAATTACCGGATTTCCGACATTTTACGGTAAAAGAGGTGTTTCAATACACATATTGACTACCATAGAATCGTATAAACATTTTTTATACGTTTTTATTCGGCATTCTAACCAGGGATATGCTTCATTAAAATAATTATGGTTGTAATACGGCAATGTTTTATACTCCTTTAACCAACCTATAAGTAAAAGAAAAGTGAAAATGTGAGGTTAACGCAACATGAATTTGTTGATTCAACACATTAATACTATGTACCTTTTGCCCAATCTTGTTTTTCCCACTCCGTAAGATACTTTCTTGTATATTTGCCTTATTTTCCCATTGCATAAGTTTAAATCACCGTGAATTAAGTTGTTGTTGATCAACAAGTACACAACAAACACCAGACCAAAACACTGTGACGTTGACGTGTCACGTGTATGTGATAGTACTTTACTTCATTTAAGGTGAATAACGATCGAATTTGAACGCAACCTAATTTTAAAATGAAATTTTTTATTGTAGTTTTTCGGTTTAAAAATAAACAAACTGAATTACGAATTATGCAAATATAAATAGCAATAGAGTTCTATTATCTAAATAATTTAAAATGTTGAACATTTATTAATTATTTAAACACGAAAATTGTTAGTGAAAATTTTAATTAATATTTAGTCGGAAACGGGATCAAACCCGGTAATGAAAAAATTAGGCGTTGTAAATTATATGGTCATCTATACCGTCTTCCATGCTTATCAAAATTAAACTTGTATAACTTGTGGTATACAATCTATAATCATATAGTTATTGTATATGTAATTTTAAAATGATTTGAAATACGCAAAATATCAAATTTTATATTTTAACATTACCCTAAATTTTAATATTTTTTTCTCCATATCGAGGGTAGGTACGCTAATAAATATTATATTTGGCAGTAGTATTACTTATAATATGTCGAACTTGTAATATCGAAAAGAAAAAAGAAAATGTGGAAAAATTGTACTTAATAATTTATATTGGAAAAACTATTTGATATTTTGCATTGAAAATTTTCTATACTTTCGTCTAAAGAATGTTCTATGTAATACTATTTTTTATTACATTATATTACCAGAATTTATGAGATAGAAATTATTCTATAAAGATAATATTTATAATTATTTGTTCGTTTTGAAAACAAATATGTACGTTTTATATTTATAAATATCATAAACTATATAAATATAAATTTTTACCATGAAACAGTTATAAGTTTTTAAGAAAAGCAACGAAAACCGATTTTGTTACAATTATATTTTTTTTTCTTAAAAATTACAAGTTTAATAAGCGTGGAAGAGGGTACCTATAGATGACCATATAATTTACAACGCCTAATTTTTTCATTACCGGGTTTGATCCCGTTTCCGAGTAAATATTAATTAAAATTTTCACTAACAATTTTCGTGTTTAAATAATTAATAAATGTTCAACATCTTAAATTATTTAGATAATAGAACTCTATTGCTATTTATATTTGCATAATTCGTAATTCAGTTTGTTTATTTTTAAACCGAAAAACTACAATAAAAAAATTCATTTTCAAATTAGTTTGCGTTCAATTTTCGGTTGCGTTCAAATTCGGTCGTTACTCACCTTAAACTGAACTGGTAGAAGGTAGAAGATGAAGAAGAGAGAGAGAAATAACTTATCCGACATTACTTACACATTTTAAATATTCGGACGCGTTACCAACATCATTAGATCAGTTTTCCCAAGAAAAAATGAAATTTTAAAATATCGCCCATTTTTCGCCAATTTTTTTTTTATTAATCGCCCAAAAATTGAATTATCGCCGAAGCACTTTTTCTATTGCCAAATAAAAATTTTAATAGCCCATTTGGCGATAAATCGCCCAATCTGGACACCCTCATTGTAGAGACCCTGCAACGTGCTTATCCACCAAAAACTCATACTCGAAAATTTTGACCCATTACAATACCTCTCTTATAGTATATGAGGCGAGAGGTAAAAACGATAAATTTGGATCATCTCTAGATCGAAAGGTTGAATTAGGTTAGGATAAGTTAGGTCATCAATAAAAACCCATTGTTAAACAATAAGATGATGATTTAAATAAATATTACCTGCTTTGCAATGTGAAACATAGAAAAAAATTATAAGTAGGGTAAACTATACTAATTCTGGCACCCCATCAGTTATTGGCACACAATTATTTAAATTTAGTTTTCGAATATTTCATACAAAGTTAGGAACATTTGCTTGTAAAAATTAGTTTGGATGATTGTTCTGCGTGTTATGGCGCGAATATCGGAAACTTGTATCAGATTATTTACAAGTTATGGCATCCCGAAATATCAAGTGAGCGAAGACACTTAAAATTGGTGAAAAATTAAGAAAAAGAGAAGAAATCGGTATCTTTGGAAGTGTGATTTTTTAATTAAAGTAAGTATTTATAAGTTCCGCACATGTATTTTCTAGTAAAGGAATGTTTTTAGCATTAATTTCTGGCGTATTTAGAATTGATTTTAGGTTAGAAATATTAAATTTGGTAGTGCCAGTCATTGCATTTAAAATATGTTCAAATTTAGTTATTGACACCTGTGCCAATAATTGTGTATTGGCATTTAGGCTTGAAATTTCTAGTTATTAGTACTGCTTATAATTTATTTCTTATCGCGCGGTATTGGAATATTTAAATTTTAAAATTTTGTAGAATGCCTAAAGTTATTAGGGGAATCAATTTCTATAAAAAAAACTTAGGTAAGTAAATAATAATTATTGATATTATCTATGTCACATACTTTTTTTATAGATTCAGAAAATAATATGACATGCAAATATGCAACGATGAATCAAACAAGTAATGAAGAAAATATTAATAATTTTGGTACGTTGGTCGGTCAATAATTATTATTTTTGTAAAATACTAACAACATATTGTTTTCAGATATTGATAATAATAACAAGTCATTGAAAACTAAAATAAATATAATTTCATGCGAGAAGGTGAATCTAGATGTCACAAATATTTTGGCTGAAGAAAATGTATTATTAATTAAGCAACATATTTCAAAGGGCATATGTTTTCAATGCCTAAATAACATAAGAATAAGTAACAAAGGTATAAAATGTTATTCTTGTACGCGGACATATCATTTGAAGTGTGTTGATTTAAAAAATAAAAATGTAGTAAAAATGCAGTAGTTTGTAACTTAAGCTAATATTACTTATTTAAAAATTGTTCATTATTCTAAAAAAATTAATAAATACAGTTTAGTCTAAACAAATAAAATTTAATTGCTGGTTTAACTGCCATGTAACCCACTCAAAAAGTGTGCCAATCACTAATAAAAATGTAGTGCCATTAACTGATTTGAAATGCCAATTAGTAATTTTTTGGTCATATTTTGAATTTGTTTATTAAACAAATGATTTAAACATAGTATCACTTTATATGAAAATGAAGCCGTATTCTGTAAATATTCATTAAATTAACAATTTAAAGTTTAAAACAAAATATAAATTATACGCATGGAAAAACATTTTCTAATATTCGTTATGTTTTTAAAGTGTCTATTACTATATACTTTTCCGTATCCATGGATGTAATTGACGGATTGTTTACCTTATTTGAGGTTAACAATTGCGGGTAAATATGAAGCATCTGTAGCTCGCTTATTTAAAGACGACCTTTGGTGTCGCTCCTCTAATAATTAATTTTACATATTCTTATAGGAAATTTTCCGACGAATCTAATGGTGTTAATCGCCGTTTTCTATTTTACTGCGTTTATTCAAAATCCACAATTTTCAAAAAAATTACGACTTTCTGTCTACAACACATTTTTTAACTTTAACTTCTTATATCTCTAGTATTTTTTATGATAACTTAAAAATTCTTTTTGCTTTTTATTCATTTAAGTATTTCCATCGTACTGAAGTAAGAAAATTGCAATTTCATTGTTTATAAAGTGATGAAAAAAATTTAAAACTAAAAACAGACATGCCAAATTTACGATTTTGCAGTGTAATTTTCAGTGAGCGTACAGCTATGGTAATCTTAAGAGATAGACCCATACATACTGCGAAAAAGTTATAGTACAAGAATCAAAGAAAATTTTGTTCTTGAAAATTTTTTCATAAAATGTACCAGTTCTGAGAAAAACGAATATATAAATAAAACTTCTTTTGTGCTGGCGTTCGCGCGGCCCGCAGTCATGAGTTTAGCCGTTAGCCTGTGCTGTGATGCAGTCAAACGTTTGTATTTTTATATTATTTTAGTTTAGTTTTAAGGAATTTTTCACATCATAATTGTATAAAAAACAATAATTTAATGAATCCTTTTAGATTAGAACTAGCGTCAGGCCCCGCTACGCGGGCCTTTGGCTAGGTCGCGCTACCGCGCGACAAGAGGGATTCGCCCGCTCCGCGGGCTCAAACTCCGAGCGCCCTGAATGTGAGACAATTCGGCACTTCGTGCCTCAATTATAACGATTTTAACATTCAGACTCTACCGCTGCGCGCGACAAAGGAAATTCGCCCGCTTTGCGGGCTTAAGCTCCGCGGACTTTGAATGTGGGACAATTTGGCACTTCGTGCCTCAATTATAACGATTTTAACATTCAGACTCTACCGCTGCGCGCGACAAGGGGGATTCGCCCGCTTCGCGGGCTTAAGCTCCGCGTACCCTGAATGTGGGACAATTTGGCACTTCGTGCCTCAATTATAACGATTTTAACATTCAGACTCTACCGCTGCGCGCGACAAGGGGGATTCGCCCGCTTCGCGGGCTTTAGCTCCACGGACCCTGAATGTGGGACAATTTGGCACTTCGTGCCTAAATTATAACGATTTTAACATTCAGACTCTACCGCTGCGCGCGACAAGGGGAATTCGCCCGCTTCGCGGGCTTAAGCTCCGCGGACCCTGAATGTGGGACAATTTGGCACTTCGTGCCTCAATTATAACGATTTTAACATTCAGACTCTACCGCTGCGCGCGACAAGGGGGATTCGCCCGCTTCGCGGGCTTTAGCTCCACGGACCCTGAATGTGGGACAATTTGGCACTTCGTGCCTCAATTATAACGATTTTAACATTCAGACTCTACCGCTGCGCGCGACAAGGGGGATTCGCCCGCTTCGCGGGCTTTAGCTCCACGGACCCTGAATGTGGGACAATTTGGCACTTCGTGCCTCAATTATAACGATTTTAACATTCAGACTCTACCGCTGCGCGCGATAAGGAGGATTCGCCCGCTTCGCGGGCTTAAGCTCCGCGGACCCTGAATGTGGATCAATTTGGCACTTCGTGCCTCAATTATAACGATTTTAACATTTAGACTCTACCGCTGCGCGCGGTAATAAATTATTTTATTAATTAGCCCTTATCTAGGCATTTAATGTGAGGTATGAAATTCGATATGACACTATAATTTTTTCGAAAAAAATGTCGATGTTCGATCCCCATTTTTAACAATTTTATAAAATAGTTATCATCTAGCCCTTTAGTTTAAAAAAATATATAAAACTCGACGGATTTGTGATAAATTCCGAGGAAACTATAAAACCGGAAAATTCTAATATAAAATGTTTATAATTTTTACTGTAATATAAGTACTAAATTTTCTAAGTAGGTAGTCATTAGTGTTTTAAAAGGAAAATAACAAAATTTTGTGAAAACTAAAAATATGCTTTTTGTCCGACTAAAAACAAAAGCCAAATTGTTGAAAGTCATTTTAATGCATACTGTAGATTTTTTGTCCTTATTATGACCTTTAATTTGATATCAATCGCGATATAATTTAAAACATATTCAGAAAAAACAAATGCCGCTCACCGAGTGCCATAATTTTGGGCAACATTAGACGATATGTTTGATACCAATCATGATTATATTAAATTTTTATTGAAAAACAAATGCCGATCATAGAAGCCATATTTTGTACCCCTTGGTGCTAATTATAATACCATACATACTTTTGTAAAAATAGATTTGATACTTGATACAAGTGCAATAACAATCTAGATCATCTCTAGTCCGCGTCGTGTCTCGTGCTTGTCCAGTTGTTAGTTAGTGTGCGTATTCAGGATAAAGATCCCAGTAGGGCGGCTTGGGCAGGACAAACTCAAATTCAACCCAAACTCAAGTACAATAAATAAAAATCCCAATTATCGGACATCATTTTTAACACGTTTGTTAAATTTGTATATTAATTTGACATTTAAAACTTTCAGTAAAATACTGAGAAATAGTATTATCCACGGATATTGGATAAAGATACCTAATTTTAATTGAACAATTACACTTGGGTCAAAATATAATACTATAAATACTACAGTAATAAATAACAACATGATACAACTTTACAGTGCATTGTTAAATTGAATAAAAATTTTCCAAAAATATATTTCAAATATATACAAAACAATGTAAACATAATGCGTGCTCCATCTTTAAATACTCAATAAAATTTTCAAAATACTTCTATCTTATCAAATATAAAAGATAGATCCAAATAAAATTTCAAATTGGAAACGTCAAATCTGACAGTAGACAAAAAAATCATTTTTATCAAAAAGAAAACAAAAATTCCATGGCATGCTCCCATTTGCGTTCCGTGCATTTTGCAGTTTTTTCTTAATAACTTTCTTAATATACCCAATATTGGGTTGAAACATGCATAGAAATATAGTCAAATTCATCCTCTACCCATATGTCAAATGAAAAAAACAATCGAATAAAGTATAATGCCCGTATCCAAGAAGTCAAAAAATCACTGTTTTTCAACTCCCCTGCGACTACCACGCCATCTACAAAATTCATATACCCAAAAGGCACTACTTCACATGAACCTCTATGAAATAAAAAAAAGTTCATAAAAATCGGTTCACCCGTTTAGGCAGTAGGCGAGTCTAAAAACGGTTGCTAAGCTGCTGAAAATGATCTCAAGCCTTTTAGTATATAAGAAGACTAGCGTCAGGCCCCGCTACGCGGGTCTTTCGGCTAGGTCCGTGCTGCCGCACGGACTGTGTTTATATGGCCTCACACTCGCTTCGCTCGCGAGTAACATAACGAATTAATTTCGGGCCTCAAATGAATCCAATTTTACATTTAGATTAAAATTGAATTTTAAATGTCACTTTGACATTGACAGCTGTCACTTTGACATTGATTGCTGTCACTTTGATATTGATTGCTGTCACTTTGACATACGCAATATTTTCAATTAAATAATTATACATTTAACATTTATACTGTTTTTATTTGACATTTTGTGTTTGTATCTTAATAATACCAATACTAGTTTATCTGAAATGTTTACTATTCAAGAAAAAATTGAAATAGTGAAGTGGTATATTGTTGAAGATGACGTTCGACAATCGGCTTTTGTTTTTATTTGGGTAACCAGGATTGAACATTTCAAAATTAACATTGAAATCCCTCTGGTGCGTTTGCCGACGCACATATATGAAACTCGATCGATATTTATTTAAATTTTTTGTTTCGTTTTTCACCGCGTATACACTTTTCCGGTACTAATTTTTACAGCCCAGTTTTTCATGGTGGACTGACATTGTTATATGTCTATATATTAAATTAGATCTTTAGCTGTTACTGTACTAAATTTGAACCAGATCGGTGCAGTACATTTTGAGAAAGCTAGCTGCCATTTTCAAGACTAACATTTTAATATACCTGTTTCAAGACAGATTCTTAACTATTACTGTACCAAATTTGAACGCAATAGTTACAGTACATTTTGAGATATCTGTACGCCATTTTGTTGCAAGATGGCGGACTGACATTTTAATATATCTATATCATAAGTTAGATCCTTGGCTATTACTGTACCAAATTTGACCGCAATCGGTGCAGTACATTTTGAGATAGCTAGCCGCCATTTGGTTTCAAGATGGCGGATAATCTGAAATTGTTAGGTGGCAAAAGTTTATTTGCAAAATTTCAGCTCGATAGGATCCCGAGAAGTGGGTCATTTTTTACTTTTGTTTTTTTGCCATACGTATATAGACAGACTGCCAGACAGAGATGAGTACCGATGAACTTAACATAAAGAATTTAAATAAAAAACAGAAGCTAATCACCCACTACAATATTTATCACTTATTGTGTATATCAGTCCTCATCATCAAGACCTTTACTTTGATAACAAAATCAATATGATTTTAATAATTTTATGATAGGTATAAACAAATGACGATCGTCGGTCTCCATTTTGAACAACCCTTACCAATAAAACATTTAATTTGATATCATACTCATAATATAGGTATGATTCTAACATATTTTTTTAAAAACAAAAGATAATCGTCGACCACCATTTTAAATAGGTACTTACCGTAAAACCATACAATTTTGAACTCGAATACAACTTTTAGTTTATTTCGTATAAGGCATCAGTAGTTTTTAATTTTACCCCATTTTCAACGTAAATATGAAATTAATGATATTTTTCGAAGTAGGTAGGCATCATTTGAGTTTATTTTATGACCAACTACACTTCAGTTTACCAGTGTTTTCAAAAATCAAAAAAACATTGTTTTTCAATGTGTACAAACTTCTACTTGCCAGTACAGTAATAATAATAATTTCTCGCTGTATCAAAGTAATTGATTTCCAGTAACCTTATGTGTTGAGATAATTTTGAGACATAATGTAGTTAATTAGAATTATATTTACCAGAGATATAATTTTTTGTTTAAAGTCGGTACTTTTTAGGTCAAAATTCGACAACTTTGAACACTGTTTCGAGGACAGTTCAAAGGTGTAGTTAAAAATTTAAATGACGGTTTATTGTTGTTTTAGCAATGAAATACACACTAGTATTATTCTCGTACTGAATTTAAAGTCAAAAGCTATAACTGACCTTTGTTGGCAAAATTACTAAAACAATAGATGACGATAGTATGTCTTTTTTGTTAGAATATCAGGAAACACGCCATTTAATTTTTTTTTGCCAAAAATGGCTTTATTAGATCCTGAAATTGATAAGTTACTTTTTACTTTTACTTTTGCTTTTTAATTTTTGCAAAAAAAACAAGAAAAGATATCTTAAATCATTAAAATGTTTTAATTCGATTGAAATATATGCCTATAATTATAAGTATATATCTACTAAAGATGAGACTGAATTGTTATTTAACTTTCAATAGTTCATACTATCTAGTTATGCTATTTTTTATACATAATATTACTTGTTTCCTAATTTATAAGATTTACAACGGTAAAATAAATCATTTCATAATATAAAATGCTGTTTTCCTTGTTAAAAGCCCTAAAAATAGATTCATTCGTGGACGAGTTCGTGGATAATTTTTTTTTAAAGAATATCAATGTTCAATTATGTATTTAAGACGAAATAGCTTTGAGAACTGTAGTTAAAACATGGGTGTTCAAAGTTGTCCAATTTGAGATCAACTTTGAACACTACACATTTTATTTATTTTATATTATAAACAATTCAAAATTTATATTTATTTTGTGTGAGTTATACTCTATACTGCAGCTCCTATGACAGTATTTTTATTTCTCTTTATGTGCAGCTGGTTTTGAGAATTTGAGATATAACCAATAATATCTGGAAAGTGTTCAATGTTGTATGATTTTGCCCTTGAATTTGATATCAAACTCGATATGATTTTTTAATAAAAACAAATGACAATAATTGTTGTCACCATTTTCAATAATTTTATAAAGTTAGTGCTCACTTGGTAGTTTAATTTAATATCAAACTCGATATTGTTCTATGGTCTGTTCCAAATAAGAATATAGTATGGGGCAAGATACGATTTGAGCGTTCTGATTGGTCTAGCCGGAAACCAAGTTTACATCAGCGAAAAATTTGTGATATGCGCGCATCATTTAGCTGTCGAACGCCGTAGTAGTAACAGCTGGTATTGTTGAAAATGTGAGTCGTTGATTAGCGTCAGTAACGCGTGACTTGCGGAACATAACACTATTTTAAAAATAGCGCGCTACGTTTAAATTTCTATTTAATGTGTGTAAAACGGGCTGGCTCCGCAGCGCTATCTACTATACTCTTATTTGGAACCGGGTATAGGTATATAATTTTTTTTGTTAAACACAAAATGCAGATTGTCGACCTTCAATTTTAACAATTTTATAAAGTACCTAATGTTCCTCTAATCCTTTACTTTATCATCAAACGCCATGAATTTATGATACTTTCCGGTGAAAAAGTTCCTTTTTACTTCCTTGTACGAAGTAAGGAAGTATTGTAATCGCGAAAAATTTCGGTTCTCAGATTTTGACGGAAATATCCGTTTTGACCTTTTCTGAATCCATTATGACTAGTTTCGACGTGACGTCTGTACGTACGTACGGACGTATGTGTGTCGCATAACTCAAATACGGTTAGACGTAGAAAGTTGAAATTTTGTATTTAGGACTGTTATAGCATCTAGTTGTGCACCTCCTATTTTTGGTTTCAGTCTACAAACCGGAAGTAGTACTTTTTAAAAATATTTCGATAAATATTTAATTTTAGACAATTTTTTTTATTTTAAATGAAAGATTATGTGATTATTACCTACAATCGGTATTTTATAAATATTTTTGTATCTGCTATCATTTAAAAATAATTAAAGTATATATTTATAATTTATAGTATTTCGGTATCTTGTAATCCATGATCGATTAACATTTGTTACTACGTAAAATTTAAATGATTATGACATGACAGTGACAATAGTAAAATATGCTTTATATCTTCTTCTGCAGTTTAAATCAAATGACTAAAATATATTTGTGAGTATTAGTATAATAAGTTAAAAGAATTTTTAATATTATTTTACATTTTAGTTATTAAGAAAAGTATGAACACACAAGGCGTACAAGGAAGTCATGTGGTGTCCACGTCAGATTTTTTACTTTTAACAATGTTAATAATTTTTTCTTTTAATGTACCTAAACTTCTGACATTTTTTGTTGGGACTGTACTTAAATGAATGCCAAAATAAAATAAATTTTTTTTTTAAATACTAAAATTGATAAAAATACAAAAAGATGGTTCTTTCGATTATTACTTAATATAATTTACAAATTGCTTCTATTACTAATATAACTTAAGATACATGCATCTGAAATATTAAATTGTAAACTGTAAACGTCAGTTTGACAGAACATAGCACTGTTTTTGTTTGAAATATGTTAACACTTTTTACCCTAAATGTACTAAAACTTCTGATGTCTTTTTCTGTGACTGTACTTTGTAATGACTGTCAAAATAAAATAAACTTTTTAAAAGTAGTACTAAATTTGATACAAATAATATTTAAAATATTTACCTACGCTCTCTCTAATTATAACTCAATATAATTAACAAATTGCTTCTATTAATTATATTACTTTAGATAAATGCATTTTAAATCTCGAATTGTATACGTCAGTTTTTAATTAATAACTGAACATGAACTTCTTATTAGTTACTTTATATATATATATATATATATATATATATATATATATATATATATATATATAAGTGCTCGTTCAATCTTTATTTATGCATAGGTACATATTTGATGTCGTATGCAACTGGGTACTGATTTTCTACTAAATTAATTTCAGAAGGAACTAAACCAAATTCCTTCAGCAGTGGAAAAAAATTTCGACTCGCTTCGCTCGGCCAAGGCCTGTATTTTTCAAAAACAAAAATTTTACTATAAAAAGTTTGGCCCACTTAATTTTTTACTCGCCCATCCTTAGCCCACCTAAAAAACCCGCATTACGTTCCTGAGATCTCAGTAGGCCCAAAGTAGGCCAGATAGCGGGCAGGACAAACTCAAACTCAACCCAAACTCAAGTACAATAAAAATAAAAATTATCGGACGCCATTTTTAACACGTTTGTTGAATAGGGTACTTAACATTTTTTTATATTGCAGAAATTTTTATTTTTGTACAATATTTGACAATAAAGATAATTAATGTAAAAAAAATCAACAAATATGTTACCAATGTTTCTAAAAATTGATGTAAATTTTACATGCTTCAAAGCATCCCCTCTAATGTGACGTCACGTATGCTAGGCATAAGCCGCAGGTGCGTTGATGTTTTATTTGGGAGAGATGTAAGGGGGTTATTTTGTAATGTCAAAGTGACAGCGATTTTAAAGTTTATTTTATTTCTTACCTGAAACTACTCTTTGCACAAACAATATGTTGTAAAATTAATACTTATATCGCTTATATCTCAAAATAAATATAAAACACGCAGAGGTTCTATTTTGATATCTTCAAAATTTCAAAATTGTCACTGTCAACACAATCACAACAAAAACAAACTTCCCCTTTGCCCCACAGACATACGTAGCAAAAAAAGTATAGCTGTCTTCGTCTAACACTACGACGGCACGTAGAAACTTAACCCAAACATGCGAAGCACACGTGACGTCACAAAAAATACCTGAATTTTCAATAATTTTTTTCTCCTGTAATAATAAAATTTATGCAAAATAAAAAAATACGTCAAACTTAGATTCAAAAATAGTTTAACATATAAAAAAATCAGCATAGGTGTTAAGTACCCTATTTGTTAATTAATTTGACATTTAAAATTGTCAGTAAAATAATGGGAATTATACATAGTATTAGCCACGGTTTGATATATATGGGTAGGTACCTAATTGTAATTAAAATTTAAACTTGTGTCAAAATATGACATAAATATAGTAATAAATAGTAACATGATGCAACTTCACAGTAGTGCATTGTTATTAAATAAAATAATTTCAAAAATTATATTTCAAATTTAACATAACTACCTATATGTAAACATAACGCATATGTTCCATCTTTAAGTATTTAATAAAATTTTCAAAACACTCTTACCTTATCAATTATGAAAAATATATCGAAATAAAATTTCGAATTGGAAACGTCAAATCAAATCTGACACGAATTGACAAAAAAAATCTTGTTTTATAAAAAAGAAAACACAAAAATTCCATGGCATACTCCCAGCTGTGTTCCGTGCATTTTTCGGTTTTTTCCTAATAACTTTTTTAATATAGACAATATTGGTACAAAACATGTATTAAAAATATAGTCAAAAACATCCTTTACCTATATATCAAATGAAAAAAACAATCGATCAAAGTATAATACCCGTTGCTAAGGAGTGAAAAAAGAGTGAGTTTTTTTCATTTCTCACTGAAACTATGACCCCTACAACAATGAAATATACAAAAGGCACTAGTGAAAATAACCGTTAATAATATAAAAAAAGTTTGATTAAAATCGATCCAATAATAAAACGTGTAGAAGAAAAAAAAGTTTGGTTGCTAACATGATGAAAACATAGTGAATTAAGCTAATTAGTATATATAGACTAGCGTCAGGCCCCGCTACGCGGGCCTTCAGCTAGGTCGCGCTGCCGCGAGACAAGGGGGATTCGCCCGCTTCGCGGACTCAAGTTCCGCGGACTCTGAATATGGAAGGATTCGGCACTTCGTGCCTCAATTATAACGATTTTAACATTTAGACTCTACCGAAAAACATTATTTAATTACAATTTCAAATTATTCATCTTCCGCCTTCTTCAATATAAATTTTAGTAAAGGCATTAAAAATAAATAGGTATCCTGGTTATCCAACTAAAAACAAAAGACTATTGTCGAACGTCATCTTGAACAATATTGTAGGTACCTTATCAAAACCTTTAATTTGATATATCAAACTTGAAATAATTCTACTATTTTGAAAGGAAAAAAACAGAAGCTAATCACCCACTATCATATTTATCACTTATTGTGTATATGACTCCTCATCAGCAAGATCAAGACCTTTACTTTGATATTAAAAACAATATGATTTTAACAATTTTAAGATATAAACAAATGACTATCGGCGTTCTCCATTTTGAACAATCTTGTATTAGCTCTGTTATCAAGATATTTAATTTGATATCATACTCAATAGGTAAGTATGATTCTAACAAAAGACAATCGTCGGCCAACATTTTAAATAATTTTATTAATTAGCCCTCATTAGCTCTTTAATTTGACATCAAACTCGAATTGATTTTTTTTTAATGAAAACAATTGTTAATCGTCTGCCACCATTTTAAATAATTTTATTAATAAGGTACCCTTTATTTTTAACCCTTAATTTTTAATCAAATTCGATTTGATTTAATAATTTTTTGATAAAAACAAATGACAATCGGTCGCCATTTTCAACAATTTTATAAAGTAGTGCTCACCTGACCGATTTAAATTATTTTATTAATTAGGTAGCCCATGGCCAGCCCTTTAATTTGATATCAAACTGATATATTTCTATATTGATTTTAATAAAAATAAATGACTTTTAGTTTATTTCGTATAAGGCATCAGTAGTTTTTAATTTTACCCCATTTTCAACGTAAATATGAAATTAATGATATTTTTCGAAGTAGGTAGGCATCATTTGAGTTTATTTTATGACCAACTACACTTCAGTTTACCAGTGTTTTCAAAAGTCAAAAAAACATTGTTTTTCAATGTGTACAAACTTCTACTTGCCAGTACAGTAATAATAATAATTTCTCGCTGTATCAAAGTAATTGATTTCCAGTAACCTTATGTGTTGAGATAATTTTGAGACATAATGTAGTTAATTAGAATTATATTTACCAGAGATATAATTTTTTGTTTAAAGTCGGTACTTTTTAGGTCAAAATTCGACAACTTTGAACACTGTTTCGAGGACAGTTCAAAGGTGTAGTTAAAAATTTAAATGACGGTTTATTGTTGTTTTAGCAATGAAATACACACTAGTATTATTCTCGTACTGAATTTAAAGTCAAAAGCTATAACTGACCTTTGTTGGCAAAATTACTAAAACAATAGATGACGATAGTATGTCTTTTTTGTTAGAATATCAGGAAACACGCCATTTAATTTTTTTTGCCAAAAATGGCTTTATTAGATCCTGAAATTGATAAGTTACTTTTTACTTTTACTTTTGCTTTTTAATTTTTGCAAAAAAAACAAGAAAAGATATCTTAAATCATTAAAATGTTTTAATTCGATTGAAATATATGCCTATAATTATAAGTATATATCTACTAAAGATGAGACTGAATTGTTATTTAACTTTCAATAGTTCATACTATCTAGTTATGCTATTTTTTATACATAATATTACTTGTTTCCTAATTTATAAGATTTACAACGGTAAAATAAATCATTTCATAATATAAAATGCTGTTTTCCTTGTTAAAAGCCCTAAAAATAGATTCATTCGTGGACGAGTTCGTGGATAATTTTTTTTTAAAGAATATCAATGTTCAATTATGTATTTAAGACGAAATAGCTTTGAGAACTGTAGTTAAAACATGGGTGTTCAAAGTTGTCCAATTTGAGATCAACTTTGAACACTACACATTTTATTTATTTTATATTATAAACAATTCAAAATTTATATTTATTTTGTGTGAGTTATACTCTATACTGCAGCTCCTATGACAGTATTTTTATTTCTCTTTATGTGCAGCTGGTTTTGAGAATTTGAGATATAACCAATAATATCTGGAAAGTGTTCAATGTTGTATGGTTTTGCCCTTGAATTTGATATCAAACTCGATATGATTTTTTAATAAAAACAAATGACAATAATTGTTGTCACCATTTTCAATAATTTTATAAAGTTAGTGCTCACTTGGTAGTTTAATTTAATATCAAACTCGATATTGTTCTATGGTCTGTTCCAAATAAGAATATAGTATGGGGCAAGATACGATTTGAGCGTTCTGATTGGTCTAGCCGGAAACCAAGTTTACATCAGCGAAAAATTTGTGATATGCGCGCATCATTTAGCTGTCGAACGCCGTAGTAGTAACAGCTGGTATTGTTGAAAATGTGAGTCGTTGATTAGCGTCAGTAACGCGTGACTTGCGGAACATAACACTATTTTAAAAATAGCGCGCTACGTTTAAATTTCTATTTAATGTGTGTAAAACGGGCTGGCTCCGCAGCGCTATCTACTATACTCTTATTTGGAACCGGGTATAGGTATATAATTTTTTTTGTTAAACACAAAATGCAGATTGTCGACCTTCAATTTTAACAATTTTATAAAGTACCTAATGTTCCTCTAATCCTTTACTTTATCATCAAACGCCATGAATTTATGATACTTTCCGGTGAAAAAGTTCCTTTTTACTTCCTTGTACGAAGTAAGGAAGTATTGTAATCGCGAAAAATTTCGGTTCTCAGATTTTGACGGAAATATCCGTTTTGACCTTTTCTGAATCCATTATGACTAGTTTCGACGTGACGTCTGTACGTACGTACGGACGTATGTGTGTCGCATAACTCAAATACGGTTAGACGTAGAAAGTTGAAATTTTGTATTTAGGACTGTTATAGCATCTAGTTGTGCACCTCCTATTTTTGGTTTCAGTCTACAAACCGGAAGTAGTACTTTTTAAAAATATTTCGATAAATATTTAATTTTAGACAATTTTTTTTATTTTAAATGAAAGATTATGTGATTATTACCTACAATCGGTATTTTATAAATATTTTTGTATCTGCTATCATTTAAAAATAATTAAAGTATATATTTATAATTTATAGTATTTCGGTATCTTGTAATCCATGATCGATTAACATTTGTTACTACGTAAAATTTAAATGATTATGACATGACAGTGACAATAGTAAAATATGCTTTATATCTTCTTCTGCAGTTTAAATCAAATGACTAAAATATATTTGTGAGTATTAGTATAATAAGTTAAAAGAATTTTTAATATTATTTTACATTTTAGTTATTAAGAAAAGTATGAACACACAAGGCGTACAAGGAAGTCATGTGGTGTCCACGTCAGATTTTTTACTTTTAACAATGTTAATAATTTTTTCTTTTAATGTACCTAAACTTCTGACATTTTTTGTTGGGACTGTACTTAAATGAATGCCAAAATAAAATAAATTTTTTTTTTAAATACTAAAATTGATAAAAATACAAAAAGATGGTTCTTTCGATTATTACTTAATATAATTTACAAATTGCTTCTATTACTAATATAACTTAAGATACATGCATCTGAAATATTAAATTGTAAACTGTAAACGTCAGTTTGACAGAACATAGCACTGTTTTTGTTTGAAATATGTTAACACTTTTTACCCTAAATGTACTAAAACTTCTGATGTCTTTTTCTGTGACTGTACTTTGTAATGACTGTCAAAATAAAATAAACTTTTTAAAAGTAGTACTAAATTTGATACAAATAATATTTAAAATATTTACCTACGCTCTCTCTAATTATAACTCAATATAATTAACAAATTGCTTCTATTAATTATATTACTTTAGATAAATGCATTTTAAATCTCGAATTGTATACGTCAGTTTTTAATTAATAACTGAACATGAACTTCTTATTAGTTACTTTATATATATATATATATATATATATATATATATATATATATATATATATATATATATATATATATATATATATATATATATATATATATATATATAAGTGCTCGTTCAATCTTTATTTATGCATAGGTACATATTTGATGTCGTATGCAACTGGGTACTGATTTTCTACTAAATTAATTTCAGAAGGAACTAAACCAAATTCCTTCAGCAGTGGAAAAAAATTTCGACTCGCTTCGCTCGGCCAAGGCCTGTATTTTTCAAAAACAAAAATTTTACTATAAAAAGTTTGGCCCACTTAATTTTTTACTCGCCCATCCTTAGCCCACCTAAAAAACCCGCATTACGTTCCTGAGATCTCAGTAGGCCCAAAGTAGGCCAGATAGCGGGCAGGACAAACTCAAACTCAACCCAAACTCAAGTACAATAAAAATAAAAATTATCGGACGCCATTTTTAACACGTTTGTTGAATAGGGTACTTAACATTTTTTTATATTGCAGAAATTTTTATTTTTGTACAATATTTGACAATAAAGATAATTAATGTAAAAAAAATCAACAAATATGTTACCAATGTTTCTAAAAATTGATGTAAATTTTACATGCTTCAAAGCATCCCCTCTAATGTGACGTCACGTATGCTAGGCATAAGCCGCAGGTGCGTTGATGTTTTATTTGGGAGAGATGTAAGGGGGTTATTTTGTAATGTCAAAGTGACAGCGATTTTAAAGTTTATTTTATTTCTTACCTGAAACTACTCTTTGCACAAACAATATGTTGTAAAATTAATACTTATATCGCTTATATCTCAAAATAAATATAAAACACGCAGAGGTTCTATTTTGATATCTTCAAAATTTCAAAATTGTCACTGTCAACACAATCACAACAAAAACAAACTTCCCCTTTGCCCCACAGACATACGTAGCAAAAAAAGTATAGCTGTCTTCGTCTAACACTACGACGGCACGTAGAAACTTAACCCAAACATGCGAAGCACACGTGACGTCACAAAAAATACCTGAATTTTCAATAATTTTTTTCTCCTGTAATAATAAAATTTATGCAAAATAAAAAAATACGTCAAACTTAGATTCAAAAATAGTTTAACATATAAAAAAATCAGCATAGGTGTTAAGTACCCTATTTGTTAATTAATTTGACATTTAAAATTGTCAGTAAAATAATGGGAATTATACATAGTATTAGCCACGGTTTGATATATATGGGTAGGTACCTAATTGTAATTAAAATTTAAACTTGTGTCAAAATATGACATAAATATAGTAATAAATAGTAACATGATGCAACTTCACAGTAGTGCATTGTTATTAAATAAAATAATTTCAAAAATTATATTTCAAATTTAACATAACTACCTATATGTAAACATAACGCATATGTTCCATCTTTAAGTATTTAATAAAATTTTCAAAACACTCTTACCTTATCAATTATGAAAAATATATCGAAATAAAATTTCGAATTGGAAACGTCAAATCAAATCTGACACGAATTGACAAAAAAAATCTTGTTTTATAAAAAAGAAAACACAAAAATTCCATGGCATACTCCCAGCTGTGTTCCGTGCATTTTTCGGTTTTTTCCTAATAACTTTTTTAATATAGACAATATTGGTACAAAACATGTATTAAAAATATAGTCAAAAACATCCTTTACCTATATATCAAATGAAAAAAACAATCGATCAAAGTATAATACCCGTTGCTAAGGAGTGAAAAAAGAGTGAGTTTTTTTCATTTCTCACTGAAACTATGACCCCTACAACAATGAAATATACAAAAGGCACTAGTGAAAATAACCGTTAATAATATAAAAAAAGTTTGATTAAAATCGATCCAATAATAAAACGTGTAGAAGAAAAAAAAGTTTGGTTGCTAACATGATGAAAACATAGTGAATTAAGCTAATTAGTATATATAGACTAGCGTCAGGCCCCGCTACGCGGGCCTTCAGCTAGGTCGCGCTGCCGCGAGACAAGGGGGATTCGCCCGCTTCGCGGACTCAAGTTCCGCGGACTCTGAATATGGAAGGATTCGGCACTTCGTGCCTCAATTATAACGATTTTAACATTTAGACTCTACCGAAAAACATTATTTAATTACAATTTCAAATTATTCATCTTCCGCCTTCTTCAATATAAATTTTAGTAAAGGCATTAAAAATAAATAGGTATCCTGGTTATCCAACTAAAAACAAAAGACTATTGTCGAACGTCATCTTGAACAATATTGTAGGTACCTTATCAAAACCTTTAATTTGATATATCAAACTTGAAATAATTCTACTATTTTGAAAGGAAAAAAACAGAAGCTAATCACCCACTATCATATTTATCACTTATTGTGTATATGACTCCTCATCAGCAAGATCAAGACCTTTACTTTGATATTAAAAACAATATGATTTTAACAATTTTAAGATATAAACAAATGACTATCGGCGTTCTCCATTTTGAACAATCTTGTATTAGCTCTGTTATCAAGATATTTAATTTGATATCATACTCAATAGGTAAGTATGATTCTAACAAAAGACAATCGTCGGCCAACATTTTAAATAATTTTATTAATTAGCCCTCATTAGCTCTTTAATTTGACATCAAACTCGAATTGATTTTTTTTTAATGAAAACAATTGTTAATCGTCTGCCACCATTTTAAATAATTTTATTAATAAGGTACCCTTTATTTTTAACCCTTTAATTTAAACCCTTAATTTTTAATCAAATTCGATTTGATTTAATAATTTTTTGATAAAAACAAATGACAATCGGTCGCCATTTTCAACAATTTTATAAAGTAGTGCTCACCTGACCGATTTAAATTATTTTATTAATTAGGTAGCCCATGGCCAGCCCTTTAATTTGATATCAAACTGATATATTTCTATATTGTTTTTAATAAAAATAAATGACGATCGTCGGCCACCATTTTAAATAATTTTATTAATTAGGTAGCCCTTATCCAGCTCTTGAATTTGATATCAAACTCGACTTGATTTTTTGATAGAAACAAATGACAATCGTTGGTCGCCATTTTCAACAATTTTATAAAAATGTGCTCACCTGATCGATTTATATTATTTTATTAATGAGGTAGCCTATTTTCAACCCTTTAATTTGATATCAAACTTGATATAATTCTATATTGTTAAAAAAAAAATGACAAACGTCGGCCACCATTTTAAATAATTTTATAATTAGGTAGCCCATGTCCAGCCCTTTAATTTGATATCAAACTGATATAATTCTATATTGTTTTTGATAAAAATATATTACGATCGTCGGCCACCATTTTAAATAATTTTATTAATTAGGTAGCCCTTATCCAACTCTTGAATTTGATATCAAACTCGACATGATTTTTTGATAGAAACAAATGACAATCGTTGGTCGCCATTTACAACAATTTTATAAAGTTGTGCTCACCTGATCGATTTATATTATTTTATGAATGAGGTAACCCATTTTCAACCCTTTAATTTGATATCAAACTTGATATAATTCTATATTGTTTTTAATAAAAATAAATGACAATCGTCGGCCACCATTTTAAATAATTTTATTAATCAGGTAGCCCTTATCCAGACCTTGAATTTGATATCAAACTCGATATAATTTTTTTGTAGAAACAATTGACAATCGTTGGTCGCCATTTTCAACAATTTTATAAAGTAGTTCTCACCTGATCGATTTATATTATTTTATTAATTAGGTAGCCCATTTTCAACCCGTTAATTTTATATCAAACTTGATATAATTCTATATTGTTTTTTAAAAAAATGAAAAACGTCGGCCACCATTTTAAATAATTTTATTAATTAGGTAGCCCTTATCCAGCCCTTGAATTTGATATCAAACTCGATATGATTTTTTGTTAAAAACAAATGACAATCCTTGGTCGCCATTTTCAACAATTTTATAAAGTAGTGCTCACCTGACCGATTTAAATTATTTTAATAATTAGGTAGTCCATTTTCAGCCCTTTATTTGATATCTAACTTGATATAATTCTATATTGTTTAAAAAAAAAAAATTGACAATCGTCGGCCACCATTTTAAATAATTTTATTAATTAGGTAGCCCTTATCCAGCCCCTGAATTTGATATCAAACTCGATATGATTATTTAATAAAAACAAATAACAATAATTATTGTTGGTCGCCATTTTCAACAATTTTATAAAGTTAGTGCTCACTTCTTTTGTTGGAACTGTACTTGATATGACTGTCAAAATAAAATAAATATTTAAAAAAATAGTAATATTCATAAAGATACAAAAAATAGTTCTTTCGATTATTACTTAATATAATTTACAAATTGCTTTTATTACTAATATAACTTAAGATACATGCATCTGAAATATCGAATTGTAAACTGTAAACGTCAGTTTGACAGAACATAGCATTGTTTTTTCCCAAATATGTTAACAATTTTTACCCTGAATGTACTAAAACTTCTGATGTCTTTTTCTGTGACTGTACTTTGTAATGATTGTCAAAGTAAAATAAATTTTTTAAAAGTAGTACTAAAATTGATGAAAATATTAAAAATATTTACGCTCCTTCTATTATAACTCAATATAATTAACAAATTTCTTCTATTAATTATATTAATTAAGAAAAGTGCATTTGAAATCTCGAATTGTAAACGTCAGTTTGACACAATGTAGCATTGTTTTTTATTCAACAGTCAGTTGTTGAACATTTGAGCATTCAAAGCTCTGATTCACTGATGAAATCTAAGTTTTTCATTAATAACTAAAAAACTATTATAACTGGAACATTGAGACCTGGTCGCATGGACTCCCTATTAATCCCTTACTATGTATACCAATTTTTAAATCGATAGATTAAACCATTCATTTGTTATTAACGAAAATCAAAAAGTCAGTTTTTGCCATTTTTCTCAAACAAAAGAAAATCAAAAACAATTGAACTATACAAAGGTTTTTGCGTCTCGACACCCTCTATCACCTCGTAAAAAAATCATGAAAATCGGATAATTAGTTTATAACGTTGTGCAGTTCTAAATGCGTTGCTAGTTTGACGAAAAAATCAACAACTCTAAGCCTTTTAGTATATAAGACTAGCGTCAGGCCCCGCTACGCGGGTCTTTCAGCTAGGTCCGTGCTGCCGCACGGACTGTGTTTATATGGCCTCATACTCGCTTCGCTCGCGAGTAACATAACGAATTAATTTCGGACCTCAAATGAATCCAATTTTACATTTAGATTAAAATTGAATTTTAAATGTCACTTTGACATTGACAGCTGTCACTTTGACATTGATTGCTGTCACTTTGATATTGATTGCTGTCACTTTGATATTGTTGCTGTCACTTTGACATACGCAATATTTTCAATTAAATAATTATACATTTAAAATTGTTGCAAAATCCGAAAGTGGATTTGTCATCTGACAAATTCATTTGTTACGAAATGTTTTACTAAATTTAGATTGCGACTTAACAAGGATACATAAACAAAACATTTTCGTTACTTAGGACAGCGTGGTTTGTTTTAATTTAAAAATTAATTGTTGTATGAAAAAATACTTGATCATGTCAATCATGAACAATGTTAAGTTGACCATCGCTGTATACGGGTTAAACGGGTTATACTATAGTTTACATGGAATACTGAAAATATTTTATGACATTATTTTTATTATAGGTAGATAACTTCAGAGTGCATTTTACGTCAAAAATTTTTAAATTTTTAAATACACAATTTTTGAACTATAAAAAAAGTAAATAAACACATCTACACTTAAGTTATATAGGTTAGGTACTTACATTAATTTCAAAATCATGATAAACATGGTGTATTATCATCCTGTCTAGTAATAAAATAACAACTGTCAAACCACCAACTTTCGTTATTCATCTTAAAAATTACATGGACAGCTCAATCTAATATGAAAATGGCCAAAAAATGCATGTTTTTTAAAAATTTCTCATACATTATGAATTTAAAAAAATCCAAAACAAATGTAAGAATATAGTCTAAATAAATATCTATTTTATAAAAAAAAATTCATAAAAATCGCTTAAACCATTTAACTTCTAGACGTTCTGAAAAGTTTCAACTTGAAAGAAATATAGTGAACCCAAGCTCTTTTAATATATGGATAGCGTCAGGCCCCGCTACGCGGGCTTACGGCTAGGTCGCGCTACCGCGCGACAAGGAAAATTCGACCGCTTCGCGGGCTCAAGCTCCGCAGCCCCTGAATGTGGGACAATTCGGCACTTCGTGCCTCAATTATAACGATTTTAACATTCAGACTCTACCGCTGCGCGCGAGAAGGGGGATTCGCCCGCTTCGCAAC
Source organism: Agonum fuliginosum (assembly GCA_947534325.1). Classification (NCBI taxonomy): domain Eukaryota; kingdom Metazoa; phylum Arthropoda; class Insecta; order Coleoptera; family Carabidae; genus Agonum; species Agonum fuliginosum. Next base: position 16,225,985 of record OX384037.1, on the reverse strand, counting down.
GTCCGTATAGTTAGCACCCCCACTTCAGAAAAATAAAAAAATAAAAAAGCCATAATTTTGTGCTAATTATGTGCTAATTTTGTACTATCATTAAAAATTTTGTGCTAAATCCGAAACCGCGAAAACGGACGTCACTTTATTGGAGGTGCTAACTATACGTATAGTTGGCACCGCCCTACACTAAATTATCACAAAATGAAAAAATTGTTAGCCTATAATTATGTGCTAATTTTGTACTAACATTAAAATTTTTGTGCTAAATCCGTAACCGCGAAAACAGAAGTCGCTCTATTGGAGGTGCTAACTATACGTATAGTTGGCACCGCCCTACACTAAATTATCACAAAATGAAAAAAATTGTTAGCCTATAATTATGTGCTAATTATGTGCTAATTTTGTACTACCACAAAAATTTTTGTGCTAAATCCGAAACCGCTAAAACGGTAGTCGCTCCAATGGAGGTGCTAACTATACGTATAGTTGGCACCGTCCTACACCAAATCCTATTAATTTATTCTATGAATTATAATGAGACAATTTTTAAATTAGTTATAGTTATCAATATTATCGAAATATTTAAAAAATACAGAAAATTAGTCAAATACCACAGTCTGTCACAGTGTTCGTATTACAAAGTTTCGTACGTATGTCTATCTGAAGTCACCACTATAGGGCTGCGATCTTAATCGAGATCGCCTGTAGGTATTCACAAATATATTTTAGTCTTTTTATGTAAACTGCAGAAGAAGATATTAACGATTGTCACTGTCACTGTTTGACACTCTAAATGTCTAAATTATAAACAATAATTTAATTCCTAAATAGTACCATACACAGAAAAATTTACAAATAACTGGGTTCCTAAGATTTGTATTATAACGTTGGTTGTTAAATGTTTGTAACATTTTGAGTTATAGAGCCCGAAAAAATATATCACATACGACCTAACGCACATACACACAGACACAGAAAATCTCGAAAATACTTTATTCGTATTCTATGGATCCTAAAACGTGCTTATCCACTAAAAACTCACACTCGACCCGTCACAATACCTCCCCTTATAGAATATAAGGCGGGAGGTTAAAATTTATTCTGCCAAGTTACAATATAGGTAAACTAGGGCATGACATATTTCTTAGTACTAAAATGTTCATAATTACTCAGAAAAACACTTTTGTATTATAAGAAAAAAAAGTGGTTTTATTTAAACTAACTTTTCTTTTATTATTAATTTGCGACTTGATCATATTCATGCCCTAATATAAATTAAATTAAATTTTCGACAAAAAAATATTACATTATTTGGTAAAGCCGTTTTATAATTGTTAAAATTGTTTATTTTTGGAGATATCTTCAATATATTCATTCGTACGCAACCTTAATACCTACTTTAATCAAAAACCTGTAATTACTTCAGATTCATTTAAATAAACATTTAAAATAAATTTTTACTACGTAAACATATTTTATAGAAAGTAAACTAGTTTGCATAAAATTTTGTTAATAATAGTGACCAAATTCAGATTGTTATGTACATTAGTCGATAGTCCGTCTTACAGTGTTACGTTTGTCGGGAGAAGGTGCCACGCTCGCCGGCATCAGCTTCATACCGAGCCCGCACTTACTCGTTTACATTTTAATTGCTTATAAATAGATCTTAAAGTTTATAGGTCATAAATGACAACGATTGTGACTCTGTCTGAACACTATAAAAAATTTAATATCAGTACCTATACATAATTCAATTATTTTTAAAATGTGGATAAAGATGGCTTTTAAACGTATCCGAAATAATCCTCAAATCAAAATAATACATAATAAGTTTCCGAACTGTACCAATGTGCCTGTCTCTTATGTAGTGTATAATTTTGGTAATTGTAATCGACTTACCCTTTTATTGAAGAAAATCTACAGAAAACTTTGTCTCTTATAAAATCCAAAGCAAAAGATGCAAAATACAATGATTAGTGGAGCATGTACCTATGTGCTCAAAATAAAACACAGAAATGTTTTGGAGTGAATTAAATCTTGGGAATATTTGAGGAGAGTGCTAGTCAAAAGAATTAGTCACTGTTCTTAAATTACTTAAATTCCCAGATTTTGTATTCTTTTGGAAGAGCAGGTACAATAACGTCAAGGTAAGTAGGTAATAGGAACAGTGTATTAAAATTATCGTTGAAAGTAAGATTAACATAACGGACTGTACACACACTGTACAAAAAACATAACTTAAATAAATTTCAAATTCATTCATTTTTACTGCTGTTAAGTTTTTGTAATTATTTTCTTGCCAAAGTTATAGAAAAAACTGCAAATACTGTATATTTTGTATTATATGTAACCCAAACCAAAACATAAGCCGTTAATATAATAATTTGCAAAAAAGTATTCCTGGGTTCAAGTTCTTTTGAAAAGTAAAAACAAGCGTCCACAATTACAAAATAATAATAAAAAATCTGATGTGGCCAGTACAAGACCTCTCACCAGAACTCTATTCTTTTTACTTTTACAAATATATTATAATATACTAATAATAATATACTTTATTTCCTATAGAAACATTACATGTTTATGAGGTGTCAAAATTACAATAAAATAACATGTTAAAAAATTGTTAATTAAAAATTGTAATATTATAGGTAGGTAATACTACAACTCACAAATATGTTGTAGTCATTTTATTTAAACTGCAGAAGAAGATATAAACGATATTTTATTATTGTAACTGTCATGTCATAATCATTCAAATTTTACGTAGTAACAAAAATTATTAAACGATCATGGACTACAACATACCCAAATACTAAATTATAAGTATATACATTAAAAGATAAGTACCTACTAGATACATAAAAATCTATAAAACATAATCTTTCATTTAAAATAAAAAAATTATATTTAATTAATTATCTATCGAAATATTTAAAAAAAGTATTACTTCCGGTTTACTGATTGAAACTAAAATTATTTTGGGTTATTAAGATCCGTATTAAAACCTAAATATAAAATTTTCAATTTTAATGTTTGATATTTTTTGAGTTATCGTTCCCGAAAAAATTGTAACACACACACACACACACACATTTCGAAAATGATAAATTCTTACTCTTGGGACCCTAAAACGTGCTTATCCACCAAAAACGCGTCACAATACCTCTCTTATAAAATATGAGGGAAGAAGTAAAAATAAAAATTGTGCTCTCTTTTATAACCTTTAATCAAATCTAATTTAAAATAGTAGAAATGTGAAAAGGTAGGAATTACGTTTAGTAAACTGGTAATACGCACCTAAATGTAGTATCCTAGAAACAAAAATGTATGTTATTGTTCCTAAAACGCGAATAGCACAAAATTTTAAATGTTAGTACAAAATTTGCATATAATTACACGAAATTATAGACAAATAATTTTATCATGTTGTGATAATTTAGTGTAGCACGGTGCCAACTATACGTATAGTTAGCACCTTCATAGAGCGACTATACCCTTTTAGCTGTTTCGGATTTAGAACAAAATTTTTAATGTTAGTACAAAATTTTCACAAAATTATAGGCTAATAATTTATTCATGTTGTGATTATTTAGTGTAAGACGGTGCTAACTACTTATACTTAGTTAGCACCTCCATATTAGAGCGACTACCGTTTAAAGGGATTTCGGATTTAGCACAAAATTTTTAATGTTAGTACAAAAATAGCACATAATTAGCACATAATTATAGCCTAACAATTTTTTTCATTTTGTGATAATTTAGTGTAGGGCGGTGCCAACTATACGTATAGTTAGCACCTCCAATAGAGCGACTTCTGTTTTCGCGGTTTCGGATTTAGCACAAAAATTTTAATGTTAGTACAAAATTAGCACATAATTAGCACATAATTATAGGCTAACAATTTTTTCATTTTGTGATAATTTAGTGTAGGGCGGTGCCAACTATACGTATAGTTAGCACCTCCAATAGAGTGACGTCCGTTTTCGCGGTTTCGGATTTAGCACAAAATTTTTAATGTTAGTACAAAATTAGCACATAATTAGCACAAAATTATGGCATTTAAATTTTTTTATTTTTTTGAAGTGGGGGTGCTAACTATACGGACGTCGCTTCGCAGGCTTAGGCTCCGCGGACCCTGAATGGGGGACAATTTGGCACTTCGTGCTTCAATTATAACGATTTTAACATTCAGACTTTATCGCTGCGCTCGACAAGGGGGATTCGCCCGCTTCGCGGGATTAAACTCCGCGGACCCTGAATGTGGGACAATTTGGCACTTCGTGCCTCAATTATAACGATTATAACATTTAGACTCTACCGAAAAAATTGTATGATGAAATTAAAATTATTTAATTACAACTTCATATTATTCATCTTCCTTCTTCAATATAAATTATATTTATGCCATTAAAATTTTAGAATAAAATAACATAATACCTATGTGTAATTAAATTAATTTGATATCAAACTTGAAATTATTCTATTATTAAAAAACAAAGTTTTTGATAATAAATCCATTATATATGAGGCTCGATCGATATTTATTTAAATTTTTTGTGCACAGATTTTTGTTTCGTTTTTCACCGCGTAAACACTTTTCCGGTACTAATTTTTACAGCCCAGTTTTTTATGGTGGACTGACATTGTTATATACCTATAGTAGGTATATTAAATTAGATCTTTAGCTGTTACTGTACTAAATTTGAACCAGATCGGTGCAGTACGTTTTGAGATAGCTAGCTGCCATTTTGTTTCAAGATGGCGGACTAACATTTTAATATACCTATGTTTTAAGACAGATTCTTAGCTATTACTGTACCAAATTTTAACGCAATAGTTACAGTACATTTTGATATATCTGTCAGCCATTTTGTTTCAAGATGGCGGACTGACATTTTAATATATCTATATCATAAGTTAGATCCTTGGCTATTAGTGTACCAAATTTTACCGCAATCGGTGCAGTACATTTTGAGATTGTTAGCCGCCATTTGGTTTCAAGATGGCGGATAATTTGAAATGTTGCCAAAGTGCATTGTTAGGTGACAAAAGTCTATTTGCAAAATTGCAGCTCGATAATATCCCGGGAAGTGGGTCATTTTTTACTTTTGTTTTTTTTACCGTACGTAGACAGACAGAGATGAGTGACGATGAACTTAATATCAAGGATTTAAATAAAAAACAGAAGCTAATCACGCACTATCAAATTTATAACTTTTTGTGTATATCAGTCCTCATCATCAAGAAATTTACTTTGATATCAAAATCAATATGATTTTAATAATATTATAATAGGTATAAACAAATGACGATCGTAGGTCTCCATTTTAAACAACCCTTACCAATAAAACATTTAATTTGATATAATACTCAAATAGGTATGATTCTAACATATTTTTATAAAAACAAAAGATAATCGTCGGCCATCATTTTAAATAATCTTATTAATTATCCCGCATCTAGCTCAAACTCGATATTGTTTTTTTTTATAAAAACAAATTCCAATCGTCAGCCACCATTTTAAATAATTTGATTAATTAGGTAGCCCTTATCCAGCCCTTGAATTTGATATGAAACTCGATATGATTTTTTAATAAAAACAAATGACAATAATTGTTGGTCGCCATTTTCAATAATTTTATAAAATTGGTGCTCACTTGGTAGTTTCATTTAATATCAAACTCGATATTGTTCTATATAATTTTTTTTTGTTAAACACAAAATGCATATTGTCGACTTTCAATTTTAACAGTTATATAAAGTACCTAGTGTTCCTCTAATCCTTTACGTTGGCATCAAATGCCATGAATTTATGATACTTTCCGGTGAAAAAGTTCCTTTTTTGCTTTTTTATTTTCAAATAATTTTTTCTTTGCCTGTAGGTACCTAAACTTGACATTTTTTGTTGGGACTGTACTTGAAATGACTGTAAACATAAAATACTAATATTGATAAACATACAAAAACTGGTTCTTTCGATTATTACTTAATATAATTTACAAATTGCTTCTATTACTAATATAACTTAAGATACATGCATCTGAATTAGTGCTGTTGATTTTCAAAAAAATTGAATACGAAAATTCATTCGAAAAAAATTTCGAATTTTAATGAAAAATTCGAAGTTCGAATTTCGAATTTTAATGAAAATTCGAAGTTCACCACTACACTGTGTCAAGGGCAAACAAAAACGTGTCTGCACTCTGCACTACAGGCATAAAGCTAGATTCAGACCTACCCAATTATAAGTATAAGTGCTAAATTAACCAACCAGCGCTTCCATAAAATTCCAATTTCAATTATGAGTACAAACATTGAGCGCTGATTGGTTAAATTAGACACTTACACTTATAATTGAGTAGGTCTGAATCTAGCTTAAGCGTGTAAATAACTAGTGTGCATCATTCTTGTTCTAATTAACCTGTTTTAGCCCTTTCTCCAAAACATGTTAAAAAACACCGTTTACAATACACTAGAAATTCGAATTTAAATTCGAATTTTAAATACGAATTTTGAAATTTGACATTTGGAATTCGAAATTCGAAAATTTAAAAAGCATATTTTTCGAATTTCAAATTTTTCAAAATTCGAATTTTATCAACAGCACTAATCTGAATATCGAATTATTGTAAACTGTAAACGTCAGTTTGACAGAACATAGCATTGTTTTTTTCAAATATGTTAATAATTTTTCTGCGACTGTACTTTGTAATGACTGTCAAAATAAAATAATTTGTCTAAAATATTATTAAAATTGATGAAAATATTGAAAATATTTACGGTCTCTCTATTATAACTCAAAAAATTAACTGTTTCTAATCTGGTGACTTTCATGGGGAAACTAGTTCGTTAGGTTTTCACACTGTTTTGGTATTGGTGGTAACCTTGTGGTAACTGTCTACTGTCATTCTCTCACTCTCTTTTCTATGGTCATTCAGAGAATTTAAATGAACGCTACGGAAGAACAAAAACAAATAATAATCAATTTCATGGAAGATAATGTTGATTTTTTGTATTCCGAAGCCCGACTTCTAAATGCGGTTGCATTTGGTCTAATAAAAATTGGCGTGCTTCTTTGCTCAATCTAAATTTTTTACAAATTCCGAATTTTCAATTTCGAAAGGATTTTGAACGTCCCTTAGCTGCCTACGTATAAGTAAGACGTATGTTAGGTGGTCTTTCCTCCAATACTTCTTAATTTAATTTGTTAATTAATTTGACATTTAAAGTTTTCAATAGTAATATATCAAGGGACCATTATTTTGCTGGAAAAAATTATTTCAAAAGATTGTTGCTTGGTAACATTTCGAGACAAATGACATGATCAAAATCCCTAGCTGAAGGCGAAGGCCATAGACAAGAGATATATTTAGACAGGAATCTCCTATGATACTAGGTTGAACGCTACTCCTAGGGGTTGTAATTTGGAACTAAAGAGTAAAAAATGCAACCCGTTTAACAACAAAAATATTTCAAAGTGTTTGCTGATTTAATGTATTTCGATATTAAAATTTTTATTACATACATTTATTGTACCACAATTATTTTCTTGAAATTGTATTTCACATAAAATATGTTGAAAATTATTTATATTTACAATAAATGTGTGTAATATTAATTTAAATTTCGAAATACATTACATAAGCAAAAAATATTCTTCCTCGGTGTCCTCTTCGTAAACATCGACAATGTGTTGCCACTTTGCCGTCATTTCTGCCCCGTCAATTGTAAATTTTAAATCGTATTTGATTAATTATTCCTCATGCATTTGAGGTGATGTGGTGGATCATAATAATGGTAACAATGGTACTGTTCAAATGTCAACTAGTTTCATAGCTGCCACCTGTTGGTAAAGTTGATATAATAAACTATTTCCCTCATAAAATTTAAGCCAATCAGAAGTCTGACATTTCTGAATATCGTCCAATCAACGTAGAATTACACGATAATTTTGCACTAGTGCAAATTATCGATAATTTGCACTAGTGCAAAATTATTGTATTTTAATACGGCGTGGCAAAGTGATTCTGACTTGCTGTCAAAAGACATTTTTAAATTTTGCTTTATTTTTCATGAGAGGAACAGCGTTTGGCTAAATTTTAATCGGAAAATAGTCCTTCGAATATCCCTCGTGCATGTAATTGTCAATAATTTCCTCAAGTGCACTTGAGATATTATATATGATAATTTTGTTATCATTCATGGCTGCTAACTGTCAATAGCGACATCTATTGATAATTGAGTACTATAAATAAAGGCCGAGCGCCTGCAATCTAAGTTACCAAAGGCTGGCGAGGGATTTTATCATTGAATTTGTCGAGGAATGTTACCTATAAGCAACAATCTTAAAAATAATGAGACACGAGATATATTTTGTTAGACTATTTCTAAATAAACAGACATAAAATATGAACTAATAAATTTACGTTGGAGTGTCCTAATATTTTTATTATTAAATGTTTTCTAATGTCGGAGTAAGCAAAATTTGACACTGCTACAGACCGATTAGAATAATTATTAGTCGTGGGTTTTCGTGTTTTTAAATCAAGACTAATTTATTGAGCCGAAACGGTTGTTTAGTTTGACATTCAATTTTTATACTAACCTTTGAGTGTCCAAATTTTATTTTAGTTTCTTTCGTTTCACAAGTTCATTAATAATTGGTTCCAAACTAAGGTTTTTGACGTAACTGTATTTTTTGGTGTTCTATTTGATATATTTTTTATTTCATCGTAAGAAGTTGTCACAAAAAGGTTCATTTGACACTTTTAATTTCAATTAAAAACAATACAAAATCAATAAAATTGTCATATCTATGTATGACGGGTAAATTGTCACTTGAACAATCCCTAGGGAATTTTTAAATTTTTTGCCGATATATTTTGTACGTCATTGGTTAGAATTTAAAAATTTGAAGCAAATGAATGGTTTAATTAATATGTGGGAAATAGTCAGTAAAATACTCCGAATTATACATAGTATTAGCCACGCATATTTAATATATATATAGGTACCTACCTAATTGTAATTAAAATTTAAACTTGTGTCAAAATATGACATAAATATAGTAATAAATAGTAACATGATGCAACTTCACAGTAGTGCATTATTAAATAAAATAATTTCAAAAATTATATTTCAAATTTAACATAACTACCTATATGTAAACATAACGCATATGTTCCATCTTTAAATATTTAATAAAATTTTCAAAACACTCTACCTTATCAATTATGAAAAATATATCGAAATAAAATTTCGAATTGGAAACGTCAAATCTAATCTGACACGAATTGACAAAAAAAATCTTGTTTTATAAAAAAGAAAACACAAAAATTCCATGGCATACTCCCAGCTGTGTTCCGTGCATTTTTCGGTTTTTTCTTAATAACTTTCTTAATATAGACAATATTGGTACAAAACATGTATTAAAAATATAGTCAAAAACATCCTTTACCTATATATCAAATGAAAAAAACAATCGATCAAAGTATAATACCCGTTGCTAAGGAGTGAAAAAAGAGTGAGTTTTTTTCATTTCTCACTGAAACTATGGCCCCTACAACAATTAAATATACAAAAGGCACTAGTGAAAATAATCCTTATTAATATAAAAAAAGTTTGATTAAAATCGATCCAATAATAAAACGTGTAGAAGAAAAAAAAGTTTGGTTGCTAACATGATGAAAGTATAGTGAATTAAGCTAATTAGTATATATAGACTAGCGTCAGGCCCCGCTACGCGGGTCTTTCAGCTAGGTCCGTGCTGCCGCACGGACTGTGTTTATATAGCCTCACACTCGCTTTGCTCGCTAGTAACATAACGAATTAATTTCGGACCTCAAATGAATCCAATTTTACATTTAGATTAAAATTGAATTTTAAATGTCACTTTGACATTGACAGCTGTCACTTTGACATTGATTGCTGTCACTTTGATATTGATTGCTGTCTATTTGACATACGCAATATTTTCAATTGTTTACATTTAAAATTGTTGCAAAATCCGAAAGTGGATTTGTCATCTGACAAATTCATTTGTTACGAAATGTTTTACTGAATTTAGATTGCGACTTAACAAGGATACATAAACAAAACATTTTCGTTACTTAGGACAGCGTGGTTTGTTTTAATTTAAAAATTAATTGTTGTATGAAAAAATACTTGATCATGTCAATCATGAACAATGTTAAGTTGACCATCGCTGTATACGGGTTAAACGGGTTATACTATAGTTTACATGGAATACTGAAAATATTTTATGACATTATTTTTATTATAGGTAGATAACTTCAGAGTAAATTTTACGTCAAAAATTTTTAAATTTTTAAATACACAATTTTTGAACTATAAAAAAAGTAAATAAACACATCTACACTTAAGTTATATAGGTTAGGTACTTACATTAATTTCAAAATCATGATAAACATGGTGTATTATTATCCTGTCTAGTAATAAAATAACTGTCAAACCACCAACTTTCGTTATTCATCTTAAAAATTACATGGACAGCTCAATCTAATATGAAAATGGCCAAAAAATGCATGTTTTTTAAAAATTTCTCATACATTATGAATTTTAAAAAATCCAAAACAAATGTAAGAATATATTCTAAATAAATATCTATTTAAAAAAAAAAAATCATAACAATCGCTTAAACCATTTAACTTCTAGACGTTCTGAAAAGCTTCAACTTGAAAGAAATATAGTGAACCCAAGCTCTTTTAATATATGGATAGCGTCAGGCCCCGCTACGCGGGCCTACGGCTAGGTCGCGCTGCTGCGCGACAAGAAAAATTCGCCCGCTTCGCGGGCTCAAGCTCCGCAGCCCCTGAATGTGGGACAATTCGGCACTTCGTGCCTCAATTATAACGATTTTAACATTCAGACTCTACCGCTGCGCGCGACAAGGGGGATTCGCCCGCTTCGCAGGCTTAGGCTCCGCGGACCCTGAATGTGGGACAATTTGGCACTTCGTGCCTCAATTATAACGATTTTAACATTCAGACAAAGTTTTTGATAATAAATCCATTATATATGAGGCTCGATCGATATTTATTTAAATTTTTTGTGCACAGATTTTTGTTTCGTTTTTCACCGCGTAAACACTTTTCCGGTACTAATTTTTACAGCCCAGTTTTTTATGGTGGACTGACATTGTTATATACCTATAGTAGGTATATTAAATTAGATCTTTAGCTGTTACTGTACTAAATTTGAACCAGATCGGTGCAGTACGTTTTGAGATAGCTAGCTGCCATTTTGTTTCAAGATGGCGGACTAACATTTTAATATACCTATGTTTTAAGACAGATTCTTAGCTATTACTGTACCAAATTTTAACGCAATAGTTACAGTACATTTTGATATATCTGTCAGCCATTTTGTTTCAAGATGGCGGACTGACATTTTAATATATCTATATCATAAGTTAGATCCTTGGCTATTAGTGTACCAAATTTTACCGCAATCGGTGCAGTACATTTGGAGATAATTAGCCGCCATTTGGTTTCAAGATGGCGGATAATTTGAAATGTTGCCAAAGTGCATTGTTAGGTGACAAAAGTCTATTTGCAAAATTGCAGCTCGATAAGATCTCGGGAAGTGGGTCATTTTTGACTTTTGTTTTTTTTACCGTACGTAGACAGACAGACAGACAGACAGAGATGAGTGACGATGAACTTAATATCAAGGATTTAAATAAAAAACTTTTTGTGTATATCAGTCCTCATCATCAAGACCTTTACTTTGATATCAAAATCAATATGATTTTAATAATATTTTAATAGGTATAAACAAATGACGATCGTAGGTCTCCATTTTGAACAACCCTTACCAATAAAACATTAAATTTGATATAATACTCAAATAGGTATTATTCTAACATATTTTTATAAAAACAAAAGATAATCGTCGGCCATCATTTTAAATAATCTTATTAATTATCCCGCATCTAGCTCAAACTCGATATTGTTTTTTTTTATAAAAACAAATTCCAATCGTCAGCCACCATTTTAAATAATTTGATTAATTAGGTAGGCCTTATCCAGCCCTTGAATTTGATATGAAACTCGATATGATTTTTTAATAAAAACAAATGACAATAATTGTTGGTCGCCATTTTCAATAATTTTATAAAATTGGTGCTCACTTGGTAGTTTCATTTAATATCAAACTCGATATTGTTCTATATAATTTTTTTTTGTTAAACACAAAATGCATATTGTCGACTTTCAATTTTAACAGTTATATAAAGTACCTAGTGTTCCTTCTAATCCATTACTTTGGCATCTAATGCCATGAATTTATGATACTTTCCGGTGAAAAAGTTCTTTTTTTGCTTTTTTATTTTCAAATAATTTTTTCTTTGCATGTAGGTACCTAAACTTGACATTTTTTGTTGGGACTGTACTTGAAATGACTGTAAACATAAAATACTAATATTGATAAACATACAAAAAATGGTTCTTTCGATTATTAATTAATATAATTTACAAATTGCTTCTATTACTAATATAACTTAAGATACATGCATCTGAATTAGTGCTGTTGATTTTCAAAAAAATTGACTTCGAAAATTCATTCGAAAAAAAATTTCGAATTTTAATGAAAAATTCGAAGTTCGAATTTCGAATTTTAATGAAAATTCGAAGTTCACCACTACACTGCGTCAAGGGCAAACAGAAACGTGTCTGCACTCTGCACTACAGGCATAAAGCTAGATTCAGACCTACCCAATTATAAGTATAAGTGCTAAATTAACCAACCAGCGCTTCCATAAAATTCCAATTTCAATTATGAGTACAAACATTGAGCGCTGATTGGTTAAATTAGACACTTACACTTATAATTGAGTAGGTCTGAATCTAGCTTAAGCGTGTAAATAACTAGTGTGCATCATTCTTGTTCTAATTAACCTGTTTTAGCCCTTTCTCCAAAACATGCCACTGTATTGATGAGAGCATGACGATAATCGAATTAATATGTAATGTTAAAAAACACCCTTTACAATACACTCGAAATTCGAATTTAAATTCGAATTTTAAATTCGAATTTTGAAATTTGAAATTTGGAATTCGAAATTCGAAAATTTAAAAAGCATATTTTTCGAATTTCAAATTTTTCAAAATTCGAATTTTATCAACAACACTAATCTGAATATCGAATTATTGTAAACTGTAAACGTCAGTTTGACAGAACATAGCATTGTTTTTACTTCCTTGTATGAAGTAAGGAAGTATTGTAATCGCGAAAAATTTCGGTTCTCAGATTTTGACGGAAATATCCGTTTTGACCTTTTCTGAATCCATTATGACTAGTTTCGACGTGACGTCTGTACGTACGTATGGACGGACGTATGTGTGTCGCATAACTCAAATACGGTTAGACGTAGAAAGTTGAAATTTTGTATTTAGGACTGTTATAGCATCTAGTTGTGCACCTCCTATTTTTGGTTTCAATCTATAAACCGGAAGTAGTACTTTTTAAAAATATTTCGATAAATATTTAATTTAACACAAATTTTTTTATTTTAAATGAAAGATTATGTGATTATTACCCAAAATCGGTATTTTATAAATATTTTTGTATCTGGTATCATTTAGGAATAATTAAAGTATATATTTTTTATTTAGTATTTCTTTATCTTGTAGTCCATGATCGATTAACATTTGTTACTACGTAAAATTTAAATGATTATGACATGACAGTGACAATAGTAAAATATGCTTTATATCTTCTTCTGCAGTTTAAATAAAATGACTAAAATATATTTGTGAGTATACTAGTATAATAAGTTAAAAGAATTTTTAATATTATTTTACATTTTAGTTATTAAGAAAAGTATGAACACACAAGGCGTACAAGGAAGTCATGTGGTGTCCACGTCAGATTTTTTTCAAATATGTTAACAATTTTTACCCTGAATGTAGGTACTAAAACTTCTGACGTCTTTTTCTGCGACTGTACTTTGTAATGACTGTCAAAATAAAATAATTTGTCTAAAATATTATTAAAATTGATGAAAATATTGAAAATATTTACGGTCTCTCTATTATAACTCAAAAAATTAACTGTTTCTAATCTGGTGACTTTCATGGGGATTGTACCACAATTATTTTCTTGAAATTGTATTTCACATAAAATATGTTGAAAATTATTTATATTTACATTAAATGTGTGTAATATTAATTTAAATTTCGAAATACATTACATCAGCAAAAAATATTCTTCCTCGGTGTCCTCTTCGTAAACATCGACAATGTGTTGCCACTTTGCCGTCATTTCTGCCCCGTCAATTGTAAATTTTAAATCGTATTTGATTAATTATTCCTCATGCATTTGAGGAGATGTGGTGGATCATAATAATGGTAACAATGGAACTGTTCAAATGTTCAAATGTCAACTAGTTTCATAGCTGCCAACTGTTGGTATAAAGTTGATAAAATAAACTATTTCCCTCATAAAATTTAAGCCAATCAGAAGTCTGACATTTCTGAATATCGTCCAATCAACGTAGAATTACACGATAATTTTGCACTAGTGCAAATTATCGATAATTTGCACTAGTGCAAAATTATTGTATTTTAATACGGCGTGGCAAAGTGATTTTGACTTGCTGTCAAAAGACATTTTTAAATTTTGCTTTATTTTTCATGAGAGAAACAGCGTTTGGCTAAATTTTAATCGGAAAATAGTCCTTCGAATATCCCTCGTGCATGTAATTGTCGATAATTTCCTCAAGTGCACTTGAGATATTATATATGATAATTTTGTTATCATTCATGACTGCTAACTGTCAATAGCGACATCTATTGATAATTGAGTAGTATAAATAAAGGCCGAGCGCCTGCAATCTAAGTTACCAAAGGCTGGCGAGGGATTTTATCATTGAATTTGTCGAGGAATGTTACCTATAAGCAACAATCTTAAAAATAATGAGACACGAGATATATTTTATTAGACTATTTCTAAATAAACAGACATAAAATATGAACTAATAAATTTACGTTGGAGTGTCCTAATATTTTTATTATTAAATGTTTTCTAATGTCGGAGTAAGCAAAATTTGACACTGCTGCAGACCGATTAGAATAATTATTAGTCGTGGGTTTTCGTGTTTTTAAATCAAGACTAATTTATTGAGCCGAAACGGTTGTTTAGTTTAACATTCAATTTTTATACTAACCTTTGAGTGTCAAAATTGTATTTTAGTTTCTTTCGTTTCACAAGTTCATTAATAATTGGTTCCAAACTAAGGTTTTTGACGTAACTGTATTTTTTGGTGTTCTATTTGATATATTTTTTATTTCATCGTAAGAAGTTGTCACAAAAAGGTTCATTTGACACTTTTAATTTCAATTAAAATCAATAAAATTGTCATAGCTATGTATGACGGGTAAATTGTCACTTGAACAATCCCTAGGGAATTTTTACATTTTTTGCCGATATATTTTGTACGTCATTGGTTAGAATTTTAAAAATTGAAGCAAATTAATGGTTTAATTAATATGTGGGAAATAGTCAGTAAAATACTCCGAATTATACATAGTATTAGCCACACATATTTAATATATATAGGTACCTAATTGTAATTAAAATTTAAACTTGAGTCAAGATATGACATAAATATAGTAATAAATAGTAACATGATGCAACTTCACAGTAGTGCATTGTTATTGAATAAAATAATTTCAAAAATTATATTTCAAATTTAACATAACTACCTATATGTAAACATAACGCATATGTTCCATCTTTAAATATTTAATAAAATTTTCAAAACACTCTTACCTTATCAATTATGAAAAATATATCGAAATAAAATTTCGAATTGGAAACGTAAAATCAAATCTGACACGAATTGACAAAAAAAATCTTGTTTTATAAAAAAGAAAAAACAAAAATTCCATGGCATACTCCCAGCTGTGTTCCGTGCATTTTTCGGTTTTTTCTTAATAACTTTCTTAATATAGACAATATTGGTACAAAACATGTATTAAAAATATAGTGAAAAACATCCTCTACCTATATTTAAAATGAAAAAAACAATCAAACAAAGTATAATACCCGTTGCTAAGGAGTGAAAAAAGAGTGAGTTTTTTTCATTTCTCACTGAAACTAAAGCCCCTACAACAATGAAATATACAAAAGGCACTAGTGAAAATAATCCTTATTAATATAAAAAAAGTTTGATTAAAATCAATCCAACAATAAAACGTGTAGAAGAAAAAAAAGTTTGGTTGCTAACATGATGAAAGTATAGTGAATTAAGCTAATTAGTATATATAGACTAGCGTCAGGCCCCGCTACGCGGGTCTTTCGGCTAGGTCCGTGCTGCCGCACGGACTGTGTTTATATGGCCTCACACTCGCTTCGCTTGCGAGTAACATAACGAATTAACTTCTGGCCTCAAATGAATACAATTTTACATTTCGATTAAAATTGAATTTTAAATGTCACTTTGACATTGACAGTTGTCACTTTGACATTGATTGCTGTCACTTTGATATTGATTGCTGTCACTTTGACATACGCAATATTTTCAATTAAATAATTATACATTTAAAATTGTTGCAAAATCCGAAAGTGGATTTGTCATCTGACAAATTCATTTGTTATGAAATGTTTTACTGAATTTAGATTGCGACTTAACAAGGATACATAAACAAAATATTTTCGTTACTTAGGACAGCGTGGTTTGTTTTAATTTAAAAATTAATTGTACGAAAAAATACTTGGCGCTAATATCATGTCAATCATGAACAATGTTAAGTTGACCATCGCTGTATACGGGCTAAACGGGTTATATAGTTTACATGGAATACTGCCTTACTTTTTATTTTCTATAATATTTATTTCCATACTTGGAAAACGTCATTTTGACTGAAAATATATTTTGACATTATTTTTATTATAGGTAGATAACTTCAGAGTGCATTTTTACGTCAAAAAATTTTAAATACACAATTTTTGAACTATAAAAAAAGATAATAAACACATCTACACTTAAGTTATATAGGTTAGGTGTTTATCATCCTGTCTAGTAATAAAATAACAACTGTCAAACCACCAACTTTCGTTATTCATCTTAAAAATTACATGTATAGCTCAATCTAATATGAAAATGACCAAAAAATGCATGTTTTTTAAAAATTTCTCATACATTATGAAAAAAAATCCAAAACATATGTAAGAATATAGTCTAAATAAATATCTATTTTATAAAAAAAAATTCATAAAAATCGCTTAAACCATTTAATTTCTAGACGTTCTGAAAAGTTTCAACTTGAAAGAAATATAGTGAACACAAGCTCTTTTAATATATGGATAGCGTCAGGCCCCGCTACGTGGGCCTTCGGCTATGTCGCGCGGCAGCTCCGCAGCCCCTGAATGTGGGACAATTCGGCACTTCGTGCCTCAATTATAACGATTTTAACATTCAGACTCTACCGCTGCGCGCGACACGGAGGATTCGCCCGCTTCGCGGGCTTAGGCTCCGCGGACACTGAATGTGGGACAATTTGGCACTTCGTGTGTCAATTATAACGATTTTAACATTCAGACTTGACCGCTGCGCGCGACAAAAGGGATTCGCCCGCTTCGCGGGCTCAAGCTCTGCGGACTCTGAATGTGGGACAATTTGGCACTTCGTGCCTCAATTATAACGATGATAACATTTAGACTCTACCGAAAAAAATTGTATGATGAAATTATAATTATTTAATTACAACTTCATATTATGCATCTTCGTTCTTCAATATAAATTATATTTATGCCATTAAAATTTTAGAATAAAATAACATAATATGTGTAATTAAATTAATATCCTGGTTATCCAACTACAAACAAAAGACGATTGTCGATCGTCATCTTGAACAATATTGTACCTTATGAAAACCTTTAATTTGATATCAAACTTGAAATTATTCTATTATTTTGAAAGGAAAAAAAACGAACCCGTAAAAACAAAGTTTTTGATAATAAATCCATTATATATGAGGCTCGATCGATATTTATTTAAATTTTTTGTGCACAGATTTTTGTTTCGTTTTTCACCGCGTAAACACTTTTCCGGTACTAATTTTTACAGCCCAGTTTTTGATGGTGGACTGACATTGTTATATGAGTATAGTATATTAAATTAGATATTTAGCTGTTACTGTACTAAATTTGAACCAGATCGGTGCAGTACTTACGTTTTGAGATAGCTAGCTGCCATTTTGTTTCAAAATGGCGGACTAACATTTTAATATACCTATGTTTTAAGACAGATTTTTAGCTATTACTGTACCAAATTTCAACGCAATAGTTACAGTATATTTTGATATATCTGTCAGCCATTTTGTTTCAAGATGGCGGACTGACATTTTAATATATCTATATCATAAGTTAGATCTTTGGCTATTAGTGTACCAAATTTTACCGCAATCGGTGCAGTACATTTTGAGATAGTTAGCCGCCATTTGGTTTCAAGATGGCGGATAATTTGAAATGTTGCCAAAGTGCATTGTTAGCTGACAAAAGTCTATTTGCAAAATTACAGCTCGATAGGATCCCGGGAAGTGGGTCATTTTTGACTTTTGTTTTTTTTACCGTACGTAGACAGACAGACAGAGATGAGTGACGATGAACTTAATATCAAGGATTTAAATAAAACACAGAAGCTAATCACTCATTATCAAATTTATAATTTTTTGTGTATATCAATCCTCATCATCAAGACCTTTACTTTGATATCAAAATCAATATGATTTTAATAATTTTATGATAGGTATAAACAAATGACGATCGTCGGTCTCCATTTTGAACAACCCTTACCAATAAAACATTTAATTTGATATAATACTCAAATAGGTATGATTCTAACATATTTTTATAAAAACAAAAGATAATCGTCGGCCACCATTTTAAATAATTTTATTAATTATCCCGCATCTAGCTCAAACTCGATATTGTTTTTTTTAATAAAAACAAATGCCAATCGTGCATTGTTAGGTGACAAAAGTCTATTTGCAAAATTGCAGCTCGATAGGATTCCGGGAAGTGGGTCATTTTTGACTTTTGTTTTTTTTATCGTACGTAGACAGACAGACAAACAGAGATGAGTGACGATGAACTTAATATCAAGGATTTAAATAAAAAACAGAAGCTAATCACGCACTATCAAATTTATAACTTTTTGTGTATATCAGTCCTCATCATCAAGACCTTTACTTTGATATCAAAATCAATATTGTATAAATAGGTATAAACAAATGACGATCGTCGGTCTCCATTTTGAACAATCATTACCAATAAAACATTTAATTTGATATAATACTCAAATAGGTATGATTTTATAAAAACAAAAGATAATCGACGACCACCATTTTAAATAATTTTATTAATTATCCCGCATCTAGCTCAAACTCATCGATATTGTTTTTTTTAATAAAAACAAATGCCAATCATCAGCCACCATTTTAAATAATTTGATTAATTAGGTAGCCCTTATCCAGCCCTTGAATTTGATATGAAACTCGATATGATTTTTTAATAAAAACAAATGACAATAATTGTTGGTCGCCATTTTCAATAATTTTATAAAATTGGTGCTCACTTGGTAGTTTAATTTAATATCAAACTAGATATTGTTCTATATAATTTTTTTTGTTAATCACAAAATGCATATTGTCGACCTTCAATTTTAACAGTTTTATAAAGTACCTAGTGTTCCTCTAATCCTTTACTTTAGCATCAAATGCCATGAATTTATGATACTTTCCGGTGAAAAAGTTCCTTTTTGCTTTTTTATTTTCAAATAATAATTTTTTCTTTGCATGTAGGTACCTAAACTTCTGACATTTTTTGTTGGGACTGTACTTGAAATGACTGTAAACATAAAATACGAATATTGATAAACATACAAAAAATGGTTCTTTCGATTATTACTTAATATAATTTACAAATTGCTTCTATTACTAATATAACTTAAGATACATGCATCTGAATATCGAATTATTGTAAACTGTAAACGTCAGTTTGACAGAACATAGCATTGTTTTTTTCAAATGTGTTAACAATTTTTACCCTGAATGTACTAAAACTTCTGACGTGTTTTTCTGGGACTGTACTTTGTAATGACTGTCAAAATAAAATAATTTGTCTAAAATATTATTAAAATTGATGAATATATTGAAAATATTTACGCTCTTTCTATTATAACTAAAAAAATTAACAAATTTCTTCTATTAATTGTATTACTTAAGATAAATGCATTTTATATCTCGAATTGTAAACGTCAGTTTGACACAATGTAGCATTGTTTTTTATTCAACAGTCAGTTGTAAAACATTTGAGCATTCAAAGCTCTGATGCACTGATGAAATTTCAGTTTTTAATTATTAACTAAAAAATCTTTTGCCTAATTTTGCTTATTCAACTAATCTAATAAATAGTTTTACTTACATTTTAATAGTTTCATGTTCATGTAATATGTAAACAATAATGTAAAGCAAGATGTAAGCAAAAGATGTCATTTGTACTGTCACTGTTATAATAATTCCAGTTTTGTATAGAAACAAATAATGTCATATCATCGACAACAAGATACTGAAATTTCAAAAAAGTAGATTTAAATTGTCCTATAGTTTATAAATGGTACAGAATAGTCATTTGTGTATCAAGGCTGTAAAAGTGATCTTTTTTGGTCGAATCTGAAGTTTGCAGCCGAGGCGTAGGCCGAGGCCAGCAATTCAGGTGAGGCTAAAAACACTTTTAAGCCGAGGTGCACACAACATTTTTTAGGTGGCTATCAAAAATATGTAATTTTATGTCAAAAAAGTTTCTTAGTATCATCAATAATTTTATTTATATAATTTAGGTTAACTAAGTTGTAGGTAATTACTTCTAAATATATTTACCAATGAAATAAATTTGTTATTTAACGGCCGTAAAGTAAATGCGGCCGTGAAGTAAAATCCGGCGTGAAGTAAATGCGGCCGTAAAGTAGTCATTTTGACAGCTGTCAAAAAATGTGACACTTTACGGATGTCAAAGGATACGTAAAACAACTATTTATGCAATAGCCACCTAAAAAAATTCTTTAAAAAAATCTGTGTTATATCATAAATGCTTTATGTATCTACACTAGATAATTTGAGAAAAATCATATTACTCTATATGAAAAGTCTTACTTCCGGTTTATGAATTGGTACTAAAATACAATTGCGGTCTATTGAAAATCGTATTTAAACCTTAGATATAAAATTTGGTATTTAAATGTTTGATATTTTTGGAGTTATCGTTTCCGAAAAAATTGTAACATACAAACGAACGCACGAACGACAACACACACGCACACACACACACAGACATCATCTCAAAAATGTGTAATTCGTATTCTAAAGACCCTAAAACGTGCTTATCTGTCAAAAACTCATACTCGAAATTTTTGACCCATCACAATACCTCTCGTATAGAATAGTGGCGAGAGGTAAAAACTATTCTATCTGGAACATTGAGACCGCAGGAGATTATGTGTTGGCCACATCAGATTTTTTATTTCGCGACAGATCTGTCATGGAGTAGAATCGTATACAGTAATAAATATTAATGGGCAAAAAGCGGCGTATTGTTTTTGTTGGTATTAAAGATATTTTATAATAACAAATTCCTATCGCAGCCCATCATTTAAAATAATTTTATTCATAAGCCCTTATCTGGAGGTTGATTCTGTAACTTGCGTGAGTATTTGCATGACTACATTTGCGTTAGAGTTAAGCTGGATTCACATGAACCGTTTACACCGTTCGTTTTGCAGACGTAGCGGCCGCAAAACACGTTGGTATTTCACATGAGACGACAACGTTTTCAGAGCTGCGCACTACTAGAAATGAAAAATAAAATATAACCAAAATTGTTTGGTTATGTTATATTTTAATGTCACTTGTATTGTTTGTTGTGATCAGTGTGTAAGTAACGATAAGTAAGAAAAATGGATAATTTTCCTGAAATTTTAATTACTGAAGCATCCCTGTCTCTATAATCCCGGAGATAAGGATTATAAGAATATTACTAGCTTCGTATTACTACAAATCTCTGCATTCTCCGTCTCGGAGCATGCGCAAATGGAAAGCCGTCAAAAGTTGAAATATTTTATTCTCGCCGTCAACGCTCAAACCGTTGAGAACGTTCAAGTGTCAAACCAATCAGGCTACGGAACGGTTGGAACGGTACGGCAGTAACGTCTCATGTGAATCCAGCTTTAGTATGACGTCACTGTTCCTTATCTGGTGACTTTCATGGGGAAACTAGTTCGTTAGGTTTTCACACTGTTTTGGTATTGGTGGTAACCATAGACTAAAGATAACTAATACTGGTGTAGATAGCCGACTCGATATAAATTCTGTCAATTTTGTAATATCAACCGACAACCGCCAATGGCGCTGAAATCGTAACTGAATGTCACAGTAGAATGAAAAGAAATATGGCAACTTTTAAGTTTTAAGTAACTTGATTATTGTTGCTGAATCTATTTATATAAGTACCTATATAATTTTCAACAGTTTAACTCAGAAAACGAAATAAAATTAATTTCATTGATTGAAAATTAGAACAATGCGATACAGCAACAACAATCACGTTACAAAAAGGTAATTAATTATAAAAAAATTACATTAATATTGAACAAAATTTAATATATTGGCAGAATACAAAATAAATTGGTAATAACAACTTTCTACACTAAGGATTTTACAATATCTATATTTTTTCGTATTGTTCTTGCTTCTTTAATAAGAATATCTTCTCTTCTTATATTTTTACACCAAAATAAGACGCTGCAATTTAGGAAATTTAAATTATAAATAATTCCAGAGTATTGCTTTATATATTAATATAGAATTACTCACTTTTTTGTCAATAGAAAATCGATGTAATTTGGCTGAAGATTTACATCCTAGCACACTAAAATGACACTAAACTTAAAGGACATTTTAATAATAAAATGTCACGTGGATTTGTCATTAATACAACATTCAAGTTTTTTGACACACGGCTCTAAGCGCACTATGCAACATAATAAAAACACTTACATCAACGCTCATTGTGATTGTTGCGATTGTAGGTAAAAACTAATTTCGAAAATTGACAGATATCCTACAAGTGCGCACCCCTTGGTGGTAACCTTGTGATAACTGTCTACTGTCATTCTCTCACTCTCTCTTTTCTATGGTCATTGTCATTCAGAGATTTTAAATGAACTCTACGGAAGAACAAAAACAAATAATAATCAATTTCATGGAAGATAATGTTGATTTTTTGTATTCCGAAGCCCGACTTCTAAATGCGATTGCATTTGGTCTAATAAAAATTGGCGTGCTTCTTTGCTCAATCTAATTTTTTTACAAATTCCGAATTTTCAATTTCGAAAGGATTTTGAACGTCCCTTAGCTGCCTACGTATAAGACGTATGTTAGGTGGTCTTTCCTCCAATACTTCTTCATCAATTGCAATAAAAATGTTCGCTATAGCCATTATTTATCCTTAAACAATTTTATTGATATATAGGTAGATTCCGGTAAGTTCATAAAATCTATTATAGGTAAATATTTACGGGTATAACGTGGTATAACACTAATAAAACTAAACTTTAGAGTGAAGATAAAAACATTTACACTAATTAAATAAAAATTACATTAGTTTCTAAAACTTAACTAGTTAATAAATGTAGAATTGTAATACACTTACTTAACTCAATAAACCAAAAATTTAAAACCGCAAAATGACAATAATAAATACAAATATAGTGTTAGGGTGGGCCTGGGTGGTGCAGGTCCCATCCTGTGGCCTACCCAATACTTAATTGAGGCAAAATACATGTTTATTAATATGATATAGCGGAAAATGTTGTGTTTTTTAATAGATATAATGTATGTCAGTCTGAGTGCTCGTGAAATCTTTATATATGCATCATACATATTTGATGTCATATAACTAAGTCAAATTCTTTCAACAGAGAAAAAAATTGTCGCCTCGCCTCGCTCGGCCTATATCTATATTTTTCAAAAACAAAAATTTTACTATAAAAAGTACGGCCCACTTTAATGTTTTACTGGCACACCCTTAGCCCACCTAAAAAAATCCTAATTACGTCCCTGAGATCCCAGTAGGTCGGACGCCATTTTTAACACGTTAGTTAAATTTGTTAATTAATTTGACATTTAAAGTTTTCAATTGTAATATATCAAGGGACCATTATTTTGCTGGCAAAATTTATTTCAAAAGATTGTTGCTTGGTAACATTTCGAGACAAATGACATGATCAAAATCCCTAGCTGAAGGCGAGGGACATAGACAAGAGATATATTTAGACAGGAATCTCCTATGATACTAGGTTGAACGCTACTCCTAGCGGTTGTAATTTGGAACTAAAGAGTAAAAAATGCAACCCGTTTAACAACAAAAATATTTCAAAGTGTTTGCTGATTTAATGTATTTCGATATTAAAATTTTTATTACATACATTTATTGTACCACAATTATTTTCTTGAAATTGTATTTCACATAAAATATGTTGAAAATTATTTATATTTACAATAAATGTGTGTAATATAAATTTAAATTTCGAAATACATTACATCAGCAAAAAATATTCTTCCTCGGTGTCCTCTTCGTAAACATCGACAATGTGTTGCCACCAAGGGCGGATCCAGATGAAGTTCTTAGGGGGGGTAATTTTGAAAAATTAAATGGGAGAATAGCGCCGTAGGCGAAAATTTTTTATAGTTCAAGGTCAAATGCCTTTTTTATGTGTAAAAATAAATTAAAACTTAATTTTTACTTCCACGTAAGTTAAAATAGTATTAACTTAAGTAGAAACTGGAATAGTATTCGATTTTAAGTTCTAACTTTAGGATTCTTGGGGGGTGGGGTAATTACCCCGTTACCCCCCACCCCCCTTGTATCCGCGCCTGGTTGCCACTTTGCCGTCATTTCTGCCCCGTCAATTGTAAATTTTAAATCGTATTTGATTAATTATTCCTCATGCATTTGAGGAGATGTGGTGGATCATAATAATGGTAACAATGGAACTGTTCAAATAATGTTCTAATGTCAACTAGTTTCATAGCTGCCAACTGTTGGTAAAGTTGATAAAATAGATAATTTTGTTATCATTCATGGCTGCTAACTGTCAATAGCGACATCTATTGACTAATTGAGTACTATAAATAACGGCCGAGTGCTTGCAATCTAAGTTACCAAAGCCTGGCGAGGGATTTTATCATTGAATTTGTCGAGGAATGTTACCTATAAGCAACAATCTTAAGAAATAATTTTACCTGCAAAATAATGAGACACGAGATATATTTTGTTAGACTATTTCTGAATAAACAGACATAAAATATGAACCAATAAATTTACGTTGGAGTGTCCTAATATTTTTATTATTAAATGTTTTCTAATGCCGGAGTAAGCAAAATTTGACACTGCTGCAGACCGATTAGAATAATTATTAGTCGTGGGTTTTCGTGTTTTTAAATTAAGACTAATTTATTGAGCCGAAACGGTTGTTTAGTTTGACATTCAATTTTTATACTAACCTTTGAGTGTCAAAATTTTATTTTAGTTTCTTTCGTTTCACAAGTTCATTAATAATTGGTTCCAAACTAAGGTTTTTGCGTAACTGTATTTTTTGGTGTTCTATTTGATATATTTTTTATTTCATCGTAAGAAGTTGTCCCAAAAAGGTTCATTTGACACTTTTAATTTCAATTAAAATCAATAAAATTGTCATAGCTATGTATGACGGGTAAATTGTCACTTGAACAATCCCTAGGGAATTTTTACATTTTTTGCCGATATATTTTGTACGTCATTGTATGAATTTTAAAAATTGAAGCAAATGAATGGTTTAATTAATATGTGGGAAATAGTCAGTAAAATACTCTGAATTATACATAGTATTAGCCACACATATTTAATATACATAGGTACCTAATTGTAATTAAAATATAAACTTGTGTCAAAATATGACATAAATATAGTAATAAATAGTAACATGATGCAACTTCACAGTAGTGCATTGTTATTAAATAAAATAATTTCAAAAATTATATTTCAAATTTAACATAACTACCTATATGTAAACATAACGCATATGTTCCATCTTTAAATATTTAATAAAATTTTCAAAACACTCTTACCTTATCAATTATGAAAAATATATCGAAATAAAATTTCGAATTGGAAACGTCAAATCAAATCTGACACGAATTGACCAAAAAAATCTTGTTTTATAAAAAAAAAAAACACAAAAATTCCATGGCATTCCCAGCTGTGTTCCGTGCATTTTTCGGTTTTTTCTTAATAACTTTGTTAATATAGACAATATTGGTACAAAACATGTATTAAAAATATAGTCAAAAACATCATTTACCTATATATCAAATGAAAAAACAATCGATCAAAGTATAATACCCGTTGCTAAGGAGTGAAAAAAGAGTGAGTTTTTTTCATTTCTCACTGAAACTATGACCCCTACAACAATGAAATATACAAAAGGCACTAGTAAAAGTAATCCTTATTAATATAAAAAAAGTTTGATTAAAATCGATCCAATAATAAAACGTGTAGAAGAAAAAAAAGTTTGGTTGCTAACATGATGAAAACATAGTGAATTAAGCTAATTAGTATATATAGACTAGCGTCAGGCCCCGCTACGCGGGTCTTTCGGCTAGGTCCGTGCTGCCGCACGGACTGTGTTTATATGACCTCACACTCGCTTCGCTCGCGAATAACATAACGAATTAATTTCGGGCATCAAATGAATCCAATTTTACATTTAGATTAAAATTGAATTTTAAATGTCACTTTGACATTAACAGCTGTCACTTTGACATTGATTGCTGTCACTTTGATATTGATTGCTGTCACTTTGACATACGCAATATTTTCAATTAAATAATTATACATTTAAAATTGTTGCAAAATCCGAAAGTGGATTTGTCATCTGACAAATTCATTTGTTATGAAATGTTTTACTGTAGTGGGGTCGCTTAGCATGATAATGTGGACACACCGGACAAAAGCACCAATTTTTTTTAGGAACAGGTAAGGTACTTAGCTTTTCATTTTTGATAGGAACCACCTCCTCCGTCGGCCATCTTGGATTTTATAGCGGCCATTTTGAAATATAGGTATATTATCAATATCTCGGCTTCTAAGTCACTTAGGACCACAAACTTGGTATCTAAGTATACATAATTGGGGTCAAGGAATACAACTACACAATTTTTGAATGTATCAGACTACTTATTTATGCATTAACTGATTATATGTAAAAATTATGACTTAATAATTAAATTTTGGATTATTAAAGGCCTTTAAAAAAACAGTACAATGTATCTTACATAAAAATGCTTGAGTAATCCAATGCCGCAAACCGGAAGTCGATATCTTGATCCGTTCAAGAATTAAAGTTGATTAAACACAAGAAACTTATAAAATTCTAAAATTTTAATTTTTTCTCTCTGAGAAATTAATTAAATTTTGGATTAATAGAGGCCTTTAAAAAAACAGTACAATGTATCTTACATAAAAATTCCTGAGGAATTCAATGCCGCAAACCGGAAGTCGATATCTTGATCCGTTGAAGAATTAAAGTTGATTAAACACAAGAAACTTTTAAAATTCTAAAATTTTAATTTTTGCTCTCTGAGAAATTAATTAAATTATGGATTATTAGAGGCCTTTAAAAAAATAATCCAAAACTTGATTAATTCCTTAGAAAGAAAAAATTAAAATTTTAGAATTTTAATTTTTTTTGTGTTTAATCAACTTTAATTCTTGAACAAATCAAGATATCGACTTCCGGTTTGCGGCGTTGGATTACTCAGACATTTTTATGTAAGATACATTGTACTGTTTTTTAAAAGGGCTCTAATAATCCAAAATTTAATTATTAAGTCATAATTTTTACATATAATCAGTTAATGCAAAAATAAAAAAGTCTGATACATTCAAAAATTATGTAATTGTATTCCTTGACCCCAATTATGTATACTTAGACACCAAGTTTGTGGTCCTAAGTGACTTAGAAGACGAGATATTGATAATATACCTATATTTCAAAATGGCCGCTATAAAATCCAAGATGGCCGACGGAGGAGGCGGTTCCTATCAAAAATGAAAAGCTAAGTACCTCACCTGTTCCTAAAAAAAATTGGTGCTTTTGTCCGGTGTGTCCACATTATCCCTAAATTCGGCGTTAAGCGACCCCACTACTGAATTTAGATTGCGACTTAACAAGGATACATAAACAAAATATTTTCGTTACTTAGGACAACGTGGTTTGTTTTAATTTAAAAATTAATTGTTGTACGAAAAAATACTTGGCGCTAATATCATGTCAATCATGAACAATGTTAAGTTGACCATCGCTGTATACGGGCTAAACGGGTTATATAGTTTACATGGAATACTGAACTGCCTTTTTATTTTCTATAATATTTTTTTCCATACTTGGAAAAAGTCATTTTGACTGAAAATATTTTTTGACATTATTTTTATAACACTTCAGAGTGCATTTTTACGTCAAAAATGTTTTTAAATACACAATTTTTGAACTATAAAAAAAGTAAATAAACACATCTACACTTAAGTTATATAGGTTAGGTACTTACATTAATTTTAAAATCATGATAAACATGGTGTATTATCATCCTGTCTAGTAATAAAATAACAACTGTCAAACCACCAACTTTCGTTATTCATCTTAAAAATTACATGGATAGCTCAATCTAATATATAGTTGCAGTATATTTTGATATATCTGTCAGCCATTTTAATATATCTATATCTATGTCGGCAGCACGGCAGTGTGGTAACGTGACAGCGTTGTGATTGATATAGTCAAGCACGCTTCACAGCGGGTAAACTTGGATGGGTGACCATCGAGAGAAAAGTAATACCCACTGCGGCTCGGTGTGCCCGGCCCCCTTACACCGAAAGGTATAAAAAGGGGTTACTGACTATATATATATATATATATATATATATATATATATATATATATATATATATATATATCCACAATCGGTGCAGTACATTTTGAGATAGTTAGCCGCCATTAGGTTTCAAGATGGCGGATAATCTGAAATGTTGCCAAAGTGCATTGTTAGGTGACAAAAGTCTATTTGCAAAATTGCAGCTTGATAGGATCCCGGGAAGTGGGTCATTTTTGACTTTTGTTTTTTTTTACCGTACGTAGACAGACAGACAGACAGACAGAGATGAGTGACGATGAACTTAATATCAAGGATTTAAATAAAACACAGAAGCTAATCACTCACTATCAAATTTATAACTTTTTGTGTATATCAATCCTCATCATCAAGACCTTTACTTTGATATCAAAATCAATATGATTTTAATAATTTTATGATAGGTATAAACAAATGACGATCGTCAAATCATTTTGAACAACCCTTACCAATAAAACATTTAATTTGATATAATACTCAAATTGGTATGATTCTAACATATTTTTTTTAAAATAAAAGATAATCGTCGGCCACCATTTTAAATAATTTTATTAATTATCCCGCATCTAGCTCAAACTCGATATTGTTTTTTTTAATAAAAACAAATGCCAATCGTCAGCCACCATTTTAAATAATTTTATTAATTAATTAATTTTCCAGCCCTTGAATTTGATATGAAACTCGATATGATTTTTTAATAAAAAGAAATGACAATAATTGTTGGTCGCCATTTTCAATAATTTTATAAAATTGGTGCTCACTTGGTAGTTTAATTTAATATCAAACTAGATATTGTTCTATATAATTTTTTTTTGTTAAACACAAAATGCATATTGTCGACCTTCAATTTTAACAGTTTTATAAAGTACCTAGTGTTCCTCTAATCCTTTACTTTAGCATCAAATGCCATGAATTTATGATACTTTCCGGTGAAAAAGTTCCTTTTTTGCTTTTTTATTTTCAAATAATTTTTTCTTTGCATGTAGGTACCTAAACTTCTGACATTTTTTGTTGGGACTCTACTTGAAATGACTGTAAACATAAAATACTAATATTGATAAACATACAAAAAATGGTTCTTTCGATTATTAATTAATATAATTTACAAATTGCTTCTATTACTAATATAACTTAAGATACATGCATCTGAATATCGAATTATTGTAAATTGTAAACGTAAGTTTGACAGAACATAGCATTGTTTTTTTCAAATGTGTTAACAATTTTTACCCTGAATGTACTAAAACTTCTGACGTCTTTTACTGCGACTGTCAAAATAAAATAATTTGTCTAAAATATTATTAAAATTGATGAAAATATTGAAAATATTTACGCTCTCTCTATTATAACTCAAAAAATTAACAAATTTCTTCTATTAATTGTATTACTTAAGATAAATGCATTTTAAATCTCGAATTGTAAACGTCAGTTTGACACAATGTAGCATTGTTTTTTATTCAACAGTCAGTTGTAAAACATTTGAACATTCAAAGCTCTGATGCACTGATGAAATTTCAGTTTTTAATTAATAACTAAAAAATCTTTTGCCTAATGCCTCGTTTTCATGTATCCGGAATCCGCAAATTTCTTGCGGAATTAAAGAGCCGCCACGAATTCCATCTCCATATTCAACATAAATAAACATATACTTGAAGTTATAACAACTGACAGTTTAAACGTCAAAACTTGCGAGCTTGCGGAGTTCCGCAGAAAGTTAAAAATAATTTAACTACTGACGGAATTCGTGGCGGCCATTTTATTCCGCAAGAAATCGGCGGATTCCGGATACATGAAAACGAGGCATAATTCTGCTGATCAACTAATTCAACTAATCTAATAAATAGTTTTACTTACATTTTAATAGTTTCATGTTCATGTAATATGTAAACAATAATGTAAAACAAGATGTAAGCAAAAGATGTCATTTGTACTGTCACTGTTATAATAATTCCAGTTTTGTATAGAAACAAATAATATGATATCATATTGACATAAAGATACTGAAATTTCAAAAAAGTAGATTTAAATTGTCCTATAGTTTATAAATGGTACAGAATAGTTATTTGTGTATCAAGGCTGTAAAAGTGATTTTTTTGGCCGAATCTGAAGTTTGCAGCCGAGGCCGAGGCCAGCAATTCAGGTGAGGCTAAAAACACTTTTAAGCCGAGGTGCACACAACATTTTTTAGGTGGCTATCAAAAATATGTAATTTTATGTCAAAAAAGTTTCTTAGTATCATCAATAATTTTATTTATATAATTTAGGCTAACTAAGTTGTAGGTAATTACTTCTAAATATATTTACCAATTAAAATGAAATAAATTTGTTATTTAACGGCCGTAAAGTAAATGCGGCCGTGAAGTAAAATCCGGCGTGAAGTAAATGCGACCGTAAAGTAGTCATTTTGACAGGTGTCAAAAAATGTGACACTTTACGGCTGTCAAAGGATACGTAAAACAACCTAAAAAATTCTTTAAAAAAATCTGTGTTATATCATAAATGCTTTATGTATCTACACTAGATAATTTGAGAAAAATCATATTACTCTATATGAAAAGTCTTACTTCCGGTTTATGAATTGGTACTAAAATACAATTGGTCTATTTAAAATCGTATTTAAACCTTAGATATAAAATTTGGTATTTAAATGTTTGATATTTTTGGAGTTATCGTTTCTGAAAAAATTGTAACATACAAACGAACGCACGAACGACCACACACACGCACACACACACACAGACATCATCTCAAAAATGCGTAATTCGTATTCTAAAGACCCTAAAACGTGCTTATCTGTCAAAAACTCATACTCGAAATTTTTGACCCATCACAATACCTCTCTTATAGAATCGTGCCGAGAGGTAAAAACTATTCTATCTGGAACATTGAGACCTCAGGAGATTATGTGTTGGCCACATCAGATTTTTTCTTTCGCGACAGATCTGTCATGGAGTAGAATCGTACAGTAATAAATATTAATGGGCAAAAAGCGGCGTATTGTTTTTGTCGGTATTAAAGATATTTTATAATAACAAATTCCTATCGCAGCCCATCATTTAAAATAATTTTATTTATAAGTCCTTATCTGGAAGTTGATTCTGTAACTTGCGTGAGTATTTGCATGACTACATTTGCGTTAAGCCTGTGGCACACCGGTCGAGGAGCATCGAGGACCATCGAGTAACTCCTCGATGAAACGAAAGAACGCACCCCGTCCTCGACGAAAAATAGGGGCGCCGCTATTTTCATCGAGTTGTTCCTCGATGAAACGAATGTATCTCATTTCAGACGTATCTTTGGATTTGATTTCGCGCAAAACTTTGATGTATTTGTCACCGATTAAATAGAAATCCATCGCGGACGGGTGCGTTCTTTCGTTTCATCGAGGAGTTACTCGATGGTCCTCGATGCTCCTCGACCGGTGTGCCACAGGCATTAGAGTTAAGCTGGATACCGTTTACACCGTTCACACACGTTGGTATTTCACATGAGACGTCAACGTTTTCAGAGCTGCACACTACTAGAAATGAAAAATAAAATATAATCAAAATTGTTGGGTTATGTTATATTTTAATGTCACTTGTGTTGTTTGTTGTGATCAGTGTGTAAGTAACGATAAGTAAGAAAAATGGATAATTTTCCTGAAATTTTAAATACTGAAGCATCCCTGTCTCTATAATCCCGGAGATAAGGATTATAAGAATATTACTAGGTTGGTATTATTACAAATCTCCGCATTCTCCGTCTCGGAGCATGCGCAAATGAAAATGACGGTCACAATGGACCGTCAAAGCCGTCAAAAGTTGAAATATTTCATTCTCGCCGTCAACGCTCAAACCGTTGAGAACGTTCAAGTGTCAAACCAATCAGGCTACGGAACGGTTGGAACGGTACGGCGGTAACGTCTCATGTGAATCCAGCTTTAGTATGACGTCACTGTTCCTAATCTGGTGACTTTCATGGGGAAACTAGTTCGTTAGGTTTTCACACTGTTTTGGTATTGGTGGTAACCATAGACAAGACGACAAGAGATATATTTAGACAGGAATCTCCTATGATACTAGGTTGAACGCTAAATGACAATAATAAATACAAATATAGTGTTAGGGTGGGCCTGGGTGGTGCAGGTCCCATCCTGTGGCCTACCCAATACTTAATTGAGGCAAAATAAATGTTTATTAATATGATATAGCGGAAAATGTTGTGTTTTTTAATAGATATAATGTATGTCAGTCTGAGTGCTCGTGAAATCTTTATATATGCATCATACATATTTGATGTCATATAACTAAGTCAAATTCTTTCAACAGAGAAAAAAATTGTCGCCTCGCCTCGCTCGGCCTATATCTATATTTTTCAAAAACAAAAATTTTACTATAAAAAGTACGGCCCACTTTAATGTTTTACTGGCACACCCTTAGCCCACCTAAAAAAATCCTAATTACGTCCCTGAGATCCCAGTAGGTCGGACGCCATTTTTAACACGTTAGTTAAATTTGTTAATTAATTTGACATTTAAAGTTTTCAATTGTAATATATCAAGGGACCATTATTTTGCTGGCAAAATTTATTTCAAAAGATTGTTGCTTGGTAACATTTCGAGACAAATGACATGATCAAAATCCCTAGCTGAAGGCGAGGGACATAGACAAGAGATATATTTAGACAGGAATCTCCTATGATACTAGGTTGAACGCTACTCCTAGCGGTTGTAATTTGGAACTAAAGAGTAAAAAATGCAACCCGTTTAACAACAAAAATATTTCAAAGTGTTTGCTGAGTTAATGTATTTCGATATTAAAATTTTTATTACATACATTTATTGTACCACAATTATTTTCTTGAAATTGTATTTCACATAAAATATGTTGAAAATTATTTATATTTACAATAAATGTGTGTAATATAAATTTAAATTTCGAAATACATTACATCAGCAAAAAATATTCTTCCTCGGTGGTCGGTGTCCTCTTCGTAAACATCGACAATGTGTTGCCACTTTGCCGTCATTTCTGCCCCGTCAATTGTAAATTTTCAATCGTATTTGATTAATTATTCCTCATGCATTTGAGAAGATGTGGTGGATCATAATAATGGTAAGAATGGGACTGTTCAAATGTTCTAATGTCAACTAGTTTCATAGCTGGCAACTGTTGGTAAAGTTGATAAAATAGATAATTTTGTTATCATTTATGGCTGCTAACTGTCAATAGCGACATCTATTGACTAATTGAGTACTATAAATAAAGGCCGAGCGCCTGCAATCTAAGTTACCAAAGGATGGCGAGGGATTTTATCATTGAATTTGTCGAGAAATGTTACCTATAAGCAACAATCTTAAGAAATAATTTTACCTGCAAAATAATGAGACACGAGATATATTTTGTTAGACTATTTCTGAATAAACAGACATAAAATATGAACCAATAAATTTACGTTGGAGTGTCCTAATATTTTTATTATTAAATGTTTTCTAATGCCGGAGTAAGCAAAATTTGACACTGCTGCAGACCGATTACAATAATTATTAGTCGTGGGTTTTCGTGTTTTTAAATCAAGACTAATTTATTGAGCCGAAACGGTTGTTTAGTTTGACATTCAATTTTTATACTAACCTTTGAGTGTCAAAATTTTATTTTAGTTTCCTTCGTTTCACAAGTTCATTAATAATTGGTTCCAAACTAAGGTTTTTGACGTAACTGTATTTTTTGGTGTTCTATTTGATATATTTTTTATTTCATCGTAAGAAGTTGTCACAAAAAGGTTCATTTGACACTTTTAATTTCAATTATAAACAATACAAAATCAATAAAATTGTCATAGCTATGTATGACGGATAAATTGTCACTTGAACAATCCCTAGTGAATTTTTACATTTTTTGCCAATATATTTTGTACGAAATTGAAGCAAATGAATGGTATAATTAATATGTGGGAAATAGTCAGTAAAATACTCCGAATTATACATAGTATTAGCCACACATATTTATATATAGGTACCTAATTGTAATTAAAATTTAAACTTGTGTCAAAATATGACATAAATATAGTAATAAATAGTAACATGGTGCAACTTCACAGTAGTGCATTATTAAATAAAATAATTTCAAAAATTATATTTCAAATTTAACATAACTACCTATATGTAAACATAACGCATATGTTCCATCTTTAAATATTTAATAAAATTTTCAAAACACTCTTACCTTATCAATTATGACAAATATATCGAAATAAAATTTCGAATTGGAAACGTCAAATCAAATCTGACACGAATTGACAAAAAAAATCTTGTTTTATAAAAAAGAAAACACAAAAATTCCATGGCATACTCCCAGCTGTGTTCCGTGCATTTTTCGGTTTTTTCCTAATAACTTTTTTAATATAGACAATATTGGTACAAAACATGTATTAAAAATATAGTCAAAAACATCCTTTACCTATATATCAAATGAAAAAAAACAATCGATCAAAGTATAATACCCGTTGCTAAGGAGTGAAAAAAGAGTGAGTTTTTTTCATTTCTCACTGAAACTATGACCCCTACAACAATGAAATATACAAAAGGCACTAGTGAAAATAACCGTTAATAATATAAAAAAAGTTTGATTAAAATCGATCCAATAATAAAACGTGTAGAAGAAAAAAAAGTTTGGTTGCTAACATGATGAAAACATAGTGAATTAAGCTAATTAGTATATATAGACTAGCGTCAGGCCCCGCTACGCGGGTCTTTCGGCTAGGTCCGTGCTGCCGCACGGACTGTGTTTATATAGCCTCACACTCGCTTCGCTCGCGAGTAACATAACGAATTAATTTCGGACCTCAAATGAATCCAATTTTACATTTAGATTAAAATTGAATTTTAAATGTCACTTTGACATTGACAGCTGTCACTTTGACATTGATTGCTGTCACTTTGATATTGATTGCTGTCACTTTGACATACGCAATATTTTCAATTATTAAATAATTGACCTATCCTGTTGAACTTCGGTTGCGCGCGCATGCTTGGGCATTGGACTTCCGGTTAGGGGAAGTGAGTACGATAGATACAAAGTAACATGTGATGAGTGAGACAGCAAAACTGCTGCGCGGTACGCTTTGACAATAGAAAGTGCGGTTAGTTGAAATTTGACATTTCTTATTTTAAATTTTTTAAATATAGGGGAAAAGTTTAATTCAATTTAATGACATTGCGCAATTTGAACAATGTAGTATGCAAGAAGCATGAAACAAATTAAGAAAATCGTAAAAAAATTGAATTTAAATTTTGACAATTGTACAAATCTGTCAAAATACGCGTGCATCACCAGGATTGGTCTATTGACGTCACTTCCTTTTGCCACAAGCATGCGCACAGCGTACTGCGCACCAGCTTGCTGTCTCACTCAACACAATGTTGCTTTGTATCTGTCGCACTCACTCCTTCTGACAGGATAGGTCAATTATACATTTATAATTGTTGCAAAATCCGAAAGGGATTTGTAATCTGACAAATTCATTTGTTACGAAATGTTTTACTGAATTTAGATTGCGACTATGTTCTCCATAGGCGGGTAACCAAAGGACCCCGCACCATTATCATGGGAAAAAATGTGACCGTGGATTTTTCTGAAATTTGGTATACGACCTATTTAAGATGTTCTGAATCGGAATGGTCCTCTGGAAAAAAGTCCGAAAATGCCAGGTTCCCGAGTTATAGCCCTGTAAAGTCGCGAATGTAGGAATTAAGATTATGTGGATTCTCTCGAATAAATCATTGATATGCTTAGATCATATATGCAAATGTGTCATATAATCTACAGGCAGAGATGAGTGACGATGAACTTAATACCAAGGATTTAAATAAAAAACAGAAACTAATCACCCACTATTATACAGGGTGCGGCACAAAGGACGGATGGTTTTTAAAAAATCATAAAATCGGTAATTTTTACTCAAAAACAAATTTATTTACGGATTCGGGTTCGCAATGAAATAGCATTTGTGACCATAAGGTGTGGAAAATTTCATCAGTCATGTGGTGACCGTTTTTTGACGATGCATTGCTCGAGGCATTCTTGGAAGTTAGCGTAGACTCTCTCCAACATCGCTTCCTCAACTTGGGCGACTTCCACGCGAATTTCCTCCTTCAACTCGTCCAGGGTTCGGGGCTTGTGGACGACGGGTATAGAGAGATTTTGTTAAACATTTAACCCATTGACTGATAATTTATGTAAAACTCGCATTTTTTAGTAATTTTTAGAAATTATTTAACAAAATACGGCAAGGTTCTTTTTGTAAATTTCATTCTGTAGCCATGTAAGCACAATCTATAAGTACATCATTATAAAATATGATGTCATCGATTTCAAAACCAAAGTCACAAAATGATTTATTGTAACAGGCTTTTTTGCTTTGCATTTGATAGCAAGAGATGGGCCTTAATATCAAATATTTAAAAAAAAACTTTTAGAGATGAATAACATGTGCACAAGCACAACTAAAACAAGACCCGAACTCTGGACGAGTTGAAGGAGGCAATTCGTGTGGAAGTCGTCCAAGTTGAGGAAGCGATGTTGGAGAGAGTCTACGCTAACTTCCAAGAACGCCTTCAAGCAATGCATCGTCAAAAATGTGATTTTCCACACTTAATTGTCACAAATGCTATTTCATTGCGAACCCGAATCTGTAAATAAATTTTTTTTGAGTAAAAATTACCGATTTTATGATTTTTTAAAACCATCCGTCCTTTGTGCCGCACCCTGTAATTATCACTTATTGTGTATATCAGTCCTCATCATCAAGACCTTTACTTTGATATCAAAATCAATATGATTTTAATAATTTTATGATAGGTATAAACAAATGACGATCGTCGGTCTCCATTTTGAACAACCCTTACCAATAAAACATATAATTTGTTGTCATACTCAAATAGGTATGATTCTAACATATTTTTATAAAAACAAAAGATAATGGTCGGCCACCATTTTAAATAATTTTATTAATTATCCCGCATCTAGCTCAAACTCGATATTGTTTTTTTTTAATAAAAACAAATGCCAATTTTAAATAATTTGAATAATTAGGTAGGCCTTATCCAGCCCTTGAATTTAATATGAAACTCGATATGATTTAAAAAAAAAACAAATGACAATAATTGTTGGTCGCCATTTTAAATAATTTTATAAAGTTGGTGCTCACTTGGTAGTTTAATTTAATATCAAACTTGATATTGTTCTATATAATTTTTCTTTTGTTATAAACACAAAATGCAGATATTCGACCTTCAATTTTAACAGTTTTATAAATTACCTAGTGTTCCTCTAATCCTTTACTTTAGCATCAAACGCCATGAATTTATTATACTTTCCGGTGAAAAAGTTCCTTTTTTGCTATTTTACTTTCAAATAATGTTAATAATTTTTTCTTTGAATGTACCTAAACTTCTGACATCTTTTGTTGGGACTGTACTTAAATGACTGCCAAAATAAAATAATTTTTTTTAAAATACTAAAATTGATAAAAATACAAAAAACGGTTCTTTCGATTATTACTTAATATAATTTACAAATTGCTTATATTAATAATATAGCTTAAGATACATATATCGATGGTGAAGAATGGAAACCTTCTATGTCAAAAATTGTAAATATTCAGTACGTAAAAAAAACCGGTTTATAAAATATCTTATATACAAAAACAAAAAATGCTATCACTTAGTTTAATATAATTATCACTCAAATTAACGTAACTGTTATTTTTAACCCTACTTACTGCGTTTATTGAAATAAATGAACATAGGAGGTTTTTGTATAAAAAAAACTGACAATTTTAGCGACATAGAAGTTTTATTATATAACTGAATTAAATTATTAAATACTTTTTTTTATCACAAAAATTAGAACATCTCTTTGGTACAGATATTGCGAAATATATTCACATATACAAACAAAACTTATTTATTTTAGCAGAGAATCATAATAAAAGTGAACATCTTTTGGCAGCACACTTTTCAGTTGCTGAAGATGATCCCATTTTGATTTTTGAATTTTCAGTCGTGATGTGTAAAGGGATGGGTAGCTTACATCATCAACTTGTTTTGCACGACGAGGAAGAAGTTGAAACTCGTCATCATAGTTCAATTTGTATTCGATAGTACCATTAGGCAAATACATAAAATTACAAACATTATTCACTGTTGGATCTGAAGCTTTATTACCTGGTCTTATGGCAGGCAAAGTCTTTAAAATAATCAAATGTCACATAATGTGCTTTGTATGGGAATGGCTTCCTTCTTGCTTCTTTTGTAACGGAAACATAATCAGACGGTAAATGAATATCCCTATTTTTCAATTTCTTCTCTATGCATGCGTGTACGGAATCTACCTCCATTTGAGTGTGCCCAACTTGAAGATATTTTTGATGTATGGTAAAATTATATTTTATTGACAAGTTGAGCAGACCATTGGCCAGTATTTTGTTTTTATTTTGGTAACAACAACCATCACTCCAAATTATAATTACTTTCGGAACATCAGCAGGCCACACAGAAATTACAAGTTCAAGGTGTTTGTATAGAAATGTAGTAAATACTTGCGCTTTTAGTTCACCTTCTGCCTCGTTCCACCAGTAACAGTCGACTTCGTGTGAAGTCAAATTATAGACTGTGTAATTATGACAGCACAGTTTTGTTTTATAATAAAGTGCTGATGCTTTTAAAAATGGTGCAAGCTTAACTGCTTGAACGTCTACTGAATATACTTGACATAATTTCAGTTCACCTTCTGTTTTATCTTTATCCTTTTCTTCTCTTGCTCTATTTATAGCAATACGATGTTTTGTGTATTCTTCATCTGATAAATTGCCCACATTGTGTTGGCAGCAAATATCGCAAAGATCTTTTTTTGGACGAAACAATGAAACGTTCAAGTCAGCAAGGATTTCCGTAAAAGTAAATCTAGAGACATATTTTTGTTTTTCTTCCTCGCATATTTCTTTATATGCGCGATAAAGATCCATAATCGATTGAAAGACTGTCTCTAAATACATTTTTTTAGTATCTCTGCGGCAATAATGGGACTCCATTTTGGGCAAAGAATTTATAAATTGAATGGCAAACTTCTTTGCTGCTTTATTGTTACATTGCAAAACAGTATTACTA